>CAUDMG010001364.1:910000-975000 GCA_958450375.1 Homarus gammarus | reverse complement strand
TGCCAAGAAGAGAGAACAAATCCGAGAGAGGGAACAAAAGAAGAAAATGAAGAGTGAAGAAGCCATCCAAAGAGAGGAAGAGCTGTGTCAAGATGTTTATCACTTCTTTGATAGTTCTTCTGATGAACAGGAAGCAACATCAGATGATAGTTCCAAAGAGCCATCTGAACCTTTACCAAAGAAAATGAAATACAACACAAGAAATATTTCAAACATTGCTTTAGCTAGTATTCGCCACCATGCTGGACTTCGTGAGGCTGCAGAAATTGCAACTGCCGCTTGGATAGATGCAGGCCTCATCAGCCGAGAGGATGTATCTTTGGTGATAGATCATAATAAAATTAGAAGAGCACAAGAAAAAATAATGAAGGAAATATCTGATCAGCATGAAAAAGATTTAAGCGAGGGAGGGCTCTCCTGTCTTTTGTTTGATGGAATAGATGACTCAAAAGTTTTGCTAGAAGTAGAGGGAGTGAACAGAAAGTTTCCAGGTCTCATCAAAGAAGAACACTACTCTGTCTGTTCTGAGCCTGGTGGTCGGTTTTTGTTTCACTTTGCTCCCGAAACTGAAGTAGAAGGGAAGAAACAAGCAGAGGTCATTGCTGATCATATTTTATGTTGGGTTCAGGAGAGAGGACTTGGCAGTTCACTGCAGGCTGTTGGTGGAGATTCAACTGCAGTGAACACCGGATGGCAGGGGGGTGTAATGACGCATTTAGAGAAAAAACTAGGAAGAAGACTTGTTTGGATTGTATGTGATTTACATACAGGCGAGCTACCTCTTCGTCATCTCATCCAGGAACTTGATGGTCCTACAAAGAGCAACAACAAGTGGTCAGGTCCCCTTGGCATCATGCTGGATGAAGCAACACAACTAGAAATAAATAAAACCTTTCCAAAGGTCGAAGTTGGCCCTCCCCTTCCGGCGTTGTCTGAAGGAGTCATCAAAGATCTCAGCACAGATCAATCCTATGCTTATCGTATTGCCCAAGCAATAAGATCAGGAGAAGTGCCTCAGTCATTGGCTCTCTTGGAGATTGGACCTGTCAGTCACAGCCGTTGGTTAACTACAGCTCTTCGTTTCTGCAGGATTTGGATTTCCAAACACGAATTGAAGGGCAAAGTGCTGAAGAATTTAAGGTTAATTGTTGAATTTATTATTGGAGTTTATCTTCCCCAGTGGTTTAGTGTGAAACTTAATCCTATGTGGGTGGATGGGCCCAATCACCTTTTGTTTCAATTGCAGCTAGTAAGAACACAGAGGAAGGTAGTGAGGGACATCGTGTTACCTGTGGCAAGAAGGTCCGCTTGGTATGCTCGATCAGAAGCAGTTTTGCAAGCAATGCTTTGCAGTCAATGTACCAATCTCCGAACCGAGGCTGTAGAAGTCATTCTAAAGATTAGAGGAACGCTAATAGATGACGACCAGTTGGGAGACTGTTCGTTTCATTCAAGAAAAGTTCCCCCAATAAACGTCAATGCCACCAAATTGTCAGAATTGGTTGACTTGAGTTTGGAAGTCTTAGAGCCACCATTGACAACAAGTCTAACTAGCCAAGAATTGAGAAACCTTAAAGAGACTCCAATGCAGGTGCCGAAGTGGCCTTCCCACACTCAAAGTGTGGAGAGATGTGTGAAAATGGTCACAGAAGCAGCGGGCCATGTTTACAGCCACGAGAGGCGAGAAGGTTACATCAAAGCACAAATAGCAAGCAGACTACTGATGACAAGAAACCAAAGCAAAGAGAGTATGAAGGCATTGGTTACTTTCAAATAGACTACGGATAATAAAATATAATAATTTGAAACTTGAAACAGTAACATGTGTGCAAACGCTGGTTATGTTATAAATTCACAAATATGTACATTTAAAAATCCATTTGATGTAGGTAGGACTTATTATAAAAAAAAATTTATGCCAGAATATTATTTTGCATGCTTAAAGACTACAATAAATTGCTACCAAATTACTCGATTTTCAATTTAGCCAGTTCATCCCCTGAATTGACACACCCTAACCCCCACCCACCACCTCATAGTGGGTAAATAATAATGATAATACGTAATAATAATAAAAACAATAATATTAACAACAACAACAATAATTATAGCAGCACTAACAATTAAAACAACAAACCCCCTCCTTACCTCACCACCCCCCACCAAAACCCCTCCTTACCTCACCACCTCCCCCCCCCACCAAAACCCCTCCTTACCTCACCACCTCCCCCCCCACCAAACCCCCTCCTTACCTCACCACCCCCCTCCCACCAAACCCCCTCCTTACCTCACCACCCCCCTCCCACCAAAACCCCTCCTTACCTCACCACCCCCCCCACCAAACCCCCTCCTTACCTCACCACCCCCCTCCCACCAAACCCCCTAGACCTCCCTCCAGCAGGACCGAGGATTATCACCAGCAACCAAATAACAAGTAGAATCTAGGACTAGCTGAAGGCCAGGTGAACACTAGGTACAGGCTAGGTGAAGGCTAGGTACAGGCTAGGTGAAGGCTAGGTACAGGCTAGATGAAGGCCAAGCAAACGCCCACAGCAGCCGCTCACTCACCAAGTGGCCGCCTCACCAGCCATCTTACGCCCCGCCTTGAATGTGCAGCTTAATTTATAATTGAAGGGTCGACCACTATTACTGCTAGCCTCGTACCCACTGACGCTCCACCACACCATCAATCAATCATCAACTCCTGGGGGTGGGGTGGGGGTGGGGTGGGGGGGTGGGGGTGGGGTGGGGTGGGTTAGGGTGGGAGGGGGTGGGAGTGGGAGAGTGGACGATAAACAACAAAGTGAATGATGATTGCCACTGTAGTCATCATCAATCAATCAATCAAAGTATCATTCCCAGGTGTGAGTGTTGGCGACCACGACCCCCCCCCCCCCGTCCTTCAAATCTCAATCTGAAGGTCTATTACGAGTTGATGTGTTCAATAAAGATACAAAACCTGAAATTGATGGACAGATTGATAGATGGATGGTTGACAAGAGTGGCTGGTTTACTTCAATTACCTGGTGTCGATTCAATTAGGCAGCTACTAGTTATATTAGAACCTGGTCAGGGTAAGTCGGGTCTGGGTAGGTCGGGTCAGGGTAAGTCGGGTCAGGGTAGGTCGGGTCAGGGTAAGTCGGGTAAGGGTAAGTCGGGTCAGGGTAAGTCGGGTAAGGGTAGGTCGGGTAAGGGTAGGTCGGGTCAGGGTAGGTCGGGTCAGGGTAGGTCGGGTCAGGTTAGGTAGAGCCGGGTGAGGTCGGGTCAGGGTAAGTCGGGTCAGGGTAAGTCGGGTCAGGGTACGTCGGGTCAGGGTACGTCGGGTCAGGTTAGGTAGAGCCAGGTGAGGTCGGGTCAGGGTAGGTCGGGTCAGGGTAGGTCGGGTCAGGGTACGTCGGGTCAGGGTAAGTCGGGTCAGGGTACGTCGGGTCAGGGTACGTCGGGTCAGGGTAAGTCGGGTCAGGTTAGGTAGAGCCAGGTGAGGTCGGGTCAGGGTACGTCGGGTCAGGGTAGGTCGGGTCAGGGTAGGTCGGGTCAGGGTACAATCAAGTTACTCCTAGCCAAGGTAATGAATAATCTCGTACCGTACATTGTGGAGGGGAGGGTAGAGGTGATGTGGTGGTGGGAGGAGGGAGGGGGAGATGTGATGTGGGAGAGGGGGAGATGTGATGTGGTGTGAGGGAGGGGAGATGTGATGACAAGAAGGAATGGAGGGAGTGAGGGATGGTAAGGTGGGAGGGGAGTAGGTGTGATGTGGGGGAGAAAGGGGGAGAAGCGTTATGAGTGGGAGGTCGGGGGAGAGGAGGGGAGTAGAGGGAAAGGGAGGGGAGGAGAGAGAGGAGGGATAGGAATGGGTAGATGGGAGGATATGGATAGGGGGGTTATAGGGATGGGGAGGAGGAGGATGGGGAGATGGGAAGGGATGGGGAAAGGGGAGGGATGGGGAGAAGGCTGGGGAGAGGAGGATGGGGAGATGGGAGGGATGAGGAGAAGGATGGGGAGAGGAGGATGGGGAGATGGGAGGGATGGGGAGATGGGAGGGATGAGGGGAGGGATGGGGAGGGGAAGGATGGGGAGATGGGAGGGATGGGGAGATGGGAGGGATGGGGAGAGGAGGATGGGGAGAGGAGGATGGGGAGAGGAGGATGGGGAGATGGGAAGGATAAGGATGGGGAGAGGGGAGGGGAGGGATGGGGAGGAGAAGGCTGGGGAGAGGGGAGGGGAGGGATGGGGAGGAGAAGGCAGGGGAGAGGGGAGGGGAGGGGTACTACATCCGGCCTTGGGGTGGTACATGCTCCTATGTCCCACGTGGTCCAGTTCTCCCCAGCTGACGCACCTCCGCCACTCACCCCTGCCACTCACCCCCGTCACTCCCCCTTACAAGAAACTCCCAGGCTCTCTTACGATATCTCTCTCACACATAAAGGAGATATCAGCAAATAATATCGTAACTGTATGAGACAAGGACGGAGAGGGGGGGGGGAAGAGGAGGGGGAGGGAAGAGGAGGGAAGAAGAGGGGGACGCCGTTTCACCCCTTCAGCAGTGATCGTAACAAAGGGGGGAGGAAATCAGCTGACAAGAGGAGGAAGGGGGGGGGAGGGGTAGCTTAATGACCAGGTGAGAACGATCCATGGTGGTGAGGAGAAGGGCGCCTTACCTGGCCTGTACACACACACACACACACACACACACCAGCCACCCTCCTACCACTACTTTTGCTTTATTGCTACTATCGCTACCACCTACTACCACCACCTGCTACCACCATTACCACCACCCGCTACTACCTGTATCATTTGATTAGGTTAGGTTTGGTTAGGTTAGGTTTTGTTGGATTCCAGTTTTAGGACATTTTCTACCGGGTGTTTCGTTTACCGGTGCCTCTACCACATACCACCACAAGAACCCACCACTATCATCCCCATATACCACCAGTACTGCCATCAATACCACCACATACTACCATCACGACATACCACAATCATCACTACCACCACTACACGTACCACCACCATCACCACACATACCATCACTACAACCACCACTAACCACAAAAACTGCTACTACCATCACCACATACTACCACCATCACTACCACCAAACACCTACCACTCTCCTTCATTAAGACGACCAAGACTCCACCTGGCTGTTCCTGTACTGTAGGTCCGAGAAGTCCGGGAGTTGGACTTGAGGACTTAACATGTCTCTCACTTCTAACCTCTATACTGTTCTGACCATCTGCCACATACTCCTCCTCCCTCCACCATCACCACATAACATCCCTCCCTCAATCATCACCCTCACCACATACATAACATCCCTCCCTCCATCATCACCCTCACCACATAACACCCCTCCCTCACATAACATCCCTTCCTCCATCATCACCCTCACCACATAACACCCCTCCCTCACATAACATCCCTTCCTCCATCATCTCCCTCACCACATAACACCCCTCCCTCACATAACATCCCTCCCTCACATCATAACATCCCTTCCTCCATCATCACATAACATCCCTCCCTCCATCATCACCCTCACCACATAACATCCCTCCCTCCATCATCACCCTCACCACATAACATCCCTCCCTCCATCATCACCCCACGTAACCCTCCCCCCCCCCTACAACAATCTCCACCACCAATGTGCCCTTCTCCTCCATCACCACTCCACAAAACCTTCTCTACAAACAGGAGTCCCTCTCTTCTCCACGATCAACCAGGACCCCTTCCCTCTCCACCTACCTGGCCGCCGTCTCTACATTATAGGGCCGCCGGGAGCCCCTCAGAGCGAGCAAGGGCCTAAGCGGGCGCCACAAAAACCCACAATAATGACCCTTCAATAACAATTAGAGAAGGGCGGGTGAGGTGGGTGGTGACTGTGTGTGTGCCCCCCCCCCCCCCCCATCCCTCACCATTAGCAACAAAAACTGCCGTTTCCTTTCTTGCCCGTTTTACCTTGGCCGTTCCACACGTCGTCCACTCCCGCCCGCCACACACACTCTCTCTCTCTCTCTCTCTCTCTCTCTCTTCTGGCTAACCCTCTCCTTCACCTTTCTACACCATCTATTATCTCCGTATCTACGATCCTCCATCCTCTTCTTCATCTACTTCTACCCCCCCCCCCCCCTCCGCTACACACCTCAGACCCCACCACCTCCTCCTTCTCATTTACTCACCTGCAGCACAAGAAACCCCACGTCACTGAAGTCAACAGTGAGGACTCGCCCGACTCATGTTCCTCTCTCCTGCCTCTGTCTCTTTGTGTATGTGAGCCTTAAATAGATGTTGATCATAGCTAAACCTACAATAATTATATTAACTATTAGTTTTATGGTTTCTTATAACAATAAAATAATAATAATAATAATAATAATATAAAGAAGCAAACAATCAAGATATTATCATCATCATCGTAATATATAATTTTTATCATAATATATTACTGATAATTAATAATAATAACACATGATAATAATTATTTTTATTATTATCACCGATAATTATTATTACTATTATTATTAGTAGTAGTATTACGTGTATGGAAACAGCGTCTATTTTCACCTACTTTCTCTTCCCCCTCTCAGCGAGCTATCTACCTGGCGTCTACCTGTTGAATCTACCTGGCTGGAGAGGACCACGGTGAGGCAGAAACAAGGAGGGGAGCAGGTAGGTAGCCGGCCAGCGAGTTGGACCCCACCACCACTTCCATTAAGTCACCGCTCGCCAATCACCGCGCAGATTAATACGCAAATGACCAATGAGGACTCGCCTTACATCCTATCTGGTGTGCAGAGGCCTGACG
This sequence comes from Homarus gammarus, assembly GCA_958450375.1. NCBI lineage: Eukaryota > Metazoa > Arthropoda > Malacostraca > Decapoda > Nephropidae > Homarus > Homarus gammarus. The sequence goes on along the minus strand of CAUDMG010001364.1, from coordinate 968,189 downwards.
AATCCCAGACGTTCCCTTACGCCTCCTGGACGATGCTTCGCCACGCTCCACGGCTTTATATTTTCCCCATTCATTTTTGTTAAGTAAATGGGATGATTCGTGGTGGTTGTTTGCCTGAGGAAGAACTGGGTGATATAACACTCACACTCCAGCAGTTACTCCTCAAAACACAGTGTTTACCTTGGTTATCCTTCACCTCTCCATTGTTTGTGGGCTGAGAGAGAGAAAGAGAGAGAGATCAAACAAACTAAAAAAAAAAAAAAACGGCGACGTTGGCCTTGCCCGCAGTCGATGTTTCAGCGAGACTTAACATACACCACCCCCATCAGCTGCTGTACTCTGGCGGTCAAGTCATGTACTGCAATCCGGCAAGCGTGGGTTGAGCTGGTGCTACTGTGGGTGCTGTTACTGGGTTGGTGTTGCCAAGTTGGTGTCAGTACTGTGGCTGGTGTCAGTACTGTGACTGGTGTCAGTACTGTGACTGATTTTAGTACAATACTGGGTTGGTGTTAATAATGGCGGTACTTGGCTGGTATTGGTACCAGGACGATTCAAGGCCGTGCTGGTGTTATCGGAATGAGAGTGTAGCCTCGCCAGGAGGGATAAGACCCGGACTACCCCCGACAGATGATGTGCTGGTTCCCCCACACCTCCGCTAGGATCTCAGACGACTCGAGTATTAGGCGCCTTGGGACGTTTACCTCAATGCTCACCTGAGGCACCCCAGGAGAAACCTACTGTAGGTAACCGGAAACGTTTTCAAGGATACTTGTCGATGAGCCAAGAATAACGAGGAGTCCTACAGGAGTATACCAGCGTAAAATGGGACGGTCTTATTGGACTCTTTAATTACAGTATTCTAGACACGTGTTTTACATTATGGTGTCTTCAGACGCAAAAGATTTAAAGTCCCTCCAAGTATAAATTCTAAGTTCAGGTACACCGAGCAGCTAGTGACAGACAGTAATCTCGGTGAAGCCATCGACCTTGCCAGACGACGACAGTGAGGGAACACCTTGGTGTTGGGTTTCTATGGATTGTGTGTTTTTCCTGTTTGTAGTGTGTTGCTGGGTCGGGGGCAACACAACATAACACTCACCTAATGAACGTTACACTACTTCAGGATGTTGCTGCACTGTGTCAGGGGCACTTAGCCATCACTGACACATATCCGTCTCGTCCTCTTGGTCGATTAAAACGTTCCTAGATCGATGTCGCCCGTGGCAGGGAAACACTGGGGCTGTCCTAGGTTAAAGCGACTGACTGCTTCCCATCGTTTGTACACCTGCACTGTCTATGTACACGCTGAACCAAGGTGACCTTAACATGATGATTTTACAGAAAAAAAACACCAACCTACCTCTCTATTGTTCTATCAATTTATTTATCATCTCCATGGAGGTAAGACTTGAAACGGTGCAGTACTCCGGGTAGGGGTGAGGGTGAGGGGGACGTTATCTGGGGTGTGAGGCGAGGGTAAGGGCGGTGGTTTATGGCTATGTTGTTGTCTTAAAGTGGCCACGTCACTTCGCCTCTGTCCTCCCTTGTTCCTCCCGCCACCACCACCATCCCGGGGCCACACACCTCCCTTGTTCCTCCCGCCACCACCACCACCAACCCGGGGCCACACTTCCTCTCCATCACCCAGGGGCCACATTACCCCACCATGACCACCACCTAGGGGCCACACTCCCCCACCATCAACACCACCTAGGGGCCACACTCCCCACCATCACTACCACCCAGGGGCCACACTCCCCCACCATCACCACCACCTAGGGGCCACACTCCCCCACCATCAACACCACCCAGGGGCCACACTCCCCCACCGTCACTACCACCCAGGGGCCACACTCCCCCACCATCACTACCACCTAGGGGCCACACTCCCCCACCGTCACTACCACCCAGGGGCCACACTCCCCCACCATCACTACCACCTAGGGGCCACACTACCCCACCATCACCACCACCTAGGGGCCACACTCCCCCACCATCAACACCACCTAGGGGCCACACTCCCCCACCATCACCACCACCTAGAGGCCACACCCCCTCCTCCTGCTCGTGAACCACAACAGCCTCTGTCAGCCTTAATGACCTACTTTCACGAGACAATGATCCAGTATACCTGTAGTTTACCTCAACTATGGTTTACAGTGACACGCCACAAGGGGGGAGGGTAAACTCGCCCACTTTTATTTTTATTGTAACATATTACAACTCTTAATTTGTGGATCACATGAAAATTAGACACCCCAGGTTAAAACATCTGAAGATTAAACACCTACACCTGTCCCACACCTGCACCACACCTGCACCTGTCCCACACCAACACCTACACCTGTCCCACACCAACACCTACACCTGCACCTGTCCCACACCAACACCACATCTGCACCTGTCCCACACCAACACCTACACCTGCACCTGTCCCACACCAACACCTACACAACACCACCATACCTACACCTAACATCACACCACCACACCTACACCTGTCCCACACCAACACCTACACCTGTACCACACCTACACAACACCACCATACCTACACCTAACATCACACCACCACACCTACACCTGTCCCACACCAACACCACACCTGCACCTGTCCCACACCTACACAACACCACCATACCTACACCTAACATCACACCACCACACCTACACTTGTACCACACCTACACAACACCACCATACCTACACCTAACATCACACCACCACACCTACACTTGGGCCAGCAGACGAGCACAGAAGGCAAGAACTCTTCGCCTCTTAAGTACATCACTCGTATAATTGAATGACCCGACTCCACCAGCTGAGTCTTCCAATACTGTCACTTATTAAACACTGAGGAGAGATGCCGTAATAATAGTGTCGTCCCTCCTCTCGCCCCCTGTGTACCACCCAGTGTATATGCTGCTCCGTATATGCCAGCCCATGTGTACCATCCAGAGTGTGTGTGTGTGTGTGTGTGTGTGCCGCCCCGTGTGTGCCGAGCCAGTTTATGAAAGGTCCTTCATTTTGTGGGCTCTCATTTGCATGGTAACCCGAGCCATACTTTACTACTGTGACAACTACGACAGTCTACCCGGAGTCTCATTACCGAGTCTCTCCCTATCTCCCTGGTTTACTCTTTTCTCTCTCTCCCTCCTTTACTCCTCACCCTAACATTCCCTTTCTTTACTCCTTCCTATCTCCCATTCCCCACCTCATTAGTCTTTTGCTTATCCCTACTTTTATCTTCCCTTCCTTACTTCTTTTTTTTTCACTTCTCCCAGTTTCTATTTTCTTCCTCTATTTTATTACTTTATTTCTTTCCGAATTTCCCTCTTCACTTCTCTTCCCCCCTTTTCTACCTTCCTTTACTAATCTTTATCTTCCTTCCTTTACTAATCTTTATATCTATCTTCCTTTATTATTTTTACTCTTTTTCCTTCCTTTACTCATCTTCCTCATTGCCTTATTCTTACTGTACTCGCTTTTCAGTTACTGTTAAACAAAGGGACTCATCCTTAGTAATATTATTTCTTAATTTAATCTAACATAACCTTAACTAATCTAATTTAACTTGACCTGACCTAACCTAACTTGACCTGACCTTACATAACCTAACATAATCTAACCTAACTTGACCTGACCTCACCTAACCTACTTGATCTGACCTTACTTTACCTAACCTAACCTAACTTGACCTGACCTTACATAACCTAACATAATCTAACCTAACTTGACCTGACCTCACCTAACCTACTTGATTTGATCTGACCTTACCTAACCTAACCTAACATAATCTAACCAAACTTGACCTGACCTGACCTAACCTAACTTGACCTAACCGCCATTTTGCTCAACTGTTCATTATATTTCTACACTTCCCAAATCCATCAATCATCACCATATCTTCCTTGCATCATCGTCCTTGCTTCCTCGCCTCACCTTCCTTGCCTCACCGTTCTTACCTCCTTGCCTCACCGTCCTTACTTCCTTGCCTCACCGTCCTTACCTCCTTGCCTCACCGTCCTTACTTCCTTGCCTCACCGTTCTTACTTCCTTGCCTCACCGTCCTTACCTCCTTGCCTCACCGTCCTTACTTCCTTGCCTCACCGTCCTTACTTCCTTGCCTCACCGTCCTTACCTCCTTGCCTCACCGTCCTTACCTCCTTGCCTCACCGTCCTTACCTCCTTGCCTCACCGTTCTTATTTCCTCGCCTCACCGTCCTTACTTCCTTGCCTCATCGTCCTTACTTCCTCGCCTCACCGTCCTTACTTCCTTGCCTCATCGTCCTTATTTCCTCGCCTCACCGTCCTTACTTTCTCACCCTTGCTATTCTAAATTATCCCTCTTCCACCGATTATCGCATTATTATTATTACCATCATCTCTTTCTCAATTCTTCCAGCGGTCTTGTTATTCCCCGCATCATCATAACTCACTATTTACCAAACACAACATCACCTTCCCGGTCCGTTACTCTGTCTGTGTTGTCACGACTTCCCTGTTCCTCCTCTTACTTTCACCTCCTCTCCTTTTGTCCGTCTGTTTCTCATTATTCTTACTGCTCTTTGTCCCTTCCACTTCCCTCCTATATATTCCTGTGTCTTTGTTACCCTTTCTTCTTTCTCTTATTCTGAATAATGATGATGATGATTTTATTTTAAGAGTAATGATAATAATAATAATAACAATCGACAATAATAAGAGAAATAATAATAAAAATGATAATAATGCCAATAAAAAGATAACAATAATATTAATAATTATAAACAATAACATTAATAGTAATAAATAAATAAATAATATTAACAACAACAATAATATATAAAAAAAAATAGTAAAAATTTCACATTTTCTCTTCCTCTTATTACTGTATTATAAGCACCACCACCACCACCATCACCTTCACCACCACCACCATCACCTTCACCACCATCACCTTCACCACCACCACCACCACCTTCACCACCACCATCATCATCTACCCATTAACTTATCACTCCTTCTATCAAACATGACAGCGACACTTACACCACGTTCAGATTCCAACCTCCATAATAACTCCACAAACAACTATACTAATTTCAATCTAAAAAAAAAATAACAATAAAAAAACACAAATTATACAAACTATATAAACTTTAGGTGAATCATATAAACAGAATCTACCAAACTGTACCCAACATTTACGTTCCAAATCTCCTTTAAGTAATTTATGCTTCGTGTTCTCAATAATAACACCGAGTTTTTCTTCGGTGTTGAGTGTCATTACGAGATTACACACACACACACACACACACACACACACACACACACACACACACACACACACACACACACATTTGAGGAATAGTAGGACTCTTTCTCTATGTGAATCAATCCCTTGATTACGAGGCACACTTCGTGAGTACAATGAATTATTATTAATCCAGTATGATGATTTAATTCCCTGAGTACGATGACTTACCCTCTTAAATTACAATGACTGACCCATTTCAATACGATATCACAACCCTTACAATGCCATGATTTAACCCCCTGAGTACAGTGACTTAACACTTTGAATACAATGACTTCAAAATCCTTCAATACAACAAGTTAACCTTCTGGAATTCGTTAACTAAATACCCTTGAGTGTGACGACAGTGTGGAGTCAATCATCGTATCATATAAGGGAGTTCAGTGTACCCAATGTACTGTACTGTCTCCTCATCATTTCCTCTTGACCTGACTTCCACTCCGACCCCCATAAATTCAACTGGTTTAAGGAAGGCCGAGAAACGAACAGCTAGATACACTCACGCAGACACATACAACGTAAACACCTGGAAAAAGTGCAAACGAAAGCATGCAAGATTATTCTCTCCCCTTCCTACTCCACATATCAAGAAGCGCTCAACATATTGACCCTCTCGGCTCTCTCTGACCATCACCACGACTTCATCTGCAAATTTGGTGAGAAGCTTCTGCACCATCCTTGACACCGGCTCCTACTTCCACCCTAGATCACTCGTCCGCGAATTGCTGTTCGACACCACAACCGCCTCCAGCCCATACGAGCACGAACTGATCGCTATAAGAACAGCCCAGTCCCAACCATTGTAAAAATTATCAAAAACTTGTAGTCAATCAGTGTACTCACTCCCAGTCAATCTTACCTTTTTGCGCTGTCACTATGTTGAAATGCCCTGGAGTTTGACCTTCTCCCCACCTAGTTATTATATATCATATTTGTATCACTTATGTTACTTGTATATTATTTGTCAATCGAGAGACCCATTCCCCAATTACCTGTACATAACTGTATATTTTCAGCCTTCCGGCTGCCATGATCTTTCAATAAACCGTTAATTATTATTATTATTATTATTATTTTACGCAAATTTTCAACTAGTCTGAAGGGGATTAACTAATATAAATGCTGAATATATGCGGGTCAACACAAGTACCATCACAATACCCAGACGCAGGCGATAAGAATCATAAGGGTGCGACAATAAGCCGAGAAAACAGACCTGTTATAGTCTCCCCTCCACCTGGTATACTCGTTCTCTCTAAATTTCACTCTGAAAATACTTCGAGGAGAAAAAATTCGAGGATATTAATTTTCGCGAATGCTTATTAAAACTTTATTCATTAGTAGTATACTTTTTGTCAAATAACTTCAGTCAGCAGCCGCCGCTATTCTTAGAGACACAGACGAATACAAATACATATAAATCATTTATTTTATTCGGTTTAAATTATGTATACGAGTGAAAGCAAAAATTCTATGGCAGCGACACTAAAATGTTAATTTAATTTCCTAAATGGAACACAAGAAATTGTAAAAATATATTTGCAACAGTTAAAAAAGTTTAATCAGGTTAAAAACACACACACACACACACACACACACACACACCAAGCACCACCGTGTACCTATTCCCATCCAAAACATCTCAACACTATGAAAACAACAAACTGTGGAAAAACGACAGACCAAATACCATCAGCCAACACCGCAGGAACAACACCAGACAACATGAGTAAGACATCTGACAACAACATTACCATCACCACCAAAACTTAAAACAACACAAGAAATATTACCAACACTTGACAACAGCACCACCAACAACGGCACCAACCTTAACAAACCGTACGAATGATGATGATAATAATGATGATGATGAGGAAGAAGGAAGAGAAGGAGACACAGAAGGAAGCGCCAACAACGACACCACCACCAGCTACAAGCAAGATGATGAGGAGGTCAAGTCGCCGTCGTCCATCACAGAGGCAACATGATGGCAGGACAAGCGACGAGCTCCTGTGTTAGAGAGAGAGAGGACCTCCCGTCACAGCACATACTCCTCGACCACCCCCCATCCTACCCAACCAGCGCTTCCTTGTGATGGTGTTGACCCAGTGGTAGCGTACAGACAGACAAACAGACAGGCATAGGGTGAGAGGGGGGGGGGGCCACACGCACATGCTCCTACACTCGTTACATTGTGAGTCTTTTACGACCTCTCTCTCTCTCTCTCTCTCTCTCTCTCTCTCTCTCTCTCTTGTGTGTGTGTGTGTGTACAGTCACTTCAAACCATCACACACACACACAGGACCATGATTAGAGCAGCCCTTACCTACTACCCTTCACCTCGGCCCTTACCTACTACCCATCACCTCAGCCCTTACCTACTATCCCTCACCCCGGCCCTTACCTACTACCCCTCACCTCAGCCCTTACCTACTACCCTTCACCTCGGCCCTTACCTACTACCCCTCAACCCAGAGAGAGAGAGAGAGAGAGAGAGAGAGAGAGAGAGAGAGAGAGAGAGAGAGAGAGAGAGAGAGAGAGAGAGAGAGACCTACATTGAACGGCTCTAAAAAAATTTGAGAAAAGACGCGGGGGAGATGAATGAGAAGACAGAAGAGGAGGAGGAGGAGGGCGGGGCAAAGCCAAGAAGATCAATGAGACGAAAGGGGCGAGGAAACACACAGGGGATAAATAGGTAAGAGGGAGGGAAGCACGAAGGTGAGGCAGATCAATGTGACATGAGGAAGTACACACACACACACACACACACACACAGGAAGCTGCAGGAGGTACTTGTAATTTTATTGCAGGATAAAGTTGGCGGTAGCGGGTGATCACAGTCTCCTAGCAATGGTCACTTACTGGTACTATCGGACGGCCAGTAAACTTCCTACAGTACTTACTCATTGGTACTTACGGTCTGTCATTCACAGCCCCTGCAGGAACTACCATCTACTGTCAGATACGGAAGCGGACAGTAGCTGGTGCCATATATGCCAATACCTGATGGTCACTAGCACTGGCAGAGAGGGGGGGGGGGAGGGGGAGGGACACTCTATCTGTTGCAAATAACTACTGCCAGAAAACGACCAGACGTACAAATCACTGTCGCAACTACTACCACAACAGTGCCACCATGACCGGCCTAGTAAGACAGCCACTGAAATGACCACCACCAGAAGTGCCAACATAACCGCCCTAGTAAGAGTGCCACTGCAGCAGTCATGTCACCAAGCATGGGCATGACCAGCACGTAGAGGGCGAGGTGTGTGGGAGTGGTGACCAGCGGCGTGGCACCCGGTAAGTCCATCATCTCTCAGGTTGACACACTTGATGAGGGGAGTGGCACTTTCACGGTGGGGGGGGGGGGGGAGGTGCCAGATAGCTTGACCAACTACCTCCCTCCTTAACCTAATTACTAAGCTTACAGGAGAGAGGGAGGGGGGTGTCAGACACTAGCACCCCCTTAAACCACCCCTTCAACACCATCATCACCAGGAAGGGGGGGAGGGGTGTCAGACACTAGCATCCCCCTTAAGCCACCCCTTCAACACCATCATCACCAGGAAGGGGGGAGGGGTGTCAGACACTAGCATCCCCCTTAAACCACCCCTTCAACACCATCATCACCGGGAAGGGGGGGAGGGGTGTCAGACACTAGCATCCCCCTTAAACCACCCCTTCAACACCATCATCACCAGGAAGGGGGGGAGGGGTGTCAGACACTAGCACCCCCCCTTAAACCACCCCTTCAACACCATCATCACCAGAAAGGGGGGGGAGGGGTGTCAGACACTAGCATCCCCCTTAAGCCACCCCTTCAACACCATCATCACCAGGAAGGGGGGGGAGGGGTGTCAGACACTAGCACCCCCCTTAAACCACCCCTTCAACATCATCATCACCAGGAAGGGGGGAGGGGTGTCAGACACTAGCACCCCCCTTAAACCACCCCTTCAACACCATCATCACCAGGAAGGGGGGAGGGGGTGTCAGACACTAGCATCCCCCTTAAACCACCCCTTCAACACCATCATCACCAGGAAGGGGGGGAGGGGTGTCAGACACTAGCACCCCCCTTAAACCACCCCTTCAACACCATCATCACCAGGAAGGGGGGGAGGGGTGTCAGACACTAGCACCCCCCTTAAACCACCCCTTCAACACCATCATCACCAGGAAGGGGAGGAGGGGTGTCAGACACTAGCATCCCCCTTAAGCCACCCCTTCAACACCATCATCACCAGGAAGGGGGGGGGTGTCAGACACTAGCACCCCCCTTAAACCACCCCTTCAATACCATCATCACCAGGAAGGGGGGGAGGGGTGTCAGACACTAGCACCCCCCTTAAACCACCCCTTCAACACCATCATCACCAGGAAGGGGGGAGGGGGTGTCAGACACTAGCATCCCCCTTAAGCCACCCCTTCAACACCATCATCACCAGGAAGGGGGGGGGGAGGGGTGTCAGACACTAGCACCCCCCTTAAACCACCCCTTCAACACCATCATCACCAGGAAAGGGGGGGAGGGGTGTCAGACACCAGCATCCCCCTTAAACCACCCCTTCAACACCACCATCACCACTACGAGTCTGGTTGGTGTAAGTGTACTGAGGGAGGAGGGTAGTGACCCCCCCCCCCCCTCCTCTTCACAGTCATACAGTCAACCAAGTCACAGTCATACAGTCGACCAAGTCACAGTCATACAGTCAACCAAGTCACAGTCATACAGTCGACCAAGTCACAGTCATACAGTCGACCAAGTCACAGTCATACAGTCAACCAAGTCACAGTCATACAGTCAACCAAGTCACAGTCATACAGTCAACCAAGTCACAGTCATACAGTCAACCAAGTCACAGTCATACAGTCAACCAAGTCACAGTCATACAGTCAACCAAGTCACAGTCATACAGTCAACCAAGTCACAGTCATACAGTCAACCAAGTCACAGTCATACAGTCAACCAAGTCACAGTCATACAGTCAACCAAGTCACAGTCATACAGTCGACCAAGTCACAGTCATACAGTCAACCAAGTCACAGTCATACAGTCAACCAAGTCACAGTCATACAGTCAACCAAGTCACAGTCATACAGTCAACCAAGTCACAGTCATACAGTCAACCAAGTCACAGTCATACAGTCAACCAAGTCACAGTCATACAGTCAACCAAGTCACAGTCATACAGTCAACCAAGTCACAGTCATACAGTCGACCAAGTCACAGTCATACAGTAAACCAAGTCACAGTCATACAGTCGACCAAGTCACAGTCATACAGTCAACCAAGTCACAGTCATACAGTCAACCAGGTCACAGTCATACAGTCAACCAAGTCACAGTCATACAGTCAACCAAGTCACAGTCATACAGTCAACCAAGTCACAGTCATACAGTCGATCAAGTCACAGTCATACAGTCGATCAAGTCACAGTCATACAGTCGACCAAGTCACAGTCATACAGTCAACCAGGTCACAGTCATACAGTCAACCAAGTCACAGTCATTACACGGCCTTGCCTAATTAGTGACTTGATCATACACCTGTGCACCTATAAACCGCCGTCTTCCCACACAACTACACACCATCTACCTATCTATCTACCCACCCATTCATCTATCCATCTACCCATCTATCTATCTATCTACCCACCCATTCATCTATCCATCTACCCATCTATCTATCTATCTACCCACCCATTCATTTATCCATCTACCCATCTATCTATCTATCTACCCACCCATCCATCTATCCTTTCATCTCTCCACCCATTTATTTATCTAGTTATCCATCCACCCATTCATCTACCCATCTTTCCTTCCATTTATCCACCTGGTTATACATCCATCCATTCATCTGGCCATTTATCCACTCATCTATCCAACCACCCAGAGCCAAGGAGGAGGAGGAGGAGGGGGGTGGACAGGCGGGCGGCTGGGTGGTGGTGGTGGACGGCTGGGTGGTAGTGATGGTGGAGAAGTCGGCATAATGAGCAAATTGGTATCACACATGGGCCGCCCACACGCCACCCAACCACCCACTTTGGCTTGTTGCTCCTCCTGACTTACACCCCCCCCTCCCTCCCTCCCTCGCCCACACGAGAACAACTAGTAACTAACTTAAGGGTCAAACTAACACTAGGATAAGGGCTAACGAGAGATGTAAACAAACTAAGGGCTAACGATAGATGTAAACAACAACCTAAATAACAGTAACCAGGACATAAACAATAACCAGCGCGTAAATAACAATACCCAGAACGTAAACAACAATACCTAGAACATAAACAATACCCATAGCGTAAACAATACCCAGAAGGTAAACAATAAGAAAAACAACGAAAACAACAAGATTAACACGAACAACAAGAGTAAATATGTAAACAAGAAAACAAAAGAAACCAAGAAAAAACTAGAACAAACAATAACTCTGTAAACAACAACAAAGCGATTTCAAAGACCACTCACTACAGCTGCAAATAAACTGAACAGACGCACAGTACATTAAAGTGAACGCGAGACTTTGAAGCTTTGCGTGCGAGTGTGAAGGTCATTCTACACGCGCGTGCTTGACAATCTTTTAAATGTAGCGGATTGTGTGTGTGTGTGTGTGTGTGTGTGTGTGTGTGTGTGTGTGTTAAGCTTGGTGTTTGTTTTGTGTGTGTAGTGATTAAGTGTGTGTAATGTGACTCTCTTGTTCTCGTGTGTGTGTGTGTGTCACCCCCCCCCCCCTCAAATACCGCTAAATGGCCTCAACAACTCCACCACAGGGGGCATGGGGAGGGGAGGGGGGGAGGGGAGGGGGGGGGGGTGGTGGACGCTGAGAGAGGAGGAGACGAGGAGGGGACAGAAGGAGAAGAGCAAGGAAGAGGCGCAGACCAAGGGAAGAGGAAGAGTTGGAGGGAGGAGACGCGAGGAAGAGGAAAAGAGAGAAAGAAGAACGAAGAGGAGGAACAGGAGAAAAGGGAGAGGGCGAAGGAGATAGGACCAAGAGGGGAAGGAAAGGGAGAGGAGAGAAGGTGAAAAGAAGGAGGGAAGGAAGACTAGGGGGGGAGAGAGAGAGAGAGAGAGAGAGAGAGAGAGAGAGAGAGAGAGAGAGAGAGAGAGAGAGAGAGAGAGAGAGAGAGGGGGGGATAAGTGGAAAAGATGAAGAGTGAGGGAAGGAAACGCGTGTGGGAATGGTAAGAGGTAGGACACTGAGGGAAGGGAAGTGTGGCTGTCTGCAGATGAGGGGAGGGAGGGAAGGAAGGAGGGGGAGGAAGAAGATTACGAAGAAGAGAAGACAGGAAGGAGTAATGGAATGAATGATGAGGCAGCGGGAGGGGAAACACGGGAAGGAGGAAGAAAGGTTAGGGAGGGGAGGAGGAAGTCACACCAAACGTCGCAACACAGGTGTGGTCTGTGATGGGGTACACAGGTAGAGCAGTGGGGCACACAGCTGGGTACACAGGAGGTGGGGTACAGTGAAACACCATGTGGTATACAAGTAAGGTACACAGACAAGGAGACTGACGGTGTGCCGACATTACAAGGCTGTGTCCGCATGACGTCACAGTCGACACCCACTGCCTCACGAATACAATATTAGTTTCCCAGTGGCTGACACACGCTGCGACAAGAGCGCTGGCCTCTGTGACGTCATTGCCGACACACTGCCTGAGGTGGACAGAGAGGAAGAGGAAGAGAAGTAGCCCCAGTGACGTCACTACCGAAACACATTATTGAAGGGGGGAGCTCAGCTGTGGTCCGGCCCCGTGAGGCTCGACCGACACACGCTGGCTGATGGGATATAAAGACAAATCGGCAGACTGACAGAGCGTAATAACCAGCTGTTGTTACTGAACGTGAACGAGAGCCTAACCAAGAAAGAACAGCTATCCGTATTGACAACACCATACAAACACAATATGACGGAGCTACACAAATTAATTATAAAATCCAGGTTCATTTATACAGTGGGTCGCGGGGAAGAATATTTTGACAGTACATTTTGACATACCCAGGAGTGACCACGGCTCATTAATAACAGCGGCAACAGTACAACAGCAGACACAGCAAGATAACCACCACCCTTCACAGCAGAGAACACAGCGGCACCCATCCCAAGAACAGCTATAAGACCAGCAGCCGCAATACCACCACCAGAAGCGTAAACCTGGGAGTGAGAAGGTAGAGGGGCGTAAGAGGTGGTGTGTGTGTGGCCACTGGGTCGACTTGCCCGAGGGTGGGATACGTCCCTCCACACACCCCCTCACACGTGTCACGGCCGTCCCTCCTCCTTCCCCCACCACGGGTCATGTCACGGATTGTTTAAAATTAAAAAAAAAAAAAAAAAAAGTACAAAATCACAACATAAAACAAAACACTTATAAGCAAATACATTTATATAATGGACAAGAATAATTATTTAAAAAATAATGAACAATTAAAACTAAAACAATAAAATTAAAAAAAAAAAAAAACGCAGTAAAATAAAACAAATAAAAAACAACAACAAAATAAGACAACAATGATATCAGCTGTTGAAGACAAGACTAACAAAAATAACAACCTCCACAGCATGTATAACAGCATCCACACATGAATAACAATAATAACAACCTCCACAGCATGTATAACAGCATCCACACATGAATAACAATAATAACAACCTCCACAGCATGAATAACAATAATAACAACCTCCACAGCATGAATAACAATAATAACAACCTCCACAGCATGTATAACAGCATCCACACATGAATAACAATAATAACAACCTCCACAGCATGTATAACAGCATCCACACATGAATAACAATAATAACAACCTCCACAGCATGTATAACAGCATCCACACATGAATAACAATAATAACAACCTCCACAGCATGTATAACAGCATCCACACATGAATAACAATAATAACAACCTCCACAGCATGTATAACAGCATCGACACATGAATAACAATAATAACAACCTCCACAGCATGTATAACAGCATCCACACATGAATAACAATAATAACAACCTCCACAGCATGTATAACAGCATCCACACATGAATAACAATAATAACAACCTCCACAGCATGTATAACAGCATCCACACATGAATAACAGTTTCCACAGCCTGCACAACGGCATGAATTATAGTATCCATAGCATGAACAACAATAATAACTACATCCACAGCATGAATAAGAATAATAACAACATCCACAGCATGAATAAGAATAATAACAACATCCACAGCATGAATAACAATAACATCCACAGCATGAATAACAATAATAACAACATCCACAGCATGAATAAGAATAATAACAACATCCACAGCATGAATAACAATAACATCCACAGCATGAATAACAATAATAACAACATCCAGAGCATGAATAAGAATAATAACAACATCCACAGCATGAATAACAATAACATCCACAGCATGAATAAGAATAATAACAACATCCAGAGCATGAATAACAATAACATCCACAGCATGAATAACAATAATAACAACATCCACAGCATGAATAAGAATAATAACAACATCCACAGCATGAATAACAATAATAACAACATCCACAGCATGAATAACAATAACATCCACAGCATGAATGACAATAATAACAACATCCACAGCATGAATAACAATAATAACAACATCCACGGCATGAATAACAATAACATCCACAGCATGAATGACAATAATAACAACATCCACAGCATGAACAACAATAATAACAACATCCCCAGCATGAATAACAATAATAACAACATCCACAGCCTGAATAACAACAACATCCACAGCATGAATAACAATAATAACAACATCCACAGCATGAATAACAATAATAACAACATCCACAGCATGAATAACAATAATAACAACACCCACAGCATGAATAACAATAATAACAACATCCACAGCATGAATAACAATAATAACAACATCCACAGCATGAATAACAATAATAACATCCACAGCATGAATAACAATAATAACAACATCCACAGCATGAATAACAATAATAACAACATCCACAGCATGAATAACAATAATAACAACATCCACAGCATGAATAACAATAATAACAACATCCACAGCATGAATAACAATAATAACAACATCCACAGCATGAACAAAAATAACAACATCCACAGCATGAATAAAAATAATAACATCCACAGCATGAATAACAACATCCACAGCATGAATAACAATAATAACATCCACAGCATGAATAACAACATCCACAGCATGAATAACAATAATAACATCCACAGCATGAATAACAATAATAACAACATCCACAGCATGAATAACAATAATAACAACATCCACAGCATGAATAACAATAACATCCACAGCATGAATAACAATAACAACATCCACAGCATGAATAAAAATAATAACATCCACGGCATGAATAACAATAATAACAACATCCACAGCATGAACAACAATAACAACATCCACAGCATGAATAAAAATAATAAAATCCGCAGCATGAATAACAACATCCACAGCATGAATAACAACAATAACAACATCCACAGCATGAATAACAATAATAACAACATCCACAGCATGAATAACAATAATAACAACATCCACAGCATGAATAACAATAACAACATCCACAGAATGAATTACAATAATAACAATATCCACAGCATGAATAACAATAATAACAACAGCCACAGCATGAATTACATTAATAACAACATCCACGACATGAATAACAATAATAACAACATCCACAGCATGAATAACAATAATAACAACATCCACAGCATGAATAACAATAATAACAACATCCACAGCATGAATAACAATAACATCCACAGCATGAATAACAATAACAACATCCACAGCATGAATAAAAATAATAACATCCACGGCATGAATAACAATAATAACAACATCCACAGCATGAACAACAATAACAACATCCACAGCATGAATAAAAATAATAAAATCCGCAGCATGAATAACAACATCCACAGCATGAATAACAACAATAACAACATCCACAGCATGAATAACAATAATAACAACATCCACAGCATGAATAACAATAATAACAACATCCACAGCATGAATAACAATAACAACATCCACAGAATGAATTACAATAATAACAACATCCACAGCATGAATAACAATAATAACAACAGCCACAGCATGAATTACATTAATAACAACATCCACGACATGAATAACAATAATAACAACATCCACAGCATGAATAACAATAATAACAACATCCACAGCATGAATAACAATAATAACAACATCCACGGCATGAATAACAATAACATCCACAGCATGAATAACAATAATAACAACATCCACAGCATGAACAACAATAATAACAACATCCACAGCATGAATAACAATAATAACATCCACAGCATGAATAACAATAACAACAACAGCCACAGCATGAATAACAATAACAACAACATCCACAGCATGAATAACAATAATAACAACATCCACAGCATGAATAACAATAATACCAACATCCACAGCATGAATAACAATAATAACAACATCCACAGCATGAATAACAATAATAACAACATCCACAGCATGAATAACAATAATAACAACATCCACGGCATGAATAACAATAACATCCACAGCATGAATAACAATAATACCAACATCCACAGCATGAATAACAATAATAACAACATCCACAGCATGAATAACAATAATAACATCCACAGCATGAATAACAATAACAACAACAGCCACAGCATGAATAACAATAACAACAACAGCCACAGCATGAATAACAATAACAACAACATCCACAGCATGAATAACAATAATAACAACAGCCACAGCATGAATAACAATAATAACAACATCCACAGCATGAATAACAATAACAAGAACATCCACAGCATGAATAACAATAATAATAACATCCACAGCATGAATAACAATAATAACAACATTCACAGCATGAATAACAATAATAACAACATCCACAGCATGAATAACAATAATAACAACATCCACAGCATGAATAACAATAATAACAACATCCACAGCATGAATAACAATAATAACAATATCCACAGCATGAATAACAATAATAACAACATTCACAGCATGAATAACAGCCGACGACCATAACAGCATCATCAGGTCTAGACAACACAAGCACATTGACATAACAAAAGAGACGAGGGAAATTGTGGCTGGGTGAGGAGGGAAGAGGAGGGTGAGGAGGAGGAGGGAAGAAAAAAAGGAGGAGGGGGAGGAGGGAAGAAAAAGGAGGAAGGAAGGAGGGAGGAAGGAAGGAGGGAGGGAGGGAGGGAGGCACACACAGTTGATTTTTGAACGTGGGTAGCTGTGACCGTAGACTTAACCAACACGCTATTAATAATCTTACTATTTATACCCCCACGCTGTGTACAGGGTGAGGGTGGGGTGGTATAATGTGTGTGTGTGTGTGTGTGTGTGTGTGTGTGTGTGTGTACTGCTACGGTTTTAGAATAAATATATGTGCTTGTATCTGAAATTACATACATACCGATAATGTTTTATGTAATTTTTAAATCACTGTACCTGTAGCTGTAGCTGCATTGTTAAAAAAGTTAATATATATACCTGTACAGTACCATATACAGTATGTAGCCCAAACTGTACCTATATCTGTACCTGCACATGTACCAGTATTTATAATTAACTACTGGCACCTGTACCTGTCAAGATTCAACAAGTGTACCGGTATTTGCATCTGTACTTGTTAGTAAATGCCAACCTTATCCTCCAAGTAAACAAATGAACTACATTAAATTAGTAGGTAGTAGGCAGTTACCAAACAGGGAGGTACTACCACCTGGGAAGATATTGGAAGCATAATGTGTTGTCTAATGGTAGACCCTGCTGCCATATGGCATCACGAAAATTGTGACCAAGTCCCAGGTTGCTGAGATGACTTTCTGCCTCATTTACACACAATTGCGGGGTCTCAATTGTTTCTCTTACATTGACAACACAACATATGTACCGTTTCTCACAATTTTTTTTTCATTTTTGTATTTCTTTATGGTTCTTTATTCTTCTTCTTCTTATTATTATTATTATGAAAAAACATTAGCGCTCGATAAGTATCCAACAGACAGGTCAACAGAGGTGTGAGCACTGACTGGTATACAGAGGCATCACCTGACAGAAACACACAGGTATTTACTGTACTGCCTAACAACCCGGCTTATGTGCTACGGTGTGTGTGGTGGGGGGGGGGGGGGGCAAGAGGGTGTGACGCTTGGTGTAGCCACAAACAGGGCAGGAGATGTGGACAGCCCCTCTTCCTCTCCTCCCTACCTAGACAAAAGATGAACATGGGTCCTATAATCTACCCTCACAACACAACACTCTACTGCCCCCCCCCCACTCAACCCTTACAGTGCCATTAAAGAACACATTTTCAATCCTCAGCGCCAATGACCTTCGTAAGTTATGGCGCCAGGAGTCTATATTAATTTTTTTCTTCCCTTGAATGGCTCTCACTCACTCATTCATTATTCACAATTAACGCTTCCCTCAGCCCTGGTCTACGTCAAGGCTGGCATGAATCAACTGACTGTTGTGGCCGTGTTTACTTAACTACTACTGTATACACTATCTACGTGCATCAGGAGGAGCTAATGTGGACTTGTATGATGGTTTGTCTGAATAAATATCTGTATGTTTCTTAGTCTGTCTGTCTATCTTTCCCCGTCCCAAAAAACTAAATACATTAAGTCAACACCTGAAACTTATTTTACTTGAAGATTAACCACCCTAACGTTACATGGGGAGTTAGGTTAAATTAGGTTAGGTTAGCGTCAGGGTGGTCAATCTTCAGGTGTATCCTAGACCAGGTGTTACGGTACAGTACATGGTGTGAGTTTACACTGCGGGAAATTATTTATCATCACTCTAACTACAGGTATCAACATCCGTAGTTCTTGTTATCATTATTACAATCAATATCATCATTACCTTTGTTCGTCCTTGTTCTTATTTTACAAACCAATCAATGAGTAAAAATAAAATAACAATAAACAGCGAAAATAATTAATTACAACACCGGAAGTCTGATCACACCACAACACCGATTAACCCACCTGCATGACACACCACCTGCATGACACACCACCTACATGACACACCACCTGCATGACACACCACCTGCATGACACACCACCTGCATGACACACCATCTGGATCACAAAACGCCCATCTGGCATACCATCTGACACCACCTGCATGACATATATATACTGACAGACATACCCTATCGATGACACATAATGACATAACTCGCATGACATAGCGAGGTGGGGGGGGGGGAGAGGGTAGTGTGTGTGTGTGTAGGGGGGGTAATGTGTGGGGGGGGGTCACAATATTTACTACACGCCAAGAATGTCTCCCCCCCCCCTCACTCTATCTCCCTACCTCCTTTCTCTCACTGCCCTTCTCGTCTCCTCACTCCCCCGCAGAACTATTCCTAAAATCTCCCCAACCCTCTTTAGTGAGAAGTACAGTGTTGCCACGGGTACACTCCTGGAAGAAGACACAGTATTACCAACCACGGACTCTCTTCGACTCATCACCAGTAAACATTGCTGGGACACCTGTAGAGCTCTGCGGGAGGGAACCACTGGACTATCACCATCAGTTCCATTCCCTCACCATAACATCACCATTACCCCATCACGAGCACAATCTATAATGTGTGTGTGTGTGACAGGACATAGAGGCGCCAGTGCGGTCAGTAAACCACCAACTTGATCCTTTTGCACGTTTCCTGCCTGGTCTCTTTCGCCCCCTTGTTTACTGCGTGTGTGTGTGTGTGTGGTCATCGTAGTTAATCCACCGAATTTTTCTTATATTATCATTAAAATTAATCGTCCACATCAACGCCGGTATTATGCAACCCCTTCTCCCAGCTTGCTTCATGGCCTGCAAGACATGATCAGCTGTTCTGGGCACGATCAGCTGACTGGCCGTTTGTAAACACGTTGACAGTGAACAGCTGTAAACATTATGTTGTGATGACACACCCCAGCGCCAGGCCATCTGACTGACGCCTGTGATAACCATGGAAGATCTGCCACAGTAATAATAACTACTATATTATTGAGGTCTGCCACATAATGAAGGCCTGAGATAACTGACGCCTTCCATTATTATTATCTGATACGGAAAAGCAGCAAGTGAGCGGTCAGTGAAGCCACAATAACAACAGGTTGAATAAGAACCGTGTGGTGGTGGGGAAGAACGAAGGCATTACCTGTGTTGGAGGCCTGACGTGTGGTGCTGGTGGTGGGGATGAGGTGGTGGAGCAGGTGGGGGAGAGGATGGTGGTGGTGGAGCAGGTGGGGGAGAAGATGGTGGTGGTGGAGCAGGTGGAGGAGAGGATGGTGGTGGTGGAGCAGGTGGGGGAGAGGATGGGGTGGTGGAGCAGGTGGTGGAGAGGATGGGGTGGTGGAGCAGGTGGGGAGAGGATGGGGTAGTGGAGCAGGTGGGGAGAGGATGGGGTGGTGTAGCAGGTGGGGAGAGGATGGGGTGGTGTAGCAGGTGGGGAGAGGATGGGGTGGTGTAGCAGGTGGTGGAGAGGATGGGGTGGTGGAGCAGATGGGGAGAGGATGGGGTGGTGGAGCAGGTGGGGAGAGGATGGGGTGGTGGAGCAGATGGGGAGAGGATGGGGTGGTGTAGCAGGTGGGGAGAGGATGGGGTGGTGTAGCAGGTGGGGAGAGGATGGGGTGGTGTAGCAGGTGGGGAGAGGATGGGGTGGTGGAGCAGGTGGGGAGAGGATGGGGTGGTGTAGCAGCTGGGGAGAGGATGGGGTGGTGTAGCAGGTGGGGAGAGGATGGGGTGGTGTAGCAGGTGGTGGAGAGGATGGGGTGGTGGAGCAGATGGGGAGAGGATGGGGTGGTGGAGCAGGTGGGGAGAGGATGGGGTGGTGTAGCAGGTGGTGGAGAGGATGGGGTGGTGTAGCAGGTGGTGGAGAGGATGGGGTGGTGTAGCAGGTGGGGAGAGGATGGGGTGGTGTAGCAGGTGGGGAGAGGATGGGGTGGTGTAGCAGGTGGGGAGAGGATGGGGTGGTGGAGCAGATGGGGGAGAAGACTACTACTTAACACGAGGAATTTCGACCACAGGAACACACACACACATCGAAAAAATCCAATATACAGAGGTACGACTCATCCTTGGCTGCTCCACGAGTACTAAAATAAAGTCATGTAGCGGGAACGGCTTCTGACCCCTGCCTGCCTGTGATCGAGTTACTGCCCTTAATTTGGACCACACACTTGCCCTGGGTCACACGGGGGCAGTAAGGTCATGAGAGGAGGTGGGGTCGTCAATTCTTGTCTCTGAAGCTACTGTACATTAAAACCACGACCTAACCGGGGACGTCTAAAATCACCTGAAGATTAGACACCCCAACGGTAACATAGCGATGGTCAAACTTAACCTAACCAAACTTGACCTAATCTGACCTAACCGAACGATAACCTAACGTAGCCCTAGGATGGTTAATCTTCAGGGTGAATAAGCTTTAGCGTGTCTCATCTTCTCGTAAACTGTTAAGTCTTTCAAGGTGTCAACTGAAGCCTCCCGTACCTGGTCCTGGACTCACAAAGACTCGTACGTTGAATTCCTAAAGAGATTCATTAAGGCCAAAGCACACGAACACCGTTAACATGGCATGAAATTTATCCTGAGACTCGACTTACACTGGCTGGATACTCTATTACCGTGGAGAATATTGTGATGGAACCTTGACTAGCTGACCGACCTAATTACAATCTCAGTGTAATTATTTTGCCATTTTTAGTCATCTTCTTGCTTCAGCTAAAGTCAACCAATTATATTCATTCTTCTACTTTCAAAGCAAGAAACAGTCACCTTATGAACCACTGAGGTCCTCTCCCAGCCAAGGTGTGTGGCAGCCACGTGATCCTAGGGTAGGGAGGGCCGCTGAGTTATCTCCCCCTTGCTACTTATCTCTGGGTGTGATGGGGTTTTCCGACAAGCCTCTACCTGCGGAGAACACCCACTAGTGCTACTTGTATCGCACCATCAGTAGAGTGCTGGTGTAGCTCTACCTGTGAACAACACATGACGTACAGGTGTATTCCTATGGTGTAAAAAACACTTACTACTGTACCAGGTGTTCCATTACTTCGGGGCAATACCTGTCCATGTACAAACCTTTGTTAACATACAGTTCCAATTGTACAAGTGTTCCACTGTATTTCTGATGAACCTTAAGTAGCGCTCTGGTGTTGCTTTACCTCTAAACAACAACCAGCAGTGTAAACACGTCTCCTACTGTACCTGTGAAGACCCAGCAGCCATTCGGAGCATCACACTCACCTGCAATGAAAAAACAAATGTTAATACATTATATACGACAAAGTTTATGGTAGAGGGAGGGAGGAAGACAAAGTTTACCACAGTCCCGTTCACCGACACGTGTGATGGTGACCACAACTACCTCATCTCATGTCTACGCCTGGCGCTTACCTGTCGAGTCGTGAGGGAGTCTGCCATCAACCAGACGGTGACCGCCAGTACTCCGCATAACCACTACGGCTTGGTTGACCAGGAACCTCTTGAAGGATATTTATCAAGGTGTCTCCACATGACCCCTAAATTACTGGTCTCCCGTCCTCCACATCTGACCTCTTGACACCTGTCGTCTCCACATTATATATGACCCCAGGTCCAATATCTGATCCAATACTACTTATAGCACCGCCATGTTGGATCAGGTAAGGAAGATCCGTGAACACTGCCGACACCACCACCCTCCACCCACCAGTCACACACGAGGGTCCAGCCTGAATTGAAACAGTTTATTTAGCCAGAAGAACACAGATACAGAGTGGATAATAATAACAATATTAACATGGCTGAGCCAGTTGAGAACCTGAGCTCTCCTGTAAGCACCTGATATATACTATACATTTATCTCAAGGAAGTATTATGTAACATTTAGTATCATCTGGAATAGTACAATAGCATGGTGGTAATACGAACATCTCATAATGTTACCACAGTTATCACTTCAATATTTATTTATTTTATTTATTTATTTTCATTTTTTTTAGTTTATTTTTTTATTATAAGTATACTGTATACATAAATTACAGTGGAATTGAAAAACATAAGTATAATGGGGGAGAAGTACAACATGGGCTGTACAGTAATAAGGTTGAACAAGAGGACAGAGCTGTCAGGATTATGTCTAGTTGGCATAAGGAGGGCTACTAGCTGGTCGAGATGAGGAGCCAGTCCACTGTACCCCACCACCTCCCTCCCTCCCCCCTTCCCGTTCTCCTTAACCCCTGATACCTCCCCTCTCCTCCCCCTATCACGAGTGACCCCCATCACCCCCCTCCCCCACAGAGCAATCATCAGGACACATCAGGTGCGAAATACCTCCGTTGCGGCTAACACTAAAATAGCGGGAGTGCGGGTTGAGAGTGCCAACAGGGAGGCCGGCACTGTGCCTGGCCAGCCACTCACACTCCCGTCACGGCCTGCTGCTGTCGCCCACAGTGTCACACCAACACACAAACATTGTACCACATATCTCACCACACCTTACCTCACCACACCTTACTTCACCACGCCTTACCGCACCACAGCACACACAATAGTGAACACAGCAAATCCTCATAATAAATTCAACAGATATCTGGAGGTAAACAAACTAACATATTTACAGGTATACCAGTAGTTAAGGTATACTCAGGCGTCCTAGCCACCATTACCTGTGATATTGTTGAGGTGGTGGCCGCGTGTGTGTGAGCTGATCCCTTAACAGTAACTAACTTAAAACCCTTGCCTCCCTAACCTACCTTAACTTAACCAAACCTATTATCCCCCTAACATAAGCTACAGTGACCTGACTTAATCTAATCTATTATCTCCCTAACCTAATTTAACCTACCCTGACTCAGCCTAAAGCAACCTAACTTAACCTAACCTAATTTAGCCTAGCCAGGGTGTCTACTGGCCAGACAAAACAAAATTCTCTGGCTTTTCCAGGTTTTCCAGGTGTAAATTTGAAAATTTCCTGGTACATTAATTTGGTACTTATTATAACAGAATAACAAAATTAGAGGTTTTCAATAATATGTATATACTATAAGGAAATATGGAGATGATAACTGCCACTGACTACCGGACTGATTATTTTACTTAACCAGCTATGATCATAAGGCTTAGTGATGAACATCGGCCAATACTGTACCTCCATATTCACGTGGGTCGACCTGGACGTTCCAAAAAAGCCGTAAATATCCAGCAAAAACCGATAAATCACACTCCTGATCCACCTATGTGACTCATGATAAATATGTGGAATAATCTACTTAAATAAAGTCATTTAATTATAAGAACAATATTATTCATCTCTGACAATAATCATTGTAGAATTAGTAGGTATAACTTGTAATATTTGGTTACTTGATCACTAACATGAAATATGATAGGTTAGGTTAGGTTAGGTTTGGTACACCAACAAATCAGTTATTGGAGTGGACTATTAATGGAATTTGTTCCTAAAGGTTTAATTATTTACCTATTATATAGTACATTTTTATTTTATGGTAAGATTGCTGTCAAAATAAAAATATTTTGAAATTGAACTGAATTCACATAGATTTCCAGGTTTATTGTAAAATTCCCTGGCTCTTCCAGGTTTTCCAGACCAAAAGACACCCTATTAACATATTTCCAGTAACTACCTAACCTAACCTAACCAAAACCTATTGTTTCCCTTAGGACAAGACCCGGTTCAAGGCTGAGGGCTCCCCCCCCCCCCCCCCCCCATTAACTGCTCAGAATGGCTGTGTCAGATATACGTGAGTTATTGTGGGTCACTTAAAGATGCTCTAACCAGTGGTGGTAAGGGGGCAAGGGGAGGGGGGCAATAAGGGGGAACTGGAGGTTTTGGGGCAGGGGAGGGCAGGAGGAGGCAGCTGGAGATACTTGGGGCACGGAAGGGCAAGAAGAGAGGGCACTGGCAGAAGTTCCTTGGGGCAGGAGAGGGCATTAACAGACACGTGACTGGCACTACAGGTAAACTCGGTGACTCTCATGCCCTCCTTCCCTACACCTCCCCCTACAGGTCCCCAGCCGTCACCATCACGTCGTCCCCCCCTCCTACAGGTCCCCAGCCGTCACCATCACGTCGCTCCCCCTCCTACAGACAGTCCTAGACGTTATTAGGGACCTGCCACACTTTCTTATAAACACATGAACCTGTACACTTATCCTTCCTTCACTACAGGTAACTTACTGACACAACCAATGGTCCTTACACACTCTCGCCCTCACATCAACCAAGTCTAAAAGGGCCACCATGTTCTCCGTATACTTCCCTTTAGGAGACGTCTCTGTAATGCTTCTGTGCTTCGCCCTACACATAATTGAAAAGGGGGTGCACAATAAACTAGCCCCTGCGCTTGCGTGAAGGGGGGGAGGGGGGCAAATTTGAATCAAACTGTGAAGATCCTTTGGGTAAGGAGGAGCAAGGCGAGAAGGTGGGAAGCAGAAGACAGTAGCAGGACGCAGATAGTGGCAGGGTAATAGGAGGAGGAGGAGGAATGCATTAATTATATGTGAGCAAACATGACCTCTGGCCAGGACCACTGTTGACACTGGGCCACTCTCCGCCAGGCCGCCCCCTCCACCGTCAGTAGCACCCACCTCCCTTCTTCTGCCACCTACACTAACTCCTTTAACACCACTCGCCGCCACCGTCAGTAGCACCCACCTCCCTTCTTCTGCCACCTACACTTACTCCTTTAACACCACTCGCCGCCACCGTCAGTAGCACCCACCTCCCTTCTTCTGCCACCTACACTAACTCCTTTAACACCACTCGCCGCCACCGTCAGTAGCACCCACCTCCCTTCTTCTGCCACCTACACTAACTCCTTTAACACCACTCGCCGCCCCCGCCACCGTCAGTAGCACCCACCTCCCTTCTTCTGCCACCTACACTAACTCCTTTAACACCACTCGCCGCCACCGTCAGTAGCACCCACCTCCCTTCTTCTGCCACCTACACTAACTCCTTTAACACCACTCGCCGCCACCGTCAGTAGCACCCACCTCCCTTCTTCTGCCACCTACACTTACTCCTTTAACACCACTCGCCGCCCCCGCCACCGTCAGTAGCACCCACCTCCCTTCTTCTGCCACCTACACTAACTCCTTTAACACCACTCGCCGCCACCGTCAGTAGCACCCACCTCCCTTCTTCTGCCACCTACACTAACTCCTTTAACACCACTCGCCGCCCCCGCCACCGTCAGTAGCACCCACCTCCCTTCTTCTGCCACCTACACTAACTCCTTTAACACCACTCGCCGCCACCGTCAGTAGCACCCACCTCCCTTCTTCTGCCACCTACACTAACTCCTTTAACACCACTCGCCGCCCCCGCCACCGTCAGTAGCACCCACCTCCCTTCTTCTGCCACCTACACTAACTCCTTTAACACCACTCGCCGCCACCGTCAGTAGCACCCACCTCCCTTCTTCTGCCACCTACACTAACTCCTTTAACACCACTCGCCGCCCCCGCCCTATGTGGGAAAATGTCAGTGTGTATAAAGATTTGTTCGGATCATATGAAGATTCTCTCCCCCAGAGCAGCTTTCTCTCACTAGTTCTGGTACCTTAAGTCAACTAATGATTGTATTCAGAAAAAAAATACAACAAAAGCACAGTAACTTTATTAAACATAAAATAAAACAAAAGTTAATATGATCAGTTAGGTTTAGCTAGGTTAGGTTAGGGCTACGCTACCCTACCCTAACTGTTGGCCGAGGCGAGTTGGCGTTTTTTTGCTGTTTTCTATTCAAGTTGGCCTTTTTGGGTCGGTTATTGAGTAAAGTATGATATCAAATAAATACAGAACCTTAATGTTCTCACAACGGTCACTTGTGGTGAGGTAGTACTTCTGACAAGTCCTCTGTGGGAGAATTACGATGTTATTACCAGGAGTGACAACTGGCGCCCAGGCCTGGCTGACTGACTGACGTTAGACGGTCATTGTGTCCACATCACAGAGGAACCGTGTACTGTATACCCGGCCGCGACCACTGTCATCAACACTGCCTTAGTTTGTTAAATTGGCAATTTTCAGACATACTTTGCGGATTGTAACGTAAATTAACTAATTATCGGTTCTTTTTTCATGTTTTTAACTAATATGATAATTAGTAACTGCACAATATGTCTTGTACATTAAGACAAATAATTATACTCACTATTTACTGTTCGTTAATACTATTATACATAAATTAAAAGAAGAGCAAAGCAAATATATTGAAAAGCTTTGGGGATATTTTTTAAAACGTCATTTACGCTTCCTGCCATGGAAATTATTGAGTAATAAACGTGACTCAAAAAATCTGCTACGGTGAGTTCCTGTAGACCAAACATGTCACTTACAGCACCAAGTTGTAGTGGAAATGTGAGAAGAGATCCCCACCACCTACTAACCACAGGTACTGTACCACCAATACAACCACTATACCACACCACCACACTATTATCACTACATCACTATCTTCACCACACCACCACTATCACCACACCACCACCACCACCACCCGAAGCCCTAAATCACATACACTCGACACGACTTTCCTTTATTGCTTAATATATCAGATCTTCCAGACCCTGAGTGTGTTGTATACCTGACGAAGACCAACACACTCTTATATCTGACGAAGACCAACACACTCCTACACCTGACGAAGACCAACACACCCAAATTAAATCTAACCAAACCTGCCCGGGTCATATCACGTCACCTGGTACCGGGGTGATGTTGGAGACGTCAAGTGGCGTCTGTGCAAAAATCCTCCAAGAAAAATGGGTCCTCTGACGGTGGCCTCTAAGATTTGGTGCCAAATTACTCCGTTGAGAAAGCTTCCATGTAATTGGTTGTGAGAACAAAAGACAGCGGTTATTTGGCCAAGAGATGTCACTGCAGGTGTTTAAATTAACTGCTCAAAATCCTCCCATGTGATAGGTGGGCGGGCATGAGGAGCTAGTCGCTGATTGGATAATATTTTTTTCTCTTGAAGTGTGGGTAAGTGTTGGTGGTAAAACCAACGGGTATAAATACACCCACGTGATAGGTGGAACAGCAAGGCGCTGATTGGATATAAATATTGTAAGTCAAGGCGGTAGAATCAATGGGGTAAAAATCTTGGCAAGTAAATGGACGGGGAGGAAGAGGAGCCGGCCGCTGATTGGTTCCTGTTGGCAGCGTTTGGCGCCAAAGTCAACAGCACGGGAGCTGCCTCGAAATAGCGGAACGAGTTTACGGAAACAAATGAGCATCTAAATGTCCGCCAAACGGGTGTTTATGCCAAGAATGTTCAGCGGAGGGTCTAGCCTTTAAGAAAAAAATGCCCTGTGACGCATACCACCTGTGGCGGCCACTTGACAGTCCTCTGTTGTAATTTCCTGTAGTAAAATGTCTCCAACACACGACTTAATTTAACCACTAAATATAAACATTAAACAATGTCATTCTACCTGACGCAAACAAAGTCATTCTACTTAGTAATAATCTCCGTGATCACTTAATGTAAACAAAGTTGTTCTCAATAGTGGTAGTAATGATTTCGTTAATAACTTCAAAAGAAAGTTATTTGTGTGCACTTAACCACTATATTACACCTGTCCTGTCACACCTGTCTCAACACCTGCGAGGAACCAGACCGCCACCGATCTACAAGGCCCGGACACCACCTGAGTACAAGACTGGGGCAGCATCGAGGTACAAGACTGGGGCCTTACCGGAGCACCACAGGGACCATGAGTCCGGGGCACCTCTGGGGTACAAGACTGGGGCACTACCGGGGCACCACCGGGACCATGAGTCCGGGGCACCTCTGGGGTACAAGACTGGGGCCCTACCGGAGCACCACCGGGACCATGAGTCCGGGGCACAAGACTGGGGCACTACCGGGGCTAGGAGTCCGAGGATTCACTGAGGTACAAGACCGGGGCACTACCGGGGCACCACTTAGAGGACACTGGTTTTAGGCGGGAGAAAATAGCCGAGGTCGCTGCCAAGAGCAATTAATAGTCCCTAATCTAACGTGTCGCCCACACCTGTGCCCTCCACGACCACACCTGTGCCGCCCACACAACAAACCTCAACGACCACATCTGTACCCACCAACGACCACACCCAGCCTCCATGATGTTGTCTTCCTCGTTTTCTCCACAATTGTCCTCCTCATCTTCCTCTCTACTTGCCCCTTCCCTTCCTCCTCCCCCATGATAGCCTCCCCCCCCCCCCTCGTACTTGTCCTTTTCCTCTTCCCCCACACGTCTCTCCCTCCTATTCCCAAACTTCTCCTACTCCTCCCCCACACCTCTCTTCTTCCTATTCCCACACTTCTCCTCCACCTCCTTCTCCTCCACGCACCTCCTCCCCCCATACACTTCTCTTCCCCCACACTTCACCTCCCCCACACACCTCCTTCTCCTCCCCTACCCCCACCCCCCCCACCCACTTATACCCTACAACTGTCAGCCAATTTCACACAATCGCGGAGAAAAGTGAGCAATTCTTAAAAGGAACATTACTCAACCTCAAACCTTCTTACATAACCTCTACTATGCCATTTAACACAATATTACCTGGCTCTTGCAACACTATCTTAAAAGTACAGTACGTGAATCTTGCAATAATATGAGACTAGCTTACTATCTTATACGACCTAATACTACCTTGTCTCTTAACACAATTTAACACCATTACGGAACTATCTTACTTAGTCTAACACAATTTAACACCATTACGGAACTATCTTACTTAGTCTAGCACAATTTAACACCACCGCGGAACTATCTTACTTAGTCTAACACAATTTAACACCACCGCGGAACTATCTTACTAAGTTTAACACACCATAACACCGACGTGAAACTATTTTCTTAGTACTCGAGCACAACTTAACACCAGAGAGGCAACAATCTTTAAGACTAAGACAAAACCTAATACCGTACGACATTTTAACACATCCCTAACACCACTTTCGTCCACTAAACAAGCTAACACTATCTAACGTAATATAACATCAGCCTAACATTTATCAAACACTACATTAACACACAGATAACACTAACACCTCTTTAACACAGCTTCTCTTAACACCAGGGAGGAGGAAGGGGACACAGGTGTACTCTCTCTCTCTCTCTCTCTCTCTCTCTCTCTCTCTCTCTCAGTGCTTTATAGAGGCATTTCTTGAGTGTTTCCTGTTCTTTGTCCATCTCAGGGTTCATACCTCACCCCCCCCCAACATATACCCTCACCCCCACCCCCCCCTCCCTCCCCCGAACACATACCCACCCCCCCCCCCCCCCACCCTCGTCTTCTTCACATACTCGTTTAGGGTGACGTGAGGTGACGACAGCAGCCAACTAACATCACCTTCGACGTCTCCATCACCCTCGCCATGTCCATCACCTTAATTCCCCAACACTCCACCCCCGGGGTCATGTTTCACCCTTGTCACGTCTCATCTTCGTCGTCGTCATCATCATCCGCGTTTGAGGGGACGAGAGCTGCCGACTACCATCATCTTTTAGCGTCATGTCCCCCTACTCAGTCACGTCATGTCCACCACCGTCGTCACGTCTTGTCCACCACTCAGGCACGTCATGTCCACCACCGTCGTCACGTCTTGTCCACCACTCAGGCACGTCATGTCTACCACCCCCGTCACGTCATGTCAAGCCCCTAGTTCTCCGGCAAGAGAGATCACAAGTCATACCAACTATCTAATTTTTGTGCTCCCCAAAAAAGAACATATTCCGGGACCAAAATTCGATGATAAAATTTGACCTTCACGAGAATATATTTCGTAATGTCCTCAGCCTCAGAAACACTTACACTCTATTTTTAAGTTTTACCTACAGCCAATGGCACTTGGAGGTCAGAGTGGGAACATCTTAGATAAAACTGCTGACCATTTTTGTGTCAGTAAAATCGATATAATGGAACAGAATTATAATATAGATCCCAATTCCGTACATTCAGCACATCACAATGAGCGTACATTATAATTCGCCAATTTTTTTCGATATTCAATGACATTTGGTGTGTACCTTCCCCCCCCCCCCCCCCACACACATAACTACAACACCTCCTAGATGCCTGCAGTTATGTTTCTTCGGGGGGGGGGGGGGGGGGGTGAGTATGTACCCTCCCTTCCAGAGAACTAGATAACCTCCAGGCCAGTAACGTTCCTAGTGTTCCCTCCCATCGTACACACACACAAGTAGACCACCAGGGGCCTGGAACAACTCCGTGGGGATAATTAGTCAAGTTTACATTTCATTCCCCGGGTCATTCTTCAGTTTTCCTCCCGTCCTTCTTCAGATCGTTCTCCTCACGTCCTTCTTCAGATCGTTCTCCTCCCGTCCTTCTTCAGATCGTTCTCCTCACGTCCTTCTTCAGATCGTTCTCCTCCCGTCCTTCTTCCGATCGTTCTCCTCCCGTCCTTCTTCAGATCGTTCTCCTCCCGTCCTTCTCCCGATCGTTCTCCTCCCGTCCTTCTTCAGATCGTTCTCCTCCCATCCTTCATCAAAATATTCTTTACAAATAACTAAACTCTCTTCCCCTTTCTGTCAAAACCTCGCTCCTAACCTCCTATCCTACCTTCTATCCATCGTAACTTGTCTTATCTCTTTCGTCTATCTTATACTATCCCATATCTTCATCTTTATCCTATCTATTCCAACCTATCCCTCTTTTACTCTACCTACCTTGATGACTCGAGCGTGACCTATCCTCTCTTTCTCCTCTCCTATCCTTCTATTTTCTTCATTATCCTTCGCTATCCAAGGACCTATACTTGTCTCTCATCTGTCTATTTTTATCCAATGCAGCCTAACCTAATCTAACCTAACCTATCCTGGACCTATTCTGCTTCCTCGATCCCATTCTTCTTGTCCATGTCTTCTACCCCTATTCCTGCCTCCTATCTTCACCAGCCCTATTCTCATCTCATCCCAGCCCTATTCTCATCCTCCTCCTCCCCTATTCTTCCCATTACCCACTATTCAGTACTCCCCCCCCCCCCTCGCCCTACCCTCATCGGTCCTATTCTGGCGTCCCCACAGCCCTATTCTGGCGTGGGGTGGTGAGAGGGTGACTAAGGACGTCTCCCCCTCCTCTTCTCTTTGTCCAGCTCTCACACACGAGTTGTGGGCCCCATGACTCATGGCCACCCCTGCCTCCCTGTCCTTCCCATGGTCCTCTCTGTCCCTCTCCCATGATCACCCTCCCACCCTTCCCTCCACCTCATTCCCTGGCCCTTCCCATGATCCTGACTCCCTCTCCCAGCACTCCCAGGCTCCTCTCCTATCACACTTTCAATTCTTAGTATGATCAACCCCAAAAAATTATGCCGATAAGTGTGGCCAATGGATTTATCCCGATAAAAGTGTGACCGACAGAATTATCCCGATCAAAGTGTGGCCAACAGAATTATCCCGATAGTGTGTGGCCGACAGAAGTGTACCAATAAGGGTGTAGCCGACAGAGGGTAACTAACAGTTGTGGCAGAGAGATATGGCCGACAAAGGGGTAACCAACAGAGGTGTGCCCGACAGAGGTGTGGCTGACAGTGTTGTAGCCGACAGAGGTGAGGCCGATAGAGATGAGGCGGACAGAGTTGTGGCGGACAGAGTTGTAGCCGACAGAGGTGCGGCCGACAGAGGTGTAGCCGACAAAGCTGTGGTTGACAAAGGTATGACCAACAGAGGATGTTCGTCAGAGGATGGCCGACAGAGGATGGCCGACAGAGGATGGCCGACAGAGGATGGCCGACAGAGGATGGCCAACAGAGGATGACCGACAGAGGATGGCCGACAAAAGATAGCCGACAGAGGGTGGCCCGACAGAGGATGGCCGACAAAAGATAGCCGACAGAGGGTGGCCCGACAGAGGAGGTAGCGAGACTCACGACACGATGAGTGAGGCAGCTATTCCGGGAAATTCCCCCGTAATGTGGCACTGCGGGCGGCGAGGCTCCGTGCCTCACATGACACACGCCAGCTATTTTGGCACCCACCACGGCCAGTAGGGGGCACGGGGCAGGGGGCACGAGGCAGAAGGTGTTAGTAGGGGAAGCTGGGCTGGGGTGCGGGGCAAAAGTACCCCGGGCATGAGCCGCATAACTGAAAGTACCAGACGCCGGTGTGTGGGGAAGGGAGTACCAGGGGCAGAAGGTGTTGAGGCAGTAGGATACCAGGGGCAGGGGTTACTACAGGTGAAGAAAACAAACGACTAATGGGCATGGGGCGGGGCGGGGAGGAGAGGGAACACCAAGCAGGGGGCAGAACGAGTGGGTGTGAGGAGAAGTAGTAGTAGTAGTAGTAGTAGTAGTAGTAAAACACACACCAGGGAAATGCACAAACACGAGAAATACCTTGGTGGGGGGGGGGGGGAGAGGGCATAACAGACCACCCCCCCTCCCTTCCCTCATTAAAGCCACAACACGACACTGGTGGAGGTGTTTCAAGGCGCCATGTAAGAAGTTCCTCCAAGAGAACTCCTAAATCGATCAAGGTGTTGGAGGTGATCTTGGTTCCTGTGGGCGGCAAGTAGTAACAACCTAATTGATCCAGCTGTCACTTGGGAGAGCCTGGCCTGTCACTGTGTTGAGAGGGAGGGGAGAGGGAGGGGAGGGGGAAGGGGAGAGGGGGAAACGAGTGGAACAGCACGAATTCGACGACAGGTTAATAAGACTCAACACGAACTTCTATCACCACCACTACCACCACCACTAACCACCTTCATTACCACCACTCCTTCCACCATCAACACCACTCTTTTCACCACCACCACCACCACTAGATTTCGCTACCATCACCAATACCACCACGTTACACTCTGCACCATCACAACCACAACCACCACCACCCCCCTCACTACCCACTACTCCCCAAATCCACCACCACAACAGCTAAACAACCACCATCCACCACACAACCACCACCACCCCCCTCACTTTTTTTTTTTTTAAACGTGGCCTCCAGCCTCCCCCAATAGCCATACCTTCGCCACCATTTAATTACCTTAATATTAAATATCCTAATACATAAGTAGCTATCCTATCTGTGTTAAATTAGTTGAGCCGCAGATCTATGCGGCATTCAGTGACAGTAGCCTCATAGTCAATATCTGCAGCAGTTGTCGGAGTTGGGGCAGAAGCTCTCGTTCCCCTGAGGCAGAGCAAAGCCGACCGAAGGAGAGAGAAAGACAGTCGACATCTCATCCAGGCTGTAACATAACTTCTGGGCTGCTGCTTCTGTTCGGAGATCACCTCCGCAAGTCTGGCGTAGAAACATCTTGCACTTGGTCCCATCCCACCAGAGGTTGTGAACACTAGAGGAGTGAAGCTGCCTTGATCAACGTTTTGAATTCTCTTCCCATATGCCCTTCTCTTGTCGTTCTCGTTCCTCCTATGTGCAGCATCGAGAGCTAGGTCACGGTGACATGCGGCCATGGGATCAAAAATCCTGATGTCGAAGAAAGCTCGCTGTCCCCGCGTCCAGGATCCTCGAGCACTGACGTCCACACGGGCTTCGTTAGATGTGTTTGAAGTCCTGTGTTGGAAGATCTCGCCATCCAATGGAAGGAGGGTCGGTTCTACCATGACATCCCCGCAGATTTCCTTCAACATATTTGCTGTGATATCCCTTACCTCATCATGCCTCATGCATATGAAGCCCCCCTTCTTGCAGACCATGGCATGATCGCCATCATAGGAAGAGCCACACACACATTGGGAGGGCAAACCTTCTACTGGCCGACCGTACCTTAGAGCAATGGCATCTGTAA
This sequence comes from Homarus gammarus, assembly GCA_958450375.1. NCBI lineage: Eukaryota > Metazoa > Arthropoda > Malacostraca > Decapoda > Nephropidae > Homarus > Homarus gammarus. The sequence goes on along the minus strand of CAUDMG010001364.1, from coordinate 932,980 downwards.
ATTCCTGTTTATTAAGACAAACCATTTGACCTTATCGGTAACGTAGTTAACCAGTTCGAGGCGCCCACCTCCTGTGCTATAGCTACTTTTTTTTTCAAATTTTCTGGTACCTGGAGCAATAGTTGCTGCAACTTATCATTTTGGCAGTGCTGTCGATCGGTCGTAATGGACCTACGAATCTTATTTACTTCGCTGGTATCCACTTCCCCTGTTGCATTCTGGGCTATTATGTGGTCCGTGAGGGCTGCCGTGAGCTTAAGTGAATTTTGATGTTCAGTGGCAGCAATCTCCTCTGGATCTGTTAGTCCCATCCCTCCCAGTCTTGATGGAAGTGCAAGAAGTGCTCTTTCTGCTGGGGTTAAGTCAGGGTGTTTCACTAATTTAGGAATGAAATTAATGCTGATAGCTTCTTCCAGAGGGTGGAGGAGGGGTCCGATATCAGGGATAGTACGTATCAGGTAGTTCCAACGATGCTTGACTCCATGGGTGAATGCAGCAAAGGCCGCATGTGGCTCTACGTTAGCAATCTCAGACAGAGCTTGGATTTCACTAACCCACTCATTCACCTTTCCCGCTACGTACTCGGTCTTGAAGTCCGTAGTGCCAATTACTGCGCCTAGATGTCTTTGGCCGTCCTTAGTTATTTTGACCTTACTTTCGCCAAAAACCTCCAATGCCCGTTCATAATGTTCTGGCTTCACGATGACGAAGGACTTGCTGGCGTTTGGGTGGTACCCTATTTGTGGACCTCGCGATGTTACCAGGTCCCACCACTTTTTGATGCCCTCCACTGTTCCTGCTCCTGTAAGGTCATCAGCATATGCCACTTGTTTGACCCCAGTTGTTTCAAATTTTATTTCTTGTTGGAGCACTGATAGGCCAATTGCATACATTGCCATTGCAACAGGGTCCCCCTGTGTTGTTCCCTCGGTTGACTGTAAGATGGTATCACCTCTTTGAGCCTTGTTTACTATATAAAGGTCTGATGGATTCCTATACGAATTTTCAACATACATTGCAAAGCTTGGACACTTGATCTTGATGTTGTGCAGTGCAGCCGCGCGGTTAAGTATGTTGAATGCATTTGAAGCATCCACCAGGAGAACGGCCTCACAATCACGCTGCTCAAATATCAATCTCATGGCGTGAATGGCCGCCTCCCCGCCAGCCTGGTGGCCAGCACACACTTGTAGGTTCCCTGCTGCTGCCCTGACATCATCCTTTACCACCTCCATTATGCTCTTTCCGATGATCCGCCTCACCACTTCCCCCACCCCTATAGGTCTACATCCTGGTTTCTTTTCCAGAGGAATAAGGCGGCAGGCCGTCAGGGCCTGGAGGTGATGGCAGCAAGAGGATGCAAGCTTTCTTGCAAGGGCGGCAATGGCAGTGCAGAGATCACTTGCTACAGGGCCAAACTTGTTTGTGCTGAGGATGACTCTCCAACCGTTTGCATCCAGACCTGAAGGGCCAGCTCCTCCTCGAGTCTTCAGTGCCTTTTTCCACACCATCTCTCCTGTTATTTTCTCGAACAGGACAGCGTTTGGTGGGGTATAGACACCCTCGAACCTGATGCCTTCTTCGTCGCTTGCAGGGGGATATTTTTCTTTCAGTTGTTTTAATGTCTCTCTGTTTATTGGCATCACCCCACCGGAGGATTCCTCTGTGAGAGATCTTACCGCCAGAGACACTTTTCCCACACGCATTTTATTTCCAAATTTTCTTGCCACGTCATCAGTGTTTTGCTTTCTGTCACCCACTACTCCCCAAATCCACCACCACAACAGCTAAACAACCACCATCCGCCACACAACCACCACCACCACCACCACTACACCACCACCCCTCTCACTACCCACCACCACAACAGCTAAACAACCACCATCCACCACACAACCACCACCACCTCTACACAACCACCCCCCTCACTACCCACCACCACAACAGCTAAACAATCACCATCCACCACACAACCACCCACCCCCTCACTACCCACCACCACAACAGCTAAACAACCACCATCCACCACACAACCACCCCTCTCACTACCCACCACCACAACAGCTAAACAACCACCATCCACCACACAACCACCCCCCTCACTACCCGCCACCACAACAGCTAAACAACCACCATCCGCCACACCACCACCGTCGGCAGAACAATACACTCAGTACCTCTACCCTTAACACAATACACATACTAATTACCCTTGTCCTCCCTACGGCACCTCACCACCCCCCTCCTCCCCCTCACCACCCCCCCTCACCCAACACAATTATAACAACCCATCACGTAGCGGCCGGCCACAAGCACACAGTTTGCAACCTGGAGGTAGGCTTGACCCCTGAGGCCTGGGGGGGGGGGGAGGGTGGGGAGGAGGTAGGGAGGGATTAGCTCAATGCCCGCACCACTGATGAGGGGGGGGGGGTTATGTCTAGGGGAGGGAGGGAGGGAGGGAGGGAGGGAGAGTGTGTGTGTGTGTGTGTGTGTGTGTGTGTGAGAGAGAGAGAGAGAGAGAGAGAGAGAGAGAGAGAGAGAGAGAGAGAGAGAGAGACCAGTTACACACAATTATCTCACCCCGGAGGAACTTGATAAAAACTATGGCTTCAATCACACGGAGGGGGCAATGATAGGGGTGGGGGGAGGGTGAGGAGAGGAGGGTGGGGGTGAGGAGAGGAGGGTGGGGGTGAGGAGAGGTGGGTGAGGAGGGTGGGGATGAGGAGGGTGGGGGTGAGGAGAGGAGGGTGAGGAGAGGAGGGTGGGGGTGAGGAGAGGTGGGTGAGGAGAGGAGGGTGGGGGTGAGGAGAGGAGGGTGAGGAGAGGAGGGTGGGGGTGAGGAGAGGTGGGTGAGGAGAGGAGGGTGAGGAGAGGAGGGTGGGGGTGAGGAGAGGTGGGTGAGGAGAGGAGGGTGGGGGTGAGGAGAGGAGGGTGAGGAGAGGAGGGTGGGGGTGAGGAGAGGTGGGTGAGGAGAGGAGGGTGGGGGTGAGGAGAGGTGGGAAGGTTTTTTTAATAATGGTTATACGGAAACGCCTAAGGAAAGGGTGCCGAGAGGAGGGAGGCGAGGACGTACATGTCCCCCTCCCCCCCTCTCCCCCGGGGCGGCCCCAGCGTCTGGTGGATGTCTACACACATCACCGCGTGCCTGGTGCTCCTCCCTCTCCTCCTCCTGCTGCTACTGCAAGGTCCTTCGTACTCCCGCCCACATCCCTTTGTGTTCCTCCTATGTCACCCCACGCCCCGCCCCGCCCCGCCTCGCCTCGCCTCGCCCCGCCCCGCCTCGCCTCGCCCCGCCCCGCCCCGCCCCACGGTACACCCTTGGTACACAACAAGGAACAAATCACACAGTCCACGGTACACACTGATGTACACAGGACAGCAACACACCCCTGACGATTTACCTTCACCTGGTGTTGTCGGCTTCTGTGGAGCTCGTGTCCACTTCCCCCAGTGCTTCACCAGTCTGTCGGTCCTTTCATCGTGAACGACCCCAACAGATTCCCAGAAATGACATCAAAATTACACCAAGACTCTACCTAAACTAGAAAGATTCACTTAACACCAATTACGGGAGGGAAGGGGGGGAGAGGAGAGGAGGGGGGGGGGGGAGAAATCAACCTTCGTGAGCTCAGGTCGTGATCAGGGCCGGCACAGGTAAAGGGGCCACACACACACACACACACACACTGACTACCTTGGAGTGAAGGGCACAGGAAGCGCTAAACTACATTATAAACCATCATGAGAAACTGGCCCCCATTGTGTACACCCGGCAGTGACGCCAACCTCACACCACCACAACCATATACCGTACTGTACTGTGTTGCTTTACGATAACACACACACAAAGTTCTATCCATATATTATTAAAGATAAATAAACCAATTTCCCTGTAATAAAAATCAAAACTGTACTTAAACCTTAAAACTGTATACGAAAATTCAGTGATTCATACATATTTTTTTTAGCATGTATTCAATAAATTCTACAACAAAGCTTAACAGTAATACAACCAACTTTATCGGATGTATGACACTATTTAACATTCACTGCACGATATAGCAACAAGAGTTAACCTTATAAATAACCAATCTGTTATATATTGTTTAACACCCAATTTAACAACAAATATTCATCATGATAAAACACATAACCTGTTTGTATGTATGTATGTATGTATGTATTTTTGGATAACTTCCCCTTATAATTAAACAACCTAACACCAACTTATATAACCTAACCTAACCAAACACAAGCCTAATCTCCTATTAACCTAACCTAATACCAACCTAACCTAACCAAACAAAACACTAACCTAACTTGAAGAAGGGGTAAGAGGAAGGGGAAGATGAAGGGGAAGAGGAGGGAGAGGGGGGGAAGGAGGAGGCCGTAGACACTAGCTTGACATTTTACGTATCCCCAACACACACACACACACACTTGGGGGGGGGGGGGTGAAAATCTATAGCAGGTATAAACAACTCTGGAAAGTACAAACAAAAAACCCTGGAACTACAAAAAAACAAACAACCTAACTAAACAAACAAAAAATATGGCAGAAAAAACAAGCGAGCAGCAGAAACAGTTCAGTAGTCTCACCCCCTTCCCTTCCCCTCCCCCCCCCTTGCTTTTTGTACCTCACCCTGTCGACAGAATTTCCCCCAAGTTTACAATCTCATCTGAAGATCGACTCTTGCCCGTCCTTCCTTCACTCGTCCTCCTCCTCCTTTCTTCCTTCCTCCCCATCCTTCTTTCTACCTCCTCATCCTTCTTTCTACCTCCTCTTCCTTCGTACACACAGTTTATAATTCTGGCGGGAACTCTCGATTCAATTATCATCTGATGGCTGTAATGGCCGGCGCGTATGACTAACAAAGCTCCAAGGGGACACATTAAGTCCGAGGCTGTTTAGTATTGGAGAGGCGACCTTCATTATCAGAGCTTACTTACCTGCACCTAACCTACCTGGTCTTGGCTGGGGAGGAGGGGGAAGAAGGGGGGGAGATGGGGGAAGACGAGGGACGGAGGGAGAGGATGGAGAGGGGGAGGGGGAAGGGTAAAGAGGGGGGAGGAAAGGAGAGGAAGGGTTCGTCTTTTATCCCTCTCCCATCCCCCCCAAATACCATCCCCCCCTCACCAACTATCAGCACGTTTCGGCGTAATTCAATTCATTATTGGCGTGATGATAACTCGTTTTGCAGTACGATAATTTCTGTTGGTGCAATGTAGTTCGTTTTGGCGTAATTTAACTCGTTTTGGCGTAATTTAACTCGTTTTGGCGTAAGTCTATGCATTGTGGCCTCGTATATTTATCTGTTTTTTGTCGTATGGTAATTCGTTCTGGTTATCACACTTTCTTATAAGTTCTAACATGTTAAAACTTCATCTTTAAAACCGAAATAAAATGCACCGAGATTGTTTCTGACACTGGACCCAAGAGTTTACCAAACCCGCTTCCGCCTTACAAAGGAGAATAAACGTCTCACCAAAATGACGTTGTCCTCCAAAACAACGTTACCGCCAAGAGGGACATTGCTGTTAAATAGAGCATTCGCGCCAAAATAACGTTACCGTCAAAACCAGTTCTACCCGCCCAAAATGATTTTGCCGTTAAATGAACCGTTAACGCCAAAATCAGTTTACCGCTAAAAATAAAGCGTCAACGCCAAAAATTACGCTGCCGTTAAATACAGCGTAAACTACAGCAAAAGAAGAACTCCCTCTAAAACAGCGTTCCTGCCATAAGACAACAACAAATATATTAATACAAGGAAATGTACACTTATATGAGTTCATGATTAGATACGTTGTTTACACGGGTGACCCCTTCAAAACTTTATTTCTCAAAGGGACATAAAACTACAGTGAGAATCATCGACCGGCAGCACCACCCACAGCTCTACATGATGGCCAGACTGTCCTCTTAAGATGGAAGTCAATCCAATTAAAACTGTAGGACTAGTTGCGACGACGGACAGTGACGGACGGACGGACGGACAAGAGGTAATACTATATGCCCCCTGTTTCTGGGCATCAAAATATTCGATGTTGGCAAAAGGACAACCAATGTTTTCTTCCTGTATTCACGTGTTGCTTTGTTTATCTCTCTCTTGTAGCGCCAACACCCACAACCACACAGGATAACACTGATAACACCTGTCTCTCGTGCTGTGTCTGGGTCCTATGTGAACCTCAAGACCTCCCAAGACCCAGTAGGTGACTTTATGTGAACCTCAAGACCTCCCAAGACCCAGTAGGTGACTCTATGTGAACCTCAAGACCTCCCAGGACCAGTAGGTGACTTTATGTGAACCTCAAGACCTCCCAGGACCAGTAGGTGACTTTATGTGAACCTCAAGACCTCCCAGTACCAGTAGGTGACTCTATGTGAACCTCAAGACCTCCCAGGACCAGTAGGTGACTCTATGTGAACCTCAAGACCTCCCAGGACCAGTAGGTTAGTCCATGTGAACCTCTAAACCTCACACCCGGAGACCAGTTTGGATCGTAGGGTGTTGGCTACTGGTTCAACAGGTTCCGTACTGCCCCACTGCAATTAGGTAAGAAGTTCATACGTAACCTACACCAACTATGCACGAGGACCACCACCGCTACTGACCCAAATGTTTGGCTATGACCACTACCAACCTACACCAGATTCAGCTTACCAAATTACCACTTTAACTAATATAAAAACTCATGGTTTCACGTGTTGAAAACCAAGGACCATAGATCAAATACCACAATCAGGGGGCCATGAATCAAGACAACTTCCACATCTTCGACCATAAGATAAAGCCACTAACAATGTTTTAAGACTCCGCATCAGTTCCTCAGACCAAGGGGTTCAATTACCACTACCAGGTACAGGTGTATATATCTGAATCGTAATATAAGACCAGTAACCTAACCTAACCTTAGTTTAATTAGTCCTATCTAACCTACCTGAATCGTAAGACCACTAACCCAATTATTATCCACCATCATCCAGACCCTTAAGTCCGCTACCATACCTGATCAAAGATTACAGCTCCACCACTGCCCTTCGCCTACAGATGCAACCATCACCACCACCAGACACGTGGGGAAAGTGACTACAGCTAACCACCACCACATTAAGACCTAATCCACTGTCCCTGAAGCATATGACCACTATCATTATCCAAGACCATCAGCCCACAACTTTTATTCTAAACCACAAGACATCACCAGCACCATCGTCGAGCCATCTGACCGCCACCATTATCTTAGAAAACAACCACAACTACCACTATGCTAGACCACCGCTACACTAGACCATCAGAACATTAATACCATATACACCCCCTCTCCCCTTCCATCTCTCTCTTCGCCCCCTCCCTTCCCCCACACGGTGCTCAAGCTCCGCACGTTGTTTATCTAGGCGCCGCGCCCTGCATAGCTCAAGAGCGGGAACCTGCAGTGTGTGTGTGTGGTGGGTCCTCCAAGATGTGTGGCTCATCCTGCAGGTGGCGGGTGACCCTGCACTGTGGAGGATAGTTAGTAACTCAGTCTCACTGTGGTTGGCCTCCCACACTGTAACTGATATCGGAAGAGTTTGTTTAGCCAGAACTTTACAAATACAAATCTCACTTGCAAGAGAATCATTATACATGATGCAGTATCATCCGGACTCAAGCCCCAGGAGTCAACACCAGGTAAGAGAGAGAGTCCTTCGTTGGAAAAGGAATCCTCATGAATGATGAATTTTGCACTGTAAAACTTTTGTGGTCCTCCAGGTGTAAGGACCTCGGCAATACCTGAGCGTCCCTGCCCCTGCCTTGTGTGGTGAAGCCACAATGATAGTTAAGCCCTACACAGAGGAGAGTCCGTTTAAGCTTAAGTCTGAAGAGTGTGGGGGACCACAGAGGACGTCTGGATCCTTCTAGGGTGCAGATACCCTATAAAAAGGCCCACAGGATGTATGTAGGGATAGGGCCTAGTGGGGTGCAGGGGCCTGGATGGGTGTAGGGAGACTCACAGGGTGTATGAGGTGAGGGTGGGGTGTATTCATATTGAAACAGTTTATTTAACCAGAAAAATACAGATACAGTAGAGAATAACAACAATATTAACATGGCTGAGCCAGGTGAGAGCCTGAGCTCTCTTGTAGGCACCTCATATGTACCGTACATTTATCTCAAGAAGTATTATGTAACATTTACTATCATCTGGATTTTACATGTAACAATGGTGTTAGTAAATACATATTACAGTGTTGCCACGATTATCACTTTATTTACTTATTTGTTTTGTACATTTAAATTCAATATGCATACACTTATTTACAGTATAGTGTAGTTGATATACAGTAATATGAGTAGAAGCGACACAAAATGAATTGTGTTAAGCTAAAACAAAAAGACAGACGCAGTACGGGTCATGTCGTGACGGCCAAATATGTAATCATTGCAATGGTAAGTTCTATCAACGTAACAATATATTGGTTTCTAATGGTACAGTAAATGTAATATGGCCCGGTAGGGTGTAGGGGGGCTAATGGGGTGTAGGGGGGCTAATGGGGTGTAGGGGGGCTAATGGAGTGTAGAGGGGCCTGGTGGGGTGTATTGGGTCCTGGTGGGGTGTAGGGGGTCCTGGTGGAGTGTATGGGGTCCTGGTGGGGTGTATGGGGTCCTGGCGGGGTGTAGGGGGTCCTGGTGGGGTGTTGGGGGTCCTGGAGGGGTGTAGGGGGTCCTGGTGGGGGTGTAGGGGGTCCTGGTGGGGTGTAGGGGGTCCTGGAGGGGTGTAGGGGTTCCTGGTGGGGTGTAGGGGGTCCTGGTGGGGTGTAGGGGGTCCTGGTGGGGTGTAGGGGGTCCTGGTGGGGTGTAGGGGTTCCTGGTGGGGTGTAGGGGGTCCTGGTGGGGTGTAGGGGGTCCTGGTGGGGTGTTGGGGGTCCTGGTGGGGTGTAGGGGGTCCTGGTGGGGTGTAGGGGGTCCTGGAGGGGTGTAGGGGGTCCTGGTGGGGTGTAGGGGTTCCTGGTGGGGTGTAGGGGGTCCTGGTGGGGTGTAGGGGTTCCTGGTAGGGTGTAGGGGGTCCTGGTGGGGTGTAGGGGGTCCTGGTGGGGTGTAGGGGGTCCTGGTGGGGTGTAGGGGGTCCTGGGAGCTGCCTAAACACACTAACTTGCGGACATAACCTTGGCCTATTGATGCTCCGCTGACTGTCTCACGGACACCCACCTCCCTCCCTCCCTCCCTCCCCATCCCACTCCACCCTCACGCCTCCCTCCCTTCCAATAAGTTAGTGCCATCCATTACAGTTGTGTCACCTGGCCATCTATTCAAAGGTGCCAAGCAGCAGCTTTTCCATCAATGTGACCTACACATATGTCCAACTTTCTTACCTGGCCAAATATTAGTAAGTGCCAACCTGGCCAAGAGTTAACAAGTGCCAACTGGCCAAGAGTTAACAAGTGCCAACTGGCCAATTGTTAACAAGTGCCACCTGGCCAAGTGTTAACAAGTGCCACCTGGCCAGGTGTTAAAATGTGCCACCTGTCCTAGTAATGGTAAGTGTATGACTCAGTAACGGCCAGTGTATGACTCAGTAGCGGCCAGTGTATGACTCAGTAGCGGCCAGTGTATGACTCAGTAGCGGCCAGTGTATGACTCAGTAGCGGCCAGTGTATGACTCAGTCATGGCAAGTGTATGACTCAGTAGCGGCCAGTGTATGACTCAGTAGCGGCCAGTGTATGACTCAGTAGCGGCCAGTGTATGACTCAGTAACGGCCAGTGTATGACTCAGTAGCGGCCAGTGTATGACTCAGTAACGGCAAGTGTATGACTCAGTAACGGCCAGTGCATGACTCAGTAACGGCAAGTGCATGACTCAGTAACGGCCAGTGTATGACTCAGTAGCGGCCAGTGTATGACTCAGTAGCGGCCAGTGTATGACTCAGTAACGGCAAGTGTATGACTCAGTAGCGGCCAGTGTATGACTCAGTAACGGCCAGTGTATGACTCAGTAGCGGCCAGTGTATGACTCAGTCATGGCAAGTGTATGACTCAGTAGCGGCCAGTGTATGACTCAGTCATGGCAAGTGTATGACTCAGTAGCGGCCAGTGTATGACTCAGTAACGGCAAGTGTATGACTCAGTCATGGCCAGTGTATGACCCAGTGATGGTAAGTGTATGACCCAGTGATGTTAAGTGTATGACCCGGTGATGGTAAGTGCATGACCCAGTGATGGTAAGTGTATGACCCAGTGATGATAAGTGTATGACCCAGTGATGGTAAGTGTATGACCCAGTGATGGTAAGTGTATGACCCAGTGATGGTAAGTGTATGACCCATGATGGTAAGTGTATGACCCAGTGATGGTTAGTGTATGACCCAGTGATGGTAAGTGTATGACCCAGTGATGGTAAGTGTATAACCCAGTGATGGTAAGTGTATAACCCAGTGATGGTAAGTGTATGACCCAGTGATGGTAAGTGTATGACCCAGTGATGGTAAGTGTATGACCCAGTGATGGTAAGTGTATAACCCAGTGATGGTAAGTGTATAACCCAGTGATGGTAAGTGTATGACCCAGTGATGGTAAGTGTATGACCCAGTGATGGTAAGTGTATGACCCCAGTGATGGTAAGTGTATGACCCAGTGATGGTAAGTGTATGACCCAGTGATGGTAAGTGTATAACCCAGTGATGGTAAGTGTATGACCCAGTGATGGTAAGTGTATGACCCAGTGATGGTAAGTGTATGACCCGGTGATGTTAAGTGTATGACCCAGTGATGTTAAGTTTATGACCCAGTGATGGTAAGTGTATGACCCAGTAACGGCCAGTGTATGAAGACTAAGACAGATAAACAAAACAAAGAAATACAATAAACAAGAGCATGGGGGGAAGAAGCGATCAAGCCCTGAATACTGCATGATCAAGGCATCAGGAATCATGATTATGGTTTAACAAGGAACAAAGAGGGAGGGTGGGTGGGGATGGAGGAGGGAGGGGGAGAGGGAGGGGAGCATCAGCGTGGAGACAAGCCAACAAACAAAACCGAACAGTGATTTTTAAGTGGGCAGCGTGGCCGTCTCCGACTTAGTTTATGGTAGCTGCGTCCCGACTCTCCTTGACCACGGCTTCAGCCTCGAGGCCCAGTAACCTCTGCCACACCAACTCACGACCAGCCTCACTTTACACCCGAGGAAATATACTGGGAGTAGCGTAAACACAGAGGGCTGGAGTGTGCCGTGGAGGAGGGGGAGGGGGCAAGGTGTAGCAGGGGAGGCGTGGGTGAGGGTGTAGGCGTGGCGGGGGTGTGGAGGCGGGCGTGGCAGAAGCCAGTTTGTTAGCGGGGCAGAGCTGGAGACTACCCCGCGCCCTCCCGCACCACTGCCAACCCCTACCTACCTACCTACACCACGCCCCGAACCCTTATTACTTCTACGCCCACACCCTCACCCACACCTGTGCGTGGTGACGGTGTGCGGAGTTAGAGGGACGCTTAGGCCGCTACTGGACGCCACACGGAGAATTAACTTCGCCAGGGTAGGCAGGTACGTTGCTCACCCGCCGTTGGCAGCCCTGTCAGCGGTCAGCCGGGCTGGTCACTTACGAGAACACTTATACCACACCAAGCTACCACACTACGAAGCTACCACACCACCAGACTACCACACCACCAGGCAACCACACTACCAGGTTACTACACCACCAGGCTACTACACCACCAGGCTACCACACCACCAGGCTACCACACCACCAAGCTACCACACCACCAGGCTACCACACCACCAGGCTACTACACCACCAGGCTACTACACCACCAGGCTACCACACCACCAGGCTACCACACCACCAGGCTACCACACTATCACACCACCAGACTACCACAGTGTTGTCCTTACCACACCACAACCCTACAACAAAAGTAGAAATAGAAATAGTAGTAATAATAGTAGTAGTATCACTTTACTGTAACTCGGGGGCACAGTGCCAACTCACCCCGTATAGTGCCCGTTTAAAAAAGTTGTGACCCTGACTCTTGACCCCCCCCCCCCCCCCCCCCCGGACCCCAACATCAGCATTTGTCTGGATTATAATAACTTTCTTGTAATAAGTGACTCCTATAACACCCTCCTGTTATATTGTTATCTCACTTCCATTTATAGGTGTAGTCAAGGCTAAACAAAGGTGATATAACAAAGGTACTCAAACTATCCAACCAGGAGCGAACTCGTAGCAAGGGTTTTAAAATGACAAATTTAGATTTAGACGCGAGATAGGTAAACGTTGGTCTGGAAATAGAGTAGTGGATGAGTGGAACAAGTTACCAAACATTATCATTAAATAGAACATACTGGATAGCTTCAAACATAGGTTGGACGGATATATGAGTGATAGGGGTTGGGTGTAAACGGGATTGCCTAGTATGGGCCAATAGCCCCGCTGCAGTTTCCTCCATTCTTATGTTCTTTTACCCAAGTCTTGGCTGTAAACCTTATTTATTGGCAGTATATTATCACCAAAAAGAAATTGAAAAGATAATAATAATAATAATAATAATAATAATAATAATAATAATAATAATAATGAGCAGAATATTATAATTTTCTATTATTATCATTAGTAGTATTGTAGTATCATTACACACACAACACGGGTGACCTCGGCGTCAGTAAGTAATTAACGTTCATAGACTAAAAATCCTCCTTCACTTGACACCTACAGCCATAAACTGATGAAATAAATACCAACTGCGGGAGGAGCGAGGTGGGAGAGGCGGCACCAAGATATATCACCACACACACAGTTAACATTACAAGTTACAGGAGCAAAATTAACATTGCTTATATTAACAACTTTCTACATACTGGTTAAATAATGCAACATTTAACATAGATCTATTTCCATATATATTGCTAACATTAATATTTACTTGTGAAGGTAATGTTAAAGTTAACATTTACCTTCAAGTATTAATATTATACTAAAATTTAACAATCAGTTATAAACATCACAACAATTTAACATTCACAACAAAATTTACAAATTAACGAAATACACAAAAGAGACTGAATAATAATGTTGGAGCCTTATAAGAACTTGGTGTTGGAGCCTTATACTAGGTGTCGGAGCCTTATACTAGGTGTCGGAGCCTTATACTAGGTGTCGGAGCCTTATAATAACTGTCAAAGCCTTAGAAGAATTAAGTGTTGGAGCCTTATACTAGGTGTCGGACTGTCGGAGCCTTATAAGAACTAAATTTTGGAGACTTATACCAGGTGTCGGAGCCTTATAAGAACTATCCGTCATCTCCACGGATCTAGACAGGTGAGTCGACACCGAGGCTTATTGATGAGTATAATAAATAGTGGCAATTAGCCCTGAGGCAGTCGTTTATCACCACACACTACACTACACTACACTACACTACACACACACACACACACACACACACACACACCTCACCTAACACACACACACACACACACACACACTAATTGCAGAGCTTCATCTTATATGTTCTCTAATTACTCCCAATACACACAAACGACCACTAACAGGAACAAGGCATTTACCGCATTCTGTACCATTGTTTGTACACCTGCACTGTAAATGTACATTGTATACCTGTACTATTATCTATTTACATTGTATACCTGCAGTGTCAATGTACAGTATATTTTGAACAATTATAAACTTGTATGACAATTTTACTGAACACACATCTACCTATTTATCAATCAGTCCATCCACCTCAAAAGATTGTGTCTCCTGCCAAAGATTCGCGCCTAACATGTTTCGGACGCGTTTGGCTCCGGTACCCGATTCCAGGATACTTGCGAGGCCGTCATATCCAACCAATCACATTAATCCACGTCACGCAGGAGGCGGGGTTACAAGAGACAATTGCCAATTCTAACAAGAAAGTAAATAAAGACTTTTAACTGACCGTCACTTGTCAAATCACGTGTCTGTGGGTAAGAACGTCTGTCACTGGTGCAATAAACTCCCCTATCGACCACGGATTAATTCTTCAACTGGAATCTGGTAGAAATGGGTTAATTTTTGGTTGAATTCCTTGACGTTTTAACCATAGCGAGGACAATTCTTGCAGAGGAACCTTACATGTGTGAATAATCATTTTCATCTGCACAAGACCGTATCGAAGTTGGTCGTAATGGCGACTCTTATTAATCCCCAATATCAATTTGTACAGATAATTTCAACAAACACATCAACTAACATTCATATTTGTATCTTTTCGTCGCTATCACAACCATCAACTATACCGGGTACAGTACTAACTTAAAATATTCCACCATCACCCAAACCTACCTGCCTACCTACCCGTCACCATTTAGTCACTACCATTCATTGACTATTATTGGTGTAAACTACTAATACTACTCCCTGAAATATCAACACTTTCTTAGTCACGATAAAGTTTCCATTCGTTTTTTTTCTTTAATTTACCAAAATCTTCACAGAGTATAGCTAAGTGGTCATATCAGATGGTATTATTCTAAATACAAGTGTGTGTGTGTGTGTGTGTGTGTGTAATTACAACCCTGGCAACGCAACAGCTTAGGTCTTATGTCGCTGAATTAAAATAGAGGCTACAAGATTCCAATCAAACAATACAAAGTAAAAAAACAAATTACAGAACTATCATAAATAAAACTCAAAGCTTGTGTAGAAGGCAGGATTCCCTCGACCTCTCCACGCTATCCCCCCCCCCCCCCCCAGCACCAGAGAGAGACGGGAAGACCCCCCCCCCCCCCCAGCACTGGGAGATGTGCTTACAACGAAGATCTCTGATACTGGGGCACTCCACCAGGAGGTGTTGAACAGTCAATGAGTACCATTTATTCGCAGCAGCTAAATTCTCCAGAGTGTAAATTCAGCATATTAAATATCTGTGTCTCGTTAGATAATTATATAAGTCAACAGACGCTAACAACTACTTACTGGCCTTCACAATAACTGGTGAAACTGCTTCCCGACACATAACTCTGCTTTAGTTTGATAAAGAACCACAAGACAAATTTTTCACTCGTTTATTTTGTACAGAAGAATTTTTAAGATTCTTATTTCACGGTATAAGAGATCACACCAAGCTGGCCGCCTCCAACTGTCTTCATAACATAAACACGCACACCGACTTAGTCTTAATTCCAACATATAGGGGCTCACACATTATTTTTTCTTTTATTATTTTCACAGACGTCACGTTTGGAGGGCAAGACCACTCTCTTCTCTTAGTATATGCTGTAATATGTTGGGCTGGTATACCATCTCCTAATGTCACGGAGTGGGATACTTATCAAAGACGGCCGCCCCATACGCGGCACCAGATTCTTATTCAACGTTTACCGGAATGTCTATACGTCGGGTTTTCCTCGTAGCTAAATATATACATAGATGTACTTACTGGATTTGGACAGAAATATACAATATCCAAAATTATATAAAAATTACAGATTCAGCTTTAACTATATATGTTTTAATAAGAAAATTTAGAAGACATAATTTATGGAATTTTAGTGAATACAGACCCTCAGTTACATTACCACACACATAAAACTCTCGTATGTTACTCGGCATGAACACGGTACAGTCTCAGTGCATCTTTGACACCATATCGTGTACCTCAAGTGGACCACACTGTATGGGCTTACACCTCACATGTGACCGTGTGAATCCTGAGTATGTGGGATGAAGATGTTTTCCCTTAACGTCAAGCGGATACTACACGTTCCCAGGTTGTTCCTTTAATCTTTAGTGATCAGTAGTACCCGCTGTTGAGACGTTAAGGTGGGTCCTCCTGCCACCGAGTTTTCCCCGTGACAACCTGATCAACCAAGTTTGTTCCTATCAGCCAGTCAACCAAACCACCACAAGCTACAGCACCCTCTGTTGGACACTCCCCCCTTCCATACCCAATCATCTGGCGGTCACTTACTCAATGTTTACTGTCGACGATACGTGGTCCCGGGCACTTCCCCTTAAATATTTGACGTCCACTACACGGGGTCCACCACGAGTGCTTCAGCGCCCCGGCCGACACAAAAGACTCTGGCTGGATCTTTCCCCAAATATTTAGTCCTCTACAGCTGGTAACAGTATGCGGTCACCTCTGTTAGTCACACCCTGCCCTTTACCTACTATATATACCAGTGAACAACCTGTACATGGGTTCTCTCCAACCCTTCCTTCCTTCCTTCCTTCCTCCTCCTCCCCCTTCTTCTTCCTTCCTCCATCCTTCCTTCCTCTGTCCCTCCCTCTCGTCCTCGTCTCCTCCCGGGGTATTGGAGAAGGAGGAAGTGGAGAAAAAGAGGATGATGAGAAGCCGAGGAAAAGCAATAGAGGAAGCAGGAGAGAGGAAAAGGTGCAGAAGATCAAATAGGAGGGAGGAAAATGAGCAAGATATACAGAGGAAAAATAATAAAAAGATGATGCAGTGGGAAGAACAGAAGGAGATAAAGGGGGGGAACGAGCAAGAAGAAGGAGGAAGCAGGGAGGGAAACGAGCAGGAGGAAGGAGGAAACGGGGGGAGGGAAACGAGCAGGAGGAAGGAGGAAGCAAGGGGAGGAAAACGAGCAGTAGGATGAAGGAAGCAGGGGGAGGGAAACGAGCAGGAGGAAGGAGGAAGCAGGGAGAGGGAAACGAGCAGTAGGAAGGGGGAAGCAAGGGGGAAAATGAGCAGGAGGAAGCAGGGGAGGAAAATGAGCATGAAGGAGGAGGAAAATAAGCAGATGAAGAAAGAGGGAGGAAGGAGGAAGCAGCTGTGTATGGGTCATCATCACCAGCAGCAGCAGGTGGTGGCCGGGCCAGGTACTGAGACACACCTGGACACAAGTCCTCGTTCTCCTCCTCCTCATCCTGTTCTTCCTCCTCCTCCTCCTCATCCTGTTCTTCCTCCTCCTCATCATTCTGTTCCTCCTCCTCCTCATCCTGTTCTTCCTCCTCCTCATCATTCTGTTCCTCCTCCTCATCCTGTTCTTCCTCCTCCTCCTCCTCATCCTGTTCCTCCTCCTCCTCATCCTGTTCTTCCTCCTCCTCCTCCTGTTCTTCCTCCTCCTCCTCCTGTTCTTCCTCCTCCTCATTCTGTTCTTCCTCATCATCCTGTTCTTCCTCCTCCTCATCCTGTTCTTCCTCCTCCTCATCCTGTTCTTCCTCCTCCTCCTCCTCATCCTGTTCTTCCTCCTCCTCCTCCTCATTCTGTTCCTCCTCCTCATCCTGTTCCTCCTCCTCCTCATCCTGTTCCTCCTCCTCCTCATCCTGTTCTTCCTCCTCCTCCTCCTCATCCTGTTCCTCCTCCTCCTCATCCTGTTCTTCCTCCTCCTCCTCATTCTGTTCCTCCTCCTCATCCTGTTCTTCCTCCTCCTCCTCCTCATCCTGTTCTTCCTCCTCCTCCTCATCTCATTCTGTTCCTCCTCCTCCTGTTCTTCCTCCTCCTCATCCTGTTCTTCCTCCTCCTCCTCCTCCTCATCCTGTTCCTCCTCATCATCCTGTTCTTCTTCCTCCTCCTCATTCTGTTCCTCCTCCTCCTGTTCTTCCTCCTCCTCATCCTGTTCCTCCTCCTCCTCCTCATTCTGTTCCTCCTCATCATCCTGTTCCTCCTCCTACTACTATTATTGCTCCTACTACTACTACTACAGCAACAACTATTAATGCCGATACTACTACTACTGCTACTACTACTACTACTCACAGCTCCCCGCCTCCCTCCCACACCCACTACTCTAACACATCCAAATCAGTGTGTGTGTGTGTGTGTGTGTGTGTGAGTGTGTGTGTGTGTGTGAGTGTGTGTGTGTGTGTGAGTGTGTGTGTGTGTGTGTGTGTGTGTTTTCCACCTTAAGTTCCTTACAGCCATGTTGTATCGCTTCCACCCACTCACCAGGTATATATACTTGAAATATAAATGTAATAAATAAAAAAAAAGGTGATAATTGTGATAACATTCTAATATGTATTTACCAACACCATTGTTACATGTAATATTCCAGATGATAGTAAATGTTATATAATAATTCCTTGAGATAAATGTACAGTATATATCAGGTGCCACTAAGAGGGTTCAGGCTCTCACTTGGCTCAGTCATGTCAATATTGTTGTTATTGTCCACTGTGTCTGTATTTTTCTGGCTAAATAAGCTGTTTCAATATGAATATCCTTCTGCTCTTCACCACGACACCATTACTCCACCATGACCCACCTCTCTACCATGACCCACCTCTCCACCTATGACCCACTTCACCATGACCCACCTCTCCACCATGATCCACCTCTCCACCATGACCCACCCCTCCACCTATGACCCACTTCACCATGACCCACCTCTTCACCATGACCCACCCCTCCACCTATGACCCACCCCTCCACCATGACCCACCTCTCCACGTCCCCCAAATCTAAGTGGTAGTTGATTTGATTAAGGTACACAAGATCATTAGTGGAGATAATCTACTCCAGTATCAGACGTGTTTAAGTAGACAAAATATACACACAGACAGAGCTTCAACATATACACATAATCACCTCTAAACAATATATACTTACCATATTATACATATATATCCTGCAAAATATATCAACAATTCACATATACAGGCGGCAAGGACAAGTAAGTTGGTATTGACAAACAGAAATCTATATATGTATAAATCAGTACCATACAAAAATACCACAGACAGTCCCTTGTATTAAACAGATCTACATGTATGTGACTCAGGAAGAGATATCAGTTATAAACAGGTACACATGAAGGTAATTAAGTGTAGGTACATATATATATATTTAACCTGTGTCGTGTGTAACTTCAGATGTCTTATACCTCATCTCCCTGACACTGAGCTCTGACCACCTAACACTACTCTAAACACGACAAAAACTAACACTGTATACCACTACTCTAGCACGACACACGTACACTATAAACACGTTTCCCACATAAAACAAATTTATTTTCCATGACCAGATTGCTTAAAAGGTTTCCGTGCGAACTTGGTGCTACAGTCAAAAATCTCGTATCTAACTGAAATTCTACAGTAACAACAATACACTTTAATTTTCTCTCCCCTAGGACAAGCTCATGACTGATGGGGTACGGCGGTGTATCACTGTTATAATTATGTGACAGCAAGAAGTGTAATTCTAATAACAATATAAAGACAATATAGTTTCTACAATTTGTTATATGGGCAATAGAAAAATGGCCTCCTATTCCTTCTGTCAAGGCCACCTGAGTCACCCACTTAAAAAATGCACTTTGTACACGGACAGCTCTTTATTGGTTAGTTTAACAACGTTCACATCATTAGTATGGACAGCATCAAACAATATAGCAGTAGTTTTGTCCAACTCTTACTGAGTATCGCAATAATTGTTGCCTAGAATCACAACAACAATGGTATTGCAGGAGTGACTGAGCGTTGAGGGAGCGACAGCGTTGAAGGAGTGACTGGGAGTTGAAGGAGTGACCTGGCGTTGAAGGAGTGACTGGGAGTTGGAGTGACTGGGAGTTGGAGTGACCGGGCGTTGAGGGAGTGACTGGGAGTTGAAGGAGTGACTGGGAGTTGAAGGAGTGACTGGGAGTTGAAGGAGTGACCTGGCGTTGAAGGAGTGACTGGGAGTTGGAGTGACCGGGCGTTGAGGGAGTGACTGGGAGTTGAAGGAGTGACTGGGAGTTGAAGGAGTGACTGGAAGTTGAAGGAGTGACCTGGCGTTGAAGGAGTGACTGGGAGTAGAAAGAGAGACCGGGCGTTGAGGGAGTGGCGGTCGGTCAGGTATGGGTGACAGGTGGGCAACAGAATCCAGCAGCGGTCACCAGCTGGTCCACACCATCACACACCCTGCAGGTACGTTGCGGACACGCCCACCTACACGCCATACATGAGAGAGAGAGAGATTATCACTTACTGTGGCAGGATTGTCACCAGGTAGGCTACAGTACATCAGCAGGCACCTCGTCCTTACCTGTAAAGAAGAATAAGATATGTTGAGTATGATAAAGGTGCTTTGTGGCGACCAAACCACAGTGTCCTCCCTCCACTTCCTACCACACCACCTCCCGCCCTACCACACCACCTCCCACCCTACCACACCACAAACACCACCTCCCTTCCTCGTCTACCAGAACAAGTGTTACTTTAGAGCTACACCTGTCCGGAGGTCGTCAACCCTTGCCTTCACCTGTTGTCCACCACAAGTGTTTGTTCTAGCTGCCAATATCTGTTCCCAAATGTGACAACAACAAGAGGCTCGACAACCCTTCTCCATGTTGTGTCTGTGCTGTTCAACAGTGTCGGTACAGCAGAACACAGGTGTTGGGGCAAGCAAATGTCTGGGTACAGTAGAGCACAGGTGTTAGGGTAAGCAATCACATGCTTTAATACAGCTGACCAGTACCGGCACTGTAAAGCACAAATGTTGATACAGCGAACTAAAGCGATGGTAATGCCAACCACGGATAATCTGTAGACGTTTTAGTACAAGTGACAAGTGTCGGTACAAGTGACCACACGTGTTGGCCCAGCTCACCGCAGATGCTAGTGATGGCTGGCACCCCTCACAAGACAATTCCAGGAGCTTCCTCTACCATCCCTCAACTCGGTGTGTGACCAAGTCCCCGGGAGACTGAGGTAGTGAAGCAGGCTGTAGGTGCCACCCACCATCCTGCAACACAACACAACCACGTGCCTTAACCCTTTCCCACCCATTGAAACACTCTGGTTACCGCCAGATTATTTTATTCAGGAGCCAAGTGTAAAATAGTACCACAAGCTGCGTATTATCCGTGTTTTGACAATTCTTATCTGTCCTATCAGTTCCTTGACAGCAGAAAGGTTTACATTGCAATGGTATTACCTGAAGATAAGACCCCACAGCATATTTATCACGATGATTCAACATCCGAACGCTAACCTATCCTCCAGGTAGCGCTAGGGTGTAATATATCAGATGCTGTTCTTCAGGTGACCCTTTCACTATCATTCTGGCATCACCCTCCACATCCTCCTTTCTTTCACTCCAAACTATGGTCGGGTGTCAGCAGTGTGAGGGGCAACACACACACACACACACACACACACACACACACACACACACACACACACACACACACACACACACACACTCCACATATCAAGAAGCGCTCAACACACTGACCCTTTCGACTCTCACTGACCATCACCACGACCTCATCTGCAAATTTGGTAAGAAGCTTCTACACCATCCCCGACACCGGCTCCTACTACCACCTGAGATCCCTTGTCCGAGAATTGCTGTGCAACACCACAACTGCATCCAGCCCATACGTGCACGAACTGATCGCTATAAGAACAGCCCAGTCCCAACCATTGTAAAAATTATCAATAACTTGTAATACTGTAACACTGTCACTATGTTGAAATGAACTGTAGTTTGAGCTTTTCCCCATCTAAGTTATTATATGTCTTATTTGTGTCACTTATGTTACTTGTATATTATTTGTAATTCGTAACCCATTCCCCAAATATGTAACTGTATATTTTCAGCCTTCTGGCTGCCAAGCTCTTTCAATAAACCGTTAATTATTATTATTATTATTATTACACACACAGTGGAAGTTACCGGTACCAGAATTCCTAAGCGTCTGTATGATCTGTGTATCAATGGGCTATCAATGGGCTAACTACAGGTGTTGGCACTGCCCCACCCCCACAGCTGTTTTGACACAGGAGATGACAGGTGTAGCACAGATGACGACAGGTGTAACATAGGTAACCACAGGTATTAACAACAACCCTCCACAGGTCACAAAAAGATCTAAGTAAGTTCATCCACATCCTACCTAATCTAACCTAACCTACAATGTTTTGTACATGGTATACCTACAGTACGTATATTGTATACCTACACAGTCTATGTTTATGCACACCTGAACTGTCTATGTACACACTGGATCAATGTTACCTTCTATGACGATTCCACTGAACAAATATCTATCTCTGGGACAAAACTCCAGAGCGATATAAGCGACCATCCTAATGCAGGTGAGGGAACACCCTACATATTATCGGTAGTCAATACAAAGAACAAATCTTCTTCTATTATTGGTGGCTGTAGAGATCGACACGAAGATATCCAATAATCGAGACTTAAAGGGGAAGGAATTGGAGGGGAAATGTTAATGAAAAACGAGGGAGGGGGAAGGAACTTGGAAGAACTTCACTTGGTCACTCTGAGTCAGCACCAATGAAACTTTTAGGTCAGTGTTACGCCCCGAGACAACATTTGAAACTGGAATCTTGACCACCTATAAATATCATCCACCTCTATCTTAACAACACAGGGGAGTGATTGGTCTACCATTATATGCAAAACTATCTGGAATTCACTGACTCCCACCTTCCCTCTCCTCCCCCCAGTCTGAGGATAAGTTTTCACTCAGGTTTACGCCCAAACACAGGCGCCAGGTGAGTGTACTTGTGCAGCCTGCTGTGTACTGTGCATGACAAAGCAGAAACCGCTACAGGCGCCCAGAAGGAAAATTTCTTGCTTTCTTTCCAAGACTTGATTGATGTGAGGGCGAGAGTGTGTAAGGACCATTGGTTGTGTCAGCAAGTTACCTGCAGTGAAGGAAGGATAAGTGTACAGATTCATGTGTTTATAAGAAAGTGTGGCAGGTCCCTAATAACGTCTAGGACTGTCTGTAGGAGGGGGGACGACGTGATGGTGACGGCTGGGGACCTGTAGGAGGGGGGACGACGTGATGGTGACGGCTGGGGACCTGTAGGAGGGGGGACGACGTGATGGTGACGGCTGGGGACCTGTAGGAGGGGGGACCGACGTGATGGTGACGGCTGGGGACCTGTAGGAGGGGGGACGACGTGATGGTGACGGCTGGGGACCTGTAGGAGGGACGACGTGATGGTGACGGCTGGGGACCTGTAGGAGGGGGGACGACGTGATGGTGACGGCTGGGGACCTGTAGGAGGGGGGACGACGTGATGGTGACGGCTGGGG
>CAUDMG010001364.1:600000-905000 GCA_958450375.1 Homarus gammarus | reverse complement strand
ACCAGGCCTCACCACAAGCCTAGATACTGTACTTAAAACTGAAATAAAAAACTCAGTAACGCTCCTCCTCACACCTGAGTTGAAAGAGGTGAATCGAGACACACATTACAGTCAGGTGCTTGTGAGCCGACAAATGTGTTCACTAACGTACTACATCAATGCCGTTTATTCCCGTGTTCACAACGACCAACCAGATGCGTTTGATAAAGTCATTCTGTTCAATCTTCACCCCGAGTAATAACTGAACAATATCTGGGTAATAACGGGGTAATAACGGGGCAATATCTGGGCAATAACGGGGCAATATCTTTCCATGGACAAACATATCAATGAGATTTTAACACGCAGGGAGTTAACAATAAGCAAGTAATCTTCAGGCCGGGGTTTTATTACCCGGCAACGCACCCAATGTTAACACAATTTCATAAAACGTAGGAAACTAATGTGAATGATCTCTTGAAGGATCTATACCACGATATACCCGCTGTGTGTGTGTGTGTGTGTGTCAAGACCATCAATAACTTTCTACTCTGTTTAATTATTGTAATATTATGATAGCTTGGAGATAGAATGTCCCACAGAAAATTACACACATACACACACACACACACCCACACCCACACACACCCAAAATAAAAACACACAACGCAACACAATCACCACTCCCCTTAATAACACTTAAACACAACACAACGCAATCACCACCCCTCTTAATAACTAACACACACACGCCGCACAACACTCGCTAAATCATCAACCAACACAATTTAATACTTCGGCCAGAATGATTTTTCCAAGAACGGGTGAAAAATAACTCCTCCCATTACAACCCCCCCCCCCCCCCCGTCTCTCTCTCTCTCTCTCTCTCTCTCTCTCTCTCTCTCTCTCCTTCACTTCATGGTACAGTACATTTAACGCAACAAATTATGGAGCCACCACAACCCTACCATACTCTGGGAAATCTAATCAGCTACTCACATTAAAACCTTACCACTGTGTCGTTATTCCCAAAAGCTATAATAACGCATTGTGGGAGTGATCAAACATGGCGTCATGAAGCTACGCCTTTTTTTATCAATTTTTTTTTTTTTTGGAAGAGAGGGGGGGAGGGGGGGGGGGGGATTATTATAGAAGCCATTGTATTTTATTTCTCCAAAGTCCCAGACCACAAAATACGGTATCGAAATTTCCTATCCAAATTATATATTGGTATTTATATAATTTCTAAGCGAGGAATGAATCATCGGTATACGAGAGGAACAAGTCATTAACAATATAAATTAAATCATTCACTTTGGGCACCTTTGGGTATTTTAACGACATGTTGGGGGTACCTGGGTATTCCCTTGTGCTTTGTAGCTCCTGTTAAAACAAACAAACACACACACACACACACAGGTATTAATATTTCTGACCGGTCTATACAGCTTGGCATTAATCGGAAGGCACATGAGCACCACACATGTATGGGAGTCTTCAGGTGAGTCGACGCAAGGTGGCAGGTGTCGTAAGTTTCTTAACTATCATATCACATTACAGAGCACATACACACACACCTCTCTCTCTCTCTCTCTCTCTCTCTCTCTCTCTCTCCAACAATTACAATCACACGCCATTTCATCGTTTCTGGGTCGACCGCCTTAAGAACAGGTGGAGAGCTTACTTCTACCTTGATCCAACACGAGTATAATATTTTTCATCTAATTATTCCCAATGGTGGTTCTCTATAGGACCGGGAGGGGACACGCAGCACCAAGGCCGCCCTACAAGTGTATAGTTAATAAAAAGAAAATGACTCGGATTACCTGAAGATTAATCCCCTTTGTTTATATCCCATTTAACACCCCCCCCCCCCCCCCACAGGTAGGGTTAGGGTATTTAATCAAGTGAAATAGAGAGGGGGGTGGCTAATCTTCAGGTGATCCAACGATGAACCACATTTTTAGAATATTCTGAGCACGGTGATGGCAGTGTGGAGGGCCGCCGCTTGTCCACACCTCAGCCAAGCCACGACTGAGCAGGGTGTCGAAGAGGTCAGGAGAGAGCTACACCTTAGTCACTACCCCTGCAGCGCCATAGTTCTCTCACAACTGTTTTTTTTTTTATTATGTTCTAGATTATAAGTTGTCAAGTCGGAGGCCACTACACAAACGAGATGGGTAGGAGAGGAAGGGTGTGTGTCGTAGTGCTCGGCTGTTCGTGACACACACACACACACGACTCAACACACAGGTGCTCCTCTACAATGCTCACCAAGTATTTACATTATTCTATTATGTTGGAGAGTTCAAAGGTCACACAGGAGGGAGGGAGGGCGGGAGGGAGGGTGTTTGAAGCTCTCAGCATTATGATATTATAATAATTATATATTGCTGTCAGAATAAATAGTGCGGTACTGATGCGGTTCTATAATGAGGATGATTATAATAATTATCTTTATTATCAATTAGTACCTCTGTGTCATCATTATAAATATATAGCCGGTACAAGTGTTATCATTAACAATATCATCATCATCGTTTAATTATTTCAATCATTAATAGGCTACTGTATCAATCATCATTATAATTATGAATCCTCTATTAGGCTACAGTCCCCATCATCATTATCATCATCAACACTATCATTACCATCACTTTTTTCATCATGATCATCACCACCACCAAACCAGGAGTGTGTGTGTGCGTGTACAAGTGTGTGTGTGTGTTCAACAAGATAGAGAAAGACACTTGTTTCTCACAGCGGGCGGCCACACTTGTCTCTACACAGCTGCGTCCTCACACACCTGTCGTTCTCATCATTGTCAGAGCTAACAAAACTTTCCCTCCCGCTGGACCTTCCCATCACCAAGGTCTCTTACTGGCCAACCCCATACCTTTGTTTGTATACACCATCTGGTATTTACCTAGTTCATTTTACTCTCCCTCTCTCTCTCTCTACACACACACACGTCCTCTCCCTTCACTGCCTCCCTCTGTCAAGAATTAATACACAAACCCGATGTTTATTTTACCTCTGAGTTACCTTAGGGATGACCAGGGAGCTCTTAAACTAACATTAGGGAGTCTTTAGGGCTAGTTTAGGGATTGTGTATTTTACCCTCACGGGATTTTAAAGCTTTCGTCATTAAATTAGGGGAGCAGGCAGGGTTAGGGGGTCTTGTCATTAAGTTAGTGGAGCAAATAAGGGGTGTCGTGTACCTACCTTCAGGGTGGTGATTAGGGGGAGGTTTTATCATTACATTAAAGGGTTTTTTTTTTTTTTTAGTTTATTGGGCACCCCCCTACATCCTGTGCAAGGTGAAGCGCAGAAGCGCTTACAGCGCCCATCTGGGAAGCATGCTAAGTTCATGAGTTAAGGGCGTAGACGCCTGAAGGGTCATAGCTTATTTTTTTTTGTCAGCAAGTTATTGGAAGCTCCAACAACTTTCCCTGAATACAAATTCGCATCTTTTCGATTTACAACAGTACCTACTTTACTGCTAAGTGAACAGGGACCAAGGGGGCTAGGAAGTTTGTCCAAACAACTTTCCATCGGCCCGGGAATCGAAATTAAGGGCTTTGTTAACTGTACTTACGTTAACCTAGGAAAAAATCTCAAGTCCCCCAGCCCTAACAACTTCCCCTTAAAAACACGTCTCATTCTCCCTCACCTCGCTAAAACCGGACACCAACATCGACAGTAAACACACTAGTGGGCAGCTTGAATTAAAACTGAATATTCTCGCTGCTCCCTTAAGCCTCTACAGTTGGTATCCTGAATCAAACAAAATTTTCACCGAGTTATGTGGACTTGTATAACTCTCCCTCGTTACGGTGAAGTGTGTAATAACAGCCGAGGAAGCAGCAGGGATATAGCAGCAGCAGCAGCACAAAACCATTAACAGTAGGAACAGTAGCACCAACGATATCAACAACAGTAGCAGGACCAGTAACAGTAGTAGGAACACCACGATGTTCACACACACACACACACACGTATCAAGGGCGTCAAGAGCAGGGAGAGATCGGGGAGAGGGGGAGGGGGAGGGGAAGAGGGGGAGGGGGAAACACGACCCACAACCACCACCCGATATGCTCATTTGCAGCGTCAACCCGTCAATCCTGGCCCACACCCCTGCTCATCTGGGGATCTAACTAAACGCACGCCCCACCCCTACACCCTCCCCACCCCGTCATCTTCCCGAGCTGAGCACTGTCATCACCTTCACACGCTCACGCCTCGATCACCCTCATTTTCCCACGGTGCTCATACAACTTACGTAAGGGTAAGTTTCGTTACGTGTGTCTCTTCTCCACCCTTTTACCTCCCCACCCTTTACCGCCGCTTCTCTATCCCTATCGCCATCCCACCCCCCCTCCCTCCCCAGGCCGTGCGTCGCTGGGGGAAGGGGGGAGGTGGCGGAGCTGGTCTTGCCATTGGTAATCTGCTGTGTCTGGTCGTTAAGTCCTGTATATACATTTAAACCCTTTGAAGACGACGGCTTAACCCTTTGAGGACGATGGTTTAACCCCCTAAGGATGACGATTTAACCCGAGTACGAGGTTTTTACCCCTTGTGGACGATTGTTTTTACTCTTTGAGAAAATGACGATTTAACCCTTGGAAGACGATGATAAATCAACTTTCATTGTCGTCAAAGGGTTAACTAGCATCATCCTCCTCCTCACAGGTAACCTCGTCCAGGTGATGAGCCGTGTCACCCGTCTAGCTCGTGTCCTGTACGTGTCCTTTATATCCTCCTCCTTACACCTGCGGGTAACGGAGAGGCATTTCCTCACACCGTGGCATGTGTCGGCCTGGCCACATTACACCACCACGGATTGTACACCGAGAAGCTCTACTGGACGACCTAAAATGAATCCCCAGAGGAAATAAACTCTCGACTTTTTATCTGGTTAATATCTCTGATTCACCTGACTAACTATCTTGTGATATGACGAAAAGCTATCTAGTAAAACCTTTCTCCAGTGGCATCTTGGCTCACCAGGCTGTTGTTACTTGCGTCCTATGAGCCTGGCAACATCTACACGACAAGCGATCAACCATGACTGTGTTGCCTTCACAGTGTGTGTATATTTGGTGGTGGTGGGGGTGAGAGGTTCATGGATAGGCCTTCTTAAATTTTAGCTGTGACACGTTATTTTGGCTCCTTTAACACACACACACACACACACACACACACGTACACGTATCATCCATCCAACACTTTCATGTCTCCATTCATAAGTCTGTTTATCAATTAATCGAGAACTAGTAATTAAACAGGTTTGAGGAGGAGGTGGAGGAGGAGATGAAGGTGGTGGAGGAGTAGGAGGTGGAGGAGGAGATGGAGGTGGAGGAGGAGGTGGAGGAGGTGGTGGAGGAGTAGGAGGAGGTGGTGGAGGAGGAGGTGCTATCTACAAATGTATATATGAATGAAGGTTGGAGGTGGGGTGAGGAAGGGCTTCACCACCTACCAAGTTCCCTACCCCCTCCTCCTCCTCCTCCTCCACCTCCTCCTCCTCCTCCACCTCCTCCTCCTCCTCCACCTCCTCCCTACCAAAACAACGTCCAAATTCCATTAACATTACACATCAAACTCCCCCCCCCCCCTCCAAAAAAAAAAATCCTGAAAGAGAAGGGAAAAACACTGACCACATCCCCTAAGAACACGTCTCTACCCCTCCAGCCTTGTCCTTACCCAGATCGGTTCTCCTGTCGCTCCCTTAAAAATATACCACCATAGGGAACTTGATACGTGTTTATGTTAGGTATCAACCAACCACACTGTGTCTGGGACCTGTTATAGTTTACCTGGGCGGTGGTTATGGGGGTCAGTGATGTCTCAAGGGCCGTGTGTTCGGAATCAAATCTTTGGGTATACATAATAGTACTCTCTCTCTCTCTCTCTCTCTCTCTCTCTCTCTCTCTCTCTCTCTCACCAAGCAGGTTGTACGGCAGGGAAACACGTAATAAATGATCAATTTTTTTTTTTTATATCAACATTATATTTCTTGGAATTTCTACACGTCATCTTGATCAAATTCACGGTACGTTCTCCTGTTGAGTGATGTATATAATTAAATTGTCCACTCCAGGGTCTAGTTTTACAGTGAGTCCATACAACAATAACAACAACAATGCTTTAGGTGCCATAAGTGCGACATTACAACTATCACAACCATAACTTCCTCATCTTCTTCAACATAACTACCACCACCACTATCCCTCAACGTAACTACCACCACCACTACCCCTCAACGTAACTACCACCACCACTATCCCTCAACGTAACTACCACCACCACTACCCCTCAACGTAACTACCACCACCACTACCCCCTCAACGTAACTACCACCATCACTACCCCTCAACGTAATTACCGCCACCACTACCCCTCAACGTAACTACCACCACCACTACCCCTCAACGTAACTACCACCACCACTACCCCTCAACGTAACTACCACCACCACCACCACCATCACTGCCCCTCACCACTATCAACACCACACATCACCCATCCCCCTCTCCATCACCACTACTACCAACACCAAGCATCAACCACCATCTATCACTTATTGTATCTCCACTACCCCTCATCACCCCTACTAGTCTCACAACCACCATCCCTCATCAACAACTACCACCCCCTAATCATCAACCTTGACCACCATAATTCTGACTAACCACCAACCCATCCCCCCTCATCACTACCACCTTCACCACTACCCCACCATCCTCATTACCACCACCAACCATCACAACCTTCACCATCACTAACCGTCACTCTCCATCACCACCAATCATCACAATCTTCATCACCATCACCACCAAAACTTCTCAAACGGGAGCAATGAAGGAAAAAACAAGTCATTTTAGTGAGGCAGCAGCCAGCAGTGTGAGGGGGTGAGAGAGAGACATGGGAAAGTGACCTTCTCCTCAAGGCTGCCGAGGGGCGCCGCCACCTTTACCTGCCTCCCCACAAACACACCTGCCCGACAATTATCCCCCGTACAGCTACCCCCAGAGAGGGTTACACTGGCCTGCGCCCTCACTTCCCACCCCCCAGTCCCCCTACTCCCCTACCCCAATAATGAGACGGGGGGGGGGGGGGGGAGTTCCCTGTCACAAACCGTCCTCGACTCTCCGGCCAGAGATGTTACGGGCGTGTTGCCTA
This sequence comes from Homarus gammarus, assembly GCA_958450375.1. NCBI lineage: Eukaryota > Metazoa > Arthropoda > Malacostraca > Decapoda > Nephropidae > Homarus > Homarus gammarus. The sequence continues at coordinate 897,839 of CAUDMG010001364.1, read as the reverse complement.
TGGCGGAGTAGGGTACCCGGTGCCGGCGTCAAACAGCCACGTTGCACGCCAATCCTACCTGTGTGTGTGTCCTAACCCCTGCACAACGTCACGTGACGCACGCCGGAACACACGTACCCGAAATAAAGCTGAACAAGTAACGCAAAGCTGGACTGTGACGCATACGTGGCCATCCTGACACACAGATGACGCACACGCAGCCATCATGATACACAGGTGATAGATACGTGGCCATCATGACACCCAGGTGATGCATATTGGCCACCATGACACACAGGTGACATACGTGGCCATCATGACACGCAGGTGACATACGTGGCCATCATGACACGCAGGTGACATTTGTGGCCATTATGACACACAGGTAACATATGTAGCCATTATGACACACAGGTGAGATACGCGGCCGTCATGACACACAGGTGAGCTACGTGGCGCGGTGAATAATGGACACAGCGTTACATAACTGGTGTGTGACTGATGAATAGCTGCATAAATAATAATAAAAGAAGCCCCTCGAAATCGAGGATGGCCGGCCCAAGGGCCTCCTAGTCGTGAATTTGTTTAAGGTGCAGAAGCTGTCGCCAACACAACAACCACACCCAGTTAACGAGCTGCATGACACAGTGTCAAGGAATAGTCCGAGAAGACCGGACAACTGCACTGGCTAACCATTACCCCGGCACACGATCAGCAAATGGATTAACATCCAGGTTCCCAATTACTGCTGGGTAGACAGAGGCAAATGGTGTAAAGAAACTTGCCCATAGTTTTACCCTGCCCGAGCATAGCTGCATTAATAACGGTAACACACAACTGGGTTAAGTGACGCACAACTGCACAGCGTCACACAACAAGATCCTGTCAGTAAGTGTCGTAACACAAAAACCTGACCGTGACGCACAACAGTGATCAGTGACGTGGGGGGAGCTAACCACCGTGACGTCGAACAAGGTCACTAATACACAGTGGCGACGCAAACCTCCACAGGACACGAGGAGGGATCATCTTATCATTAGTCCCCCTCCCACCTGGCTTATTTCACCTGAAGATTAACTAACTACCTAAACACTAACTTAACCTAACATAACGCTAATCAAACCAAACCTACCCTAACGCTATCCAACCCTAACCTAACACTAACCAAACCTAACCTACCCTAACCTATCCTACCCTAACGCTAGCCTACCCTAACGCTAACCTACCCTAACGCTAACCTACCCTAACGCTAACCTACCCTAACGCTAGCCTACCCTAACGCTAACCTACCCTAACGCGAACCTACCCTAACGCTAACCTACCCTAACGCTAACCTACCCTAACGCTAACCTACCCTAACGCTAGCCTACCCTAACGCGAACCTACCCTAACGTTAACCTACCCTAACGCTAACCTACCCTAACGCTAACCTACCCTAACGCTAGCCTACCCTAACGCTAACCTACCCTAACGCTAGCCTACCCTAACGCGAACCTACCCTAACGTTAACCTACGCTAACCTACCCTAACGCTAACCTACCCTAACGCTAGCCTACCCTAACGCGAACCTACCCTAACGTGAACCTACCCTAACGCTAACCTACCCAACGCTAACCTACCCTAACGCTAACCTACCCTAACGCTAGCCTACCCTAACGCGAACCTACCCTAACGCTAACCTACCCTAACGCTAACCTACCCTAACGCTAGCCTACCCTAACGCGAACCTACCCTAACGTTAACCTACGCTAACCTACCCTAACGCTAACCTACCCTAACGCTAGCCTACCCTAACGCGAACCTACCCTAACGCGAACCTACCCTAACGCTAACCTACCCAAACGCTAACCTACCCTAACGCTAACCTACCCTAACGCTAGCCTACCCTAACGCGAACCTACCCTAACGCTAACCTACCCTAACGTTAACCTACCCTAACGTTAACCTACCCTAACGCTAACCTACCCAAACGCTAACCTACCCTAACGCTAACCTACCCTAACGCTAACCCACCCCCCCGCAAGGTAGCGTTAGGGTGTGTTAATCATGAGGAAAAATGAGATGGTCTACCTTATCTTCAGGTGACCCGGAAGGAGGGTATACCTGGATTAGGTTGGATGGATATATGAGAGATAGGGGTTGGGTGTAAACGGGACTGCTCAATATGGGCCAATAGGCACGCTGCAGTTTCCTCCATTCTTATATTTTTACTCCCCCCCCCCCTCCTGACTGAATAATAATAATAATAATAATAATAATAATAATAATAATAATTACTTTGTGTTAACCTCTCTCGTCCAGGTGTCTTAAATTGGCTGAGACACTGACGACACTTTCCACCAGTACGTTATAACACACTTACGACACCTTGCAAGTGTACATTACCATATATCAGTACTTACAACACTTCGAGTATACTATTGTACTATTTACAACTCAGCACGTGCCTATACTGTTGTTGTGGAGTTCTTTGTATCATTCTAGCTAAATAAATTGTTTTTATTTCAAATTCCCGTCCAATTTTCACCCAGCAGACTATTATTATCATTATCAACATCATTATTATTTATCAACACATTCCATCATTATTATTATTATTTATTATCACCATTTCTACTATTATTATTGTCATTATTTTTATTTTATCATCATCATCATGAGGACCAAGCACTAGTAATAACCTCAACGACCATGGGTGGGCGTGCAGGTGAAGAGACCAGCGGGCGTGTGTGATCGTGGGCGTGCGGATAAAGAGACCGGCGAGCGTGTGTGGGCGTGCAGGTGCGGGAGCAGATAGGGTCTACACTATACTATTTACGGGAGTGATACACCAACGGAGAGGTGAACCTGCCCTCCTGCTCCTCCTTCAATGACTCCACATCACTCCCTAGCTCCCTCCCTCCTGCTGTGGCCGCTGCTGTTACTGCTGCTCTTGGAATTGAAACAGTTGACGGTGCTGATTGCGTGTCTATTGTTAGTGCTGTTTTCCCTTTCATTCACGGCTGTTAATAATTGCGCTCCTGCTGCTGTTGATGCTGTTCCTCTTACTGCACCTGATGATGCTGTTCCTTTTGCTGCACCTGATGATGCTGTTACTGCTGCGGTGTTGCTTCTGACAACTACTGCTGCACTCGGTGGCTTACTTACTGACTGACTGACTGACTTACTACTACCACCACCACTACTACTACTACTACTACTACTACCAGTAATGTAAACAAGCATCATGTACTAGGAGCTCTAAGATCTTGTACACACACAAATACACATAAATACATATGAATACAAACACACAAACACACACATACACATACATACATACATACATACATACAAACATACATACACAGACAGACACAGACACACAACCGTATTACAAATGACCGTAATTTCAAGAATGCTTTAATTAAACTGTTCTCCTGTTGGCAGCAGATCAGGTCGCAGGATCACGCAGGTAATCAGGTATTCAAAATAAAAGATGAATTCGCTTTGACTTTGATGTCGTGACGGCGGCCAGATATAACACACACACACACACACACACACACACACACACACACACACACACCAATAATTATCTATGTATATCAACAGGTATAATTAGGTATCAACTATATTTTCATCTATGCATAATATATATATTACCTGTATATATATAATACTTCAAAGGTTTACCATCATCACTTTTAACCCCGCAGAGAGAAGAGGATCATACAACCTGTTTCCTGTGGGTTTCATGTCACCACTAACACGTCTGAGTGAAAGTCCTCGTCTGCCCACCACTAACGCAACACAGCGGGAAGTGTTATTTGCTTTCCTTTACGTCTTGATAAATGACAGAGAAAAGAAAATGCCGTAAATATACAGATAAGATACTTGTTAAAACACGTTCAAGTTTAATTACACACACACACACACACACACACACACACACACACACACTTAAATCATCCTTCAATATGTTTTACAAAAGCTGTCTTATATATCATTCTAATTAATGTAATGGTGTCAATAATGTTTCTCGAATATCGATTTAAAACGCTAAGTAATTTGCATATATATTATAGCTCTATATTGTCACCTGGGGGCTATTTAGGAGACGAGTTTTATTTAGAATAAATAGTTATCACCTTTAAATTATCTACTACTAATACGGCTACGAGTACTAGTATGCTATTTCGGCTACAACTATTCCTACCATAACTAAAGCAACCCTAATAGTCTTACTAGTACATCGACTACTACTACTACTACAAACACATTAACTACTAGTATTACTACTATTACTCCTGTATCAACCACAATTAATATTAATCCAACAACAACCACAGCTAAACTACTATTACAACAACTACTTCTGCTATACTACTACTACAACTATTTTTTTGTATAATATATCCTAATGCATAAGTAGCTATCCTCATAGTCAATATCTGCAACTGTTGTCTGCTTTGGGACCGAAGCTCCCCTTCCCCTGAGGCAGAGCAAAGCCGACCTAAGGAGAGAGAAGGACAGTCGACATCTCATCCAGGCTGTCTTCTGGGCTGCTGCTTCTGTTCGGATATCACCTCCGCGAGTCTGGCGTAGAAGCATCTTGCACTTGGTCCCATCCCACCAGAGGTTGTGAACACTAGAGGAGTGAAGCTGCCTTGATCAACGTTCTGAATTCTCTCCCCTATGCCCTTATCTTGTCGTTCTCGTTCCTCCTGAGTGCAGCATCGAGAGCTAAGTTATGGTGACATGCGGCCATGGGATAAAAAAAATCCTGGTGTCGAAGAAGGCTCGCTGTCCCCGCGTCCAGAATCCTCGAGCACTGACGTCCACACGGGCTTCGTTGGATGTGTTTGAAGTCCTATGTTGGAAAATCTCACCGTCCAATGGAAGGAGGGTTGGTTCTACCATGACATCACGGCAGATTTCCTTCAACATATTTGCTGTGAGGTCCCTTACTTCGTCATGCCTCATGCATATGAAGCCCCCTTTCTTGCGCACCATGGCGTGATCGACGTCATAGGAAGAGCCACTACTACTATTACAACTACCACAACAGATATTAATTATATAACTCCAACTACGACCACAACACGAAAGTTAATTAAAGTACTACTACAACTACTAACACTACCACAATTGCTGAAACTACTACCAACACCACAATAAACCTTTCTGTGTGACTGATATCTCTCCACAAACACTACGAAATACTGAGGAGAGGAGAGGAAAAGAAATGAGAGAGGAAGGAAGAGAAGAGAGAGAGGGGAGGGGAGGGAGGGGAGGGAAGGGAGGGAGGGTGGAAAAGGGAGGGAGGGACGGAGAGGGGGAGGGAGGGTGGGAGGGAGGGGAGACAGGAGAGGGAGAGACCCCTAGTCTCCGGCCAGTATATTGGATAACTCGCCAACTTCAAAGATACAAGTTGACCTTTGACACGGGTGCCAGGTATGCCAGGCACTCCGGGACGCTGCCATTCCTCCCCCTTCACTCCCTCCCGTCCAGCACACTCCCCAATCTCTCCCTCGTCCACGGTGAGACGTCCTGACCTCCAGCTAGAACACGGTACACACTACACGGTACATATAGACAGCCCAAGACATCAGCAGTAACACAAGCACTAAAAACAGAAGACGCGCCTTAGCAGTACCAGTAGTAACACCAGTCATCAGCACCGCCCCCGCAACCACAACCCGCTAGAGCAACAGTAACATTCCCAGCAACAGTAAATAGCAACAGCAGCACCACACCCCCAACAGTACCAAGAGGCATACCTCGCCTTCCCCCAGCAGTCACCTCATCAGCATCCACAACCGAGCCAGGAGCCCAGGTCACACACACACACACACACACACACACACACACACACACACACACACGTTCTGGAAAGGTAAATGACTTGTGGACAATCCGGTTTACTTGAGGTCAGAGGTCGACTCCCGGCGGGTGACGAAACAACCCACCTCACCACATGCCACTTTTCCTTACTGCCCACCGACCACAAGCTCCTGCCAACACCACCACCACACCTAGCTCCTGCCACCACCACCACCACACCTAGCTCCTGCGACCACCACCACCACACCTAGCTCCTGCCACCACCACCACCACCACACCTAGCTCCTGCCACCACCACCACCACACCTAGCTCCTGCCACCACCACACCTAGCTCCTGCCACCACCACCACCACACCTAGCTCCTGACACCACCACCACCACCACCACACCTGCCCCCTAATACCCCCACCCACACACCTGCTACCACTACCCCCACCCACACACCTGCTACCACTACCCCCACCCACACACCTGCTACCACTACCCCCACCCACACACCTGCCCCCTACTACCACCCCCACCCATACACCTGTAGACCTTGTTGATAAAAAATTCTCATCCAGTGTGTGTGTGTGTGTGTGATTCAGGGAGGGGCATTGTCTTAAAACCTCCTCCTCCTCCCCCCCCCCCCCTTCAGCCACCCCTTCACGGCCTCCAACCATGTGTCTTTATTGTTGCTCCTGGACATGCCTGCAACTTAGTCTGAAATTGGCCTCTGAGGGGTTATCTCTCTCTCTCTCTCTCTCTCTCTCTCTCTCTCTCTCTCTCTCTCTCTCTTCCTCCGCCAAGCCACCGCTGTTTTCATCTGGTCACCGAGAGTTAGCAGCGTGTATAATCCTCTATGTATACACGAGTCAAAGGTAGAGAGAGTGCTGTTGAAAGTCACAGGTGGGAGAGACGCCACTAGAACAGTCACAGAGAGAGAGAGAGAGAGAGAGAGAGAGAGAGAGTACCTCAGACATACTTTCAAGTATTGTAACTCAACGTCACCAACACACACACACATAACTTATGTTACTTGTTTATTATTTATAATTCGAAACCCATTCCCCAAATATGTAACTGTATATTTTCAGCCTTCTGGCTGCCAAGCTCTTTCAATAAACCGTTAATTATTATTATTATTACACACACTAACAGCAGAGGCTACAGCTGTACGACACCACTACCCTCGACGACAGCAAAAACAACGGTAGAATCAACAACAGTAAAGAACATTGGTAGACTAAACAACAACAGTAAAGAACAACGGTAGACTAAACAACAACAGTAAAGAACAACGGTAGACGGGGTAAAAGGGTACAGCAAGTAGGAAAGCTGCCAGAACAGAACACGTGGAACAAGAACAGCAACAGAGGTGAAGGGAGGAAGATCAGCAGCAGCATCAGAAACAGTAAGGGCGAAGCGGTAGGAACTAGAACAGCAAAACAGCAGCAAGAGAGTAACAGCGTCGGTACAGCAAGAGCATTACAATCGCAGCACCGCCTACAGGTACCAGCAACAGCGGTACCAAGAACGGCAAGAGTACAATTATGCAGGACAGAGGACAGCAGGAGCAGAGGAAAGGAGGAGTAGGACAAACAGCAGAAACAGCAGGAGTAACAGGGGGAGGGGTAACAACAGAAGCAGAAACGAGGTAACAACAGAAGCAAGGTAACAACAGAAGCAGAAACGAGGTAACAACAGAAGCAAGGTAACAACAGAAGCAGAAACAAAGTAACAACAGAAGCAGAAAAGAGGTAACAATAGAAGCAAGGTAACAACAGAAGCAGAAAAGAGGTAACAACAGAAGCAGAAAAGAGGTAACAACAGAAGCAGAAACGAGGTAACAACAGAAGCAGAAAAGAGGTAACAACAGAAGCAGAAACGAGGTAACAACAGAAGCAAAAACAAGGTAACAACAGAAGCAGAAACAAGGTAACAACAGAAGCAGAAACGAGGTAACAACAGAAGCAAGGTAACAACAGAAGCAGAAACGAGGTAACAACAGAAGCAGAAACGAGGTAACAAGCAGAAAAGAGGCAACAACAAAATCGAGGTAACAACAGAAGCAAAAACTAGGTAACAAGCAGAAAAGAGGTAACAACAGAAGCAGAAACGAGGTAACAACAGAAGCAGAAACGAGGTAACAAGCAGAAAAGAGGTAACAAGCAGAAACGAGGTAACAACAGAAGCAGAAACGAGGTAACAAGCAGAAACGAGGTAACAACAGAAGCAGAAACGAGGTAACAATAGAAGCAGAAACGAGGTAACAACAGAAGCAGAAACGAGGTAACAACAGAAACGAGGTAACAACAGAAAAGAGGTAACAACAGAAGCAGAAAAGAGGTAACAACAGAAGCAGAAACGAGGTAACAACAGAAACAGAAACGAGGTAACAACAGAAACAGAAACGAGGTAACAGAAGCAGAAACGAGGTAACAACAGAAACAGAAACGAGGTAACAACAGAAGCAGGAAAGAGGTAACAACAGAAGCAGAAACGAGGTAACAACAGAAGCAGGAAAGAGGTAACAACAGAAGCAGAAACGAGGTAACAACAGAAGCAGAAAAGAGGTAACAACAGAAGCAGAAGACAGATAACAGCACAGACAGAAAGAAAGCATCAGCAGAAGGAAAAGCAGGATGACAGCAACAGTCGAGTAATAAGAGCAGAAGCAGCAAAAACAGCAGCAGAAGTAGGGTAACAGTAGGTGCAGTAGCAGGTTTACAGCAGCAGGATCTTGGTCGCCGGCGGGACACATCAGTACAGTTTTTGCTCGTGTTGTCCGACCTTGAACACCTTAGCTGCCCCCGGGCGAGTTTTCCCCACGCCCGTCGCCCCCAGGCGCACACACCCACACACACACAGGTACAGTATACCGTACGCACATATACACATTCACAAAGACATGTACACAAATTCATTTATATGTATAGTATATGCACACATGGACACACAAACGTCCACACACACAAACATGGGCACGTACCGTATCCACAAAGACATGCAAACATACACAGGCAAAAACACCAATATATATATATATATATATATATATATATATATATATATATATATATATATATATATATATATATATATATATACGCACTGACACACACATACAGCATCTACCTGGAGGTGATTCCGGGGGCCTCTTTCTCGCCCCGTGGCGTGGTGACAAGCCTAATATACACACGTACACACACCAGCATGAACATGTACACAGTACACACAGAAACACACACACGCTATAAGAACAGCCCAGTCCCAACCATTGTAAAAATTATCAACAACTTGTAATCAACCAGTGTATTCACTCCCAGTCAATCTTACTTTTTGCACTGTAACTATGTTGAAATGCCCTGGAGTTTGAGCTTCTCCCCACCTAGTTATTATATATTATATTTGTATCACTTATGCTACTTGTATATTATTTGTAAATCAAGAGACCCATTCCCCAATTATGTAACTGTATATTTTCAGCCTTCCGGCTGCCATGATCTTTCAATAAACCGTTAATTATTATTATTATTATTTGTATTATTATGAACTCACACAAACCCAAATACTTAAGAGGTTCAAAATCACACAGGTACAAGCAAGCATGGTCAAAAACACACACACAAACATGCTGACGTAAACACAAATGCTCGAACTGATCGAGGCAAAGCGATAAACAAACTCATCCAGCCTCCCCCACATACAAGCACCCCCCTCTCACACACAACACCCTTGTTTGTGTACAGTCATCCTCTAAACACAGAACTGTCTTCTACACCCCTACGAATACAATGTCTTTTATCTACACCTCTACATATACACAGGCACCCCATCCCCAACACCCCTACACGCTTCTATATACTGTATATATATATATATATATATATATATATATATATATATATATATATATATATATATATATATATATATATATATGCAAGTAAATCACTGTAGGTGCGCGTGATCTAGGTATATGCTGATAACCACCAGGAAAGAAGAAAACACGAAGTTCCCAAGCGCTTTCGTGTAATTCACATCTTCAGGGGTGAGTACAGACTGAAGATGTGAATTACACGAAAGCGCTTGGGAACTTCGTGTTTTCTTCTTTCCTGGTGGTTATCAGCATATATATATATATATATATATATATATATATATATATATATATATATATATATATATATATATATATATATACTCACCCTGTATACACCTATACACACACACCTGTATATACAATCACGCATCCCTCACATATACACACACTCACTACACTCCTATAAATACACTCACTCATCCCCCTACACATCCACATATACACACACACACACACACACACACACACCGCCACAGCCGTCGACACGACACTAACACCCTCGCCGCTATGTAAACCGGAAGTCAAGGGAGAGGGAGAAGAGAGAGGGGAAACCCATCCCAATTTAGTGTTCATTATCTACAGCCGATTCCTATGACAACAAAAATAGCCGATTTCCCAAGAAGACAACGACAGCGGAGTCTTTTGGTGACAACAACAGCTTACTCCTTAGACAACAACAACAACTAATTACCATGACAACAAATACAACTAACTACCATGACAACAAAAAAAGATGATTCCCATGACAACAACACCGGATTATCATGGTAACAACAGTTGAGTTCTATGATAACAACTGCTGACTCTCATGGCAACAAAAACAGCTGACTCACAGGAAAACAATAACACCTGCTTCCTAAGGCAATCACAGCCGGCGTACATGACAGCAACAGCTAACACCCATGAGAGCAACCACAGCAGCCAACAACAAAAGTTAACAACCACGACAACATGATCAGCTAATTAACCCATAACACAAACAGCTATAACCCGTAACAACAAGAACAGCTAACACCCATTACAACAACAGCAGCAGCAAATAACAACAGCAACAGTTAACACCCACAACATCAACAGCTAATAAACCCATAACACAAACAGCTATAACCCGTAACAACAAGAACAGCTAACACCCATTACAACAACAACAACAGCAATTAACAACAACAACAACAGCAGCAAATAACAACAACAACAACAGCAGCAGCAAATAACAACAACAACAGTTAACACCCACAATATCAACAGCTAATAAACCCATAACACAAACAGCTATAACCCATAACAAGAGCAGCTAACACCCATTACAACATGAACAGCTAATAAACCCATAACACAAACAGCTATAACCCATAACAACAAGAACAGCTAACACCCATTACAACATGAACAGCTATAACCCATAACAACAAGGGCAGCTAACACCCATTACAACAACAACAACAATTAACACCCGTGACAATATGAACAGCTAATAAACCCATAACACAAACAGCTATAACCCATAACACAAACAGCTATAACCCATAACACAAACAGCTATAACCCATAACACAAACAGCTATAACCCATAACACAAACAGCTATAACCCATAACACAAACAGCTAACACCCATTACAACAACAGCAAACACCAACAACTAACCAAAACAAACACACACATACTAATGAAACACCTCCATAGCTCACATCCAGCATATGTACAGTACAGCTACCATTGCGATATCCATAATTAACATCAGTACAGGGGCTTCCTCGCGTGTTTGCATAACGATGACGTCACAATGTGTTTACAATCTGCGCGCGCTGGAGAGTAAAGGCCGGGTAGGAGGAGCTGTGGATCACGGACCTGCCCTAGTGGGTTTTTTTGTTTATCCATCAATACACATTATACCATTCTACTTGGTAACAATCTCTACCATTTGTTAGTTCGAAATGCCAGTCATAAACGTTATACACAAACGCTTGAATAAAAACAAAAAATCCAAAAAACAGGAACTAGAAAAAAATTTTGACGAATAAGCGTTAAAGGTGAGAAGTAAAAAAAAAAAGAAAAACTAATCACAATATCTTTCACTCAACAATAGCCAACGGGGATAATGACGCCGTTAACAGAGAACTACAGGGGATGTATGGACCCACGCACAGTTTTTTGTTAATTGTGTCAACTTGTACTGAAAAACGATAATGACAAAGTTATATATTTTATTGTATTTATTTAACTCTTTTTTTTTTTTTTTAGTTCAGTTTAATATGAATGTATCAATTATGGGGCTGAAATATGTGAAAACGTGGCTGGTAGTGTGGCAATACAGTACAGGACCCCATAGCCGTGTGTTGCTACTTATATTGTTACTTGGGCTATTGTGCTGCTTATATTGTTACTTACGCTATTGTGCTACTTATATTGTTACTTACGCTATTGTTACTTAGGCTATTGTGCTACTTATATTGTTACTTACGCTATTGTGCTACTTATATTGTTACTTGGGCTATTGTGCTACTTATATTGTTACTTACGCTATTGTGCTACTAATATTGTTACTTAGGCTATTGTGCTACTTATATTGTTACTTACGCTATTGTGCTGCTTATATTGTTACTTAGGCTATTGTGCTACTTATATTGTTACTTAGGCTTTTGTGCTACTTATATTGTTACTTAGGCTATTGTGCTACTTATATTGTTACTTAGGCCATTGTGCTACTTATATTGTTACTTAGGCCATTGTTACTTAGGCTATTGTGCTACTTATATTGTTACTTAGGCTATTGTGTTACTTATATTGTTACTTAGGACATTGTACTACTTATATTGTTACTTAGGACATTGTTACTTAGGCTATTGTGTTACTTATATTGTTACTTAGGCCATTGCTACCGTGCTACTTACATTGTCACTTAGGCTATTATGCTACTTAAACTGCTTCTCACGCTATTGTGTTACTTACCTGTTACACTCACTAAACACGTAACGAGTACCGTATGTACTAACTTTATAGTGTTACTGAAGGTAGTGTGCTAATTACACACACACACACACACACAGGTAGATAGATAGACAGGTAGATAGATAGACATAGATACGAGTAATAAAATACAGACAGACAGACAAACATGGATAATTAATTAGACAGAGACAAAGACATACACATATATAAGCAAGTAAAGATTAATACACACAGACAGACAAAGTGACAGACAGACAGACATGGCTAAAAAGACGGAAATAAACAACAATAAACACCCAGAAAGACACATGGCTACTTGACTACCCCAACCTCCCTCAGGCAACCTATTTATCAGGTAAAATATCGCCTTCACATGACTTATGGGGCAGGGGGTGTAAGGGGGGTTGGGGGAGGGGGGTAAAGGGGTTGGGGGAGGGGGGTAAAGGGGTTGGGGGAGGGGGGGTAAGGGGGGTTGGAGAGGGTAAGGGGGGTTGGAGGAGGGGGGTAAGGGGTTGGAGGAGGGGGTAAGGGGGGTTGGAGGAGGGGGTAAGGGGGGTTGGAGGTAAGGAAAGGAGTTTGCTAGGTCTCACCATTTCCTCTAATATGTCATGGAAGTCACACATCCTCAACATTGCTAAAGCTGCCTCCCGAAAGCTGGGAATGCTGTACAGATGCCGTAGCTTACTTTACTCCTGTATATAAGGGATTCATTCGTCCTAACTTGGAGAACTGCTCTCATATCTGGGGTGGCTCTTCTTCTGTCCTACTGTTAGATAGGGTGGAACGAAAGGCATTTCATCTTATTAACTCTCCTCCTTTAGTTGATAATTAATCTTTCTTCCCAGTGCCGGATTTAGACCCGTAGAGGCCCATGGGCAGCCTCTTTGTGGAGGCCCCCCTCATTATAACTACCCAAGAGGGTGGGGTGGCAAGTGAAGCGAGCCTAAACATCTGGGAGTTCCGGGGGGGCGCTGTAAGCCCCCCGGGAAAATTTTGAAATTTGAACACTTCTTTGGAGAATTTTGAAGCCATATGCAGTTATATTGAGGAAATTAGAACATTCCACAATATATGTTTGTGGAATTCTAAATATATTATTAGCAACACAAACAATAGAATTCATTAAAAATATACGGTTCATAGGAAAACCAGGTATTCATGAATTTCAAGGAGTAGCTAGCCTAATTTCTGTGACGCTTCTTGCTGAACATAGTTTTACGTGATGGAATAGATAAACTTGAATTTTAAAGAATGAAAATAAAAATAATCCAAATGAATAAACAAATAAATAAAATAATGTAATATGTGGAGGCCCCTGAGCAGCTGCCCACTTTGCCCACTCCTGAATCCGGCCCTGTTTCTTCCCTTTCTCTTCCCTATAATGTTGCTTCACACACTCTCTCTTTTACAGGTACTTTAACGGGTAATGTTCGGTGTATTTGGCATCCTGTGTACCACCGGCAAGGCCGTGGGCTCGTAACACTCGTCTTCCCCGCGGTGCCCACCGTTTCTCTGTGGCTGTCGGTCACACTAGAATAACTCGTTATAGTACATCCTTCTTTCCTCACACAGCCAAACTGTAGAATGCTCTGCCTTCTTCTGTGTTTCCATACTCTAACAATATGTCTCACTTCAAAAGCTGGTTTTCCGGCATCTTTGTGGTGTAGATTAATATAATCTTTTTCTTTTCTATTTTAAAGTTCTTTTTACTCTTATTTTTTCGATGACCTGTGCTCGGGGGCTATTACCCGTAAAAAAAGTGAAGGGTTGGGAATGGAGAGATTAGGGGTGGGAATGGAGAAGTAAGGGGAGGGATGTGGGTGGAGGGGAATGGGTGGGGTGGGGATTGGAGAGGGAAGAGGTGAGGTGTGGGTGGAAGGGTAAGGGGAATAGGTGGGAATGGAGAGGTGGTGACGGAGGGGTGGTGATGGAGGGGTAGGGTGGAGGGGCGGATATGTAGGGAAGGGGTGTGGGGGGTGGAATGGTAAGGAAGAATTATGAAGAGGGGAGGGGTGGGTGGGGGATGTATATATACATAAAACTCCCCCCTCCTCCTCCACACACCTGCAATATTAAACACCTGATTCAAACGTTTCCCTGAACTACGGCTACACTGTATCATTCACGACCCAATAATACGCGACTCTCGGTACACTCCATCAGCACGGCCGGCGACTCTTGTCAATTCTTCCTACTCACCTACAATATATATATATATATATATATATATATATATATATATATATATATATATATTTATATATATATATATATATATATATATATATATAAAGATATAGTTTCTGTAATGTTCATTTTCTTTTAAAATTATAACTTTTTGGACGTGAAGTTGGTTTGTTTTATCCATCTGTACACTAAATAAATCGCTTATTTTATCAATCTTTAAAGATCTTCATATGCACTCCCTCGAGAGACGTAGAGTGAGGGGCGATGTGATAGAGGTGTATGAATGGAAGTCAGGGCTAAACAAAGGTGATATAACAAAGGTACTCAAACTATCCAACCAGGAGCGAACTCGTAACAATGGTTTTAAATTAGACAAATTTAGATTTAGGAGTGAGAAAGGTAAACACTGGTTTGGAAATAGAGTAGTGGATGAGTGGAACAAGTCCCAGACCTCCATAAAATATCACGGTGTGGAGGTGTGGAACAACTTACCCCCACCCATCTGAGCAAAGGCTACGCTCCCTTTCTTTAAATCATCTCTTAAGAATATATATTTTCTAAGTATTAATATTTCTTGTAACACCTACTTTATATTCCTGCTTTTATTGTGCTACCAAAACCATGTTATCAGAAATTTTCATGTAGATAGATAAAAATTACCATTGCAATAATTATAGTTGCCAACTAGCATTTTACTGACAGCTCTGTCCTCTTGTTCCACCTTAATACAACCCATGTTGTAATGCTTCCCTCCCTTATCATATTTATGTGTAACAGCTCCACTGTTAAGTATGTATATACTTATAATATAATGTAAAGAATAAAATAAATAAATAAATAAAGTGATAACTGTGGTAACATTATGAGATGTTCTTATTACCACCATGCTATTGTACTATTCCAGATGATACTAAATGTTTCATAATACTTCCTTGAGATAAATGTACAGTAAATATCAGGTGCCTAAAAGAGAGCTCAGGTTCTCAACTGGCTCAGCCATGTTAATATTGTTATTATTATCCACTCTGTATCTGTGTTCTTCTGGCTAACTAAACTGTTTCAATAGTTACCAAACATCATCATTAACTCGAATACGTTGGATAGCTTCAAACATAGGTTGAATGGATATATGAGCGATAGGGGTTGGGTGTAAATGGGGCTGCCCAGTATGGGCCAATAAGCCCGCTGCAGTTTCCTCCATTCTTATGTTGTTGGGAGAAAAAAAAATTAAGTGAAATACATTTTATCGGTCCCAAACAGAACAAAACACGTGGAATAAATGGTGGCCACTATACTGTAAGTAATCTCAGGACTGGAGGCGAGCCAACTCCTCCCTAAACTTGCATCACTACCAGCCAACACTACATCAACCTATGTAATAAAACTCTTGTATAATGGCCTGTATACAGATTAAATTCACTCACAATTTGTAAGAGTTTTTTCCTACTCGTTCTCCTCGACTCGAATTTCAATGCAGAAGCGGAAAGGTCAGTCGAGGTTAAGGTGTAACAAGCGCCATGATGGGGGACGATGGTGTCATATTTACTCAAACTCATTCCTAAAAAAAAAAAAAAAACACAAACACCGACACAATTACCGCACACACACACACACTACCTGGGCCAAATTTATGTTAATTCCAGTATCCACCATATTTATAGTGGAGGTACAAATAAGACGTGGAGGGTGTCGAAGCCCGGGCCACCGCACATCTGTTTAGCGTATGACCTGACCTAGTGTGGCAGCTGTACAGTGCCTGGTGACTTATTAACAGAGATCACTCAATAGCACCCCCCCCCCCCCAACACTACAGTATACACCACCAACACACAATGCTCACCCAACCTCCTCCTACACGTTCTTAATTTGCCCTCAGTTATGATTCTAGCTCTAGATTCATAAAAATTTCTATAATGAATATTACTCGTAAGAATTAACTTAACTACAGAACACAAACATTATATTAAAATGTCATCAAAAATTACACTGGGTCTCGGCCTTCATTAGACACGCTCACTTGAGTACATACAACTGACGGGGCCAAGGAATTAAACATTTAAAAATCTTATTAAGGATGCTGACGATAAGTATTTGGTCTATGTTACTATTTTTTGGTCTAGTGCTCAGTGAACGTGTAATCCCAGAACATAATTATATTTTATTTTTTGGCGACGTTAGTTCCAGTGTTTAATTTAAGTAGTTCATAATACGTTCTCCTCCTCCTCCTCCTCCTCACACCATAAGTTACCGTCACCTACCCCGCCCCCTCCCCACGTGGCTGGTGCTAAAAAAAAAAAAAAAATAATAATAATAATAATAAAAATAATAATAATTCCCCTCCCTGCCAAAACATTTCGTCTCAGATCGACAAAATAATGAAAATTTTCGAACCAAAGCGAACTTAACCTCTCCCCTTCCCCCAAATGGTGTTAAGGTAGTTAATCTTTGGGTCAAATTAGCTGGTGTGGAGATTCTTCAGGTGATCATAATATTGCTAGGTATTTTTTCCACAGTCGTATTTTCAGATATGTGCTTTCCCAATCAGTCCAACCATGTTATTTGACTGATGGATGTTGTTTTATGGTGTTAGTGAGGGATACTTTCTTAAATCAAGTGTATCTTTTTAGTAAAGCCTATGAGCTATAATTGTTTAAGTCATCACATGGGACGACGAATTCAACGTACTCATTGAAGTCACATCGTACTCAAGAGGTTGTCATTGTACTCAGGAGGGTGACGGAATCCAAATTCCTTCCATTGGCTATAAATAGGTGGGTTTTTTATTCAACTGCTGTGAGAGAGAGAGGTGATTCCTTCCACGTCCACAATTGGTCGACCCAGATGGTTCACTTATGGTCTACAGATGGTCCACCCAGACGGTTCACTTATGGTCTACAGATGGTCCGCCCAGATGGTTCACTTATGGTCTACAGATGGTCCGCCCAGACGGTTCACTTATGGTCTACAGATGGTCCACCCAGACGGTTCATTTATGGTCTACAGATGGTCCAACCAGACGGTTCACTTATGGTCTACAGATGGTCCACCCAGATGGTTCACTTATGGTCTACAGATGGTCCACCCAGATGGTTCACTTATGGTCCACCCAGACGGTTCACTTATGGTCCACCCAGACAGTTCACTTATGATCTACAGACGATCCACCCAGATGGTTCACTTATGGTCTACAGACGGTCCACCCAGATGGTTCACTTATGGTCTACAGATGGTCCACCCAGACGGTTCACTTATGGTCTACAGATGGTCCACCCAGACGGTTCACTTATGGTCAACAGATGGTCCACCCAGACGGTTCACTTATGGTCTACAGATGGTCCACCCAGATGGTTCACTTATGGTCTACAGATGGTCCACCCAGACGGTTCACTTATGGTCTACAGATGGTCCACCCAGATGGTTCACTTATGGTCAACAGATGGTCCACCCAGACGGTTCACTTATGGTCTACAGATGGTCCACCCAGATGGTTCACTTATGGTCTACAGACGGTCCACCCAGACGGTTCACAGCTACCGTCACTAACCAGCACTTTACCGTCACTAGCCAGCACTTTACCGTTACAGCTACCGTCACTAACCCAGGACTTTACCGTCACAGCTACCGTCACTAGCCAGGACTTTACCGTCACAGCTACCGTCACTAACCCAGCACTTTCCCGTCACAGCTACCGTCACTAACCCAGCACTTTACCGTCACTACCCAGCACTTTACCGTCACAGCTACCGTCACTAACCCAGCACTTTGCCGTCACTACCCAGCACTTTACCGTCACAGCTACCGTCACTAACCCAGGACTTTACCATCACAGCTACCGTCACTTAACCCAGCACTTTACCGTCACTAGCCAGCACTTTACCGTCACAGCTACCGTCACTAACCCAGCACTTTCCCGTCACAGCTACCGTCACTAACCCAGCACTTTACCGTCACTACCCAGCACTTTACCGTCACAGCTACCGTCAATAACCCAGCACTTTACCGTCACAGCTACCGTCAATAACCCAGCACTTTACCGTCACAGCTACCGTCACTTAACCCAGCACTTTACCGTCACTACCCAGCACTTTACCGTCACAGCTACCGTCACTAACCCAGCACTTTACCGTCACTACCCAGCACTTTACCGTCACTACCCAGCACTTTACCGTCACAGCTACCGTCACTAACCCAGCACTTTACCGTCACTACCCAGCACTTTACGTCACTACCCAGCACTTTACCGTCACAGCTACCGTCACTAACCCAGCACTTTACCGTCACTAACCAAGCACTTTACCGTCACAGCTACCGTCACTAACCAAGCACTTTACCGTCATTACCCAGCACTTTACCGTCACTAACCAAGCACTTTTCCGTCACAGCTACCGTCACTAACCCAGCACTTTACCGTCACTACCCAGCACTTTACCGTCACAGCTACCGTCACTAACCAAGCACTTTACCGTCACAGCTACCGTCACTAACCCAGCACTTTACCGTCACTACCCAGCACTTTACCGTCACTAACCAAGCACTTTACCGTCACAGCTACCGTCACTAACCAAGCACTTTACCGTCACTACCCAGCACTTTACCGTCACTACCCAGCACTTTACCGTCACTACCCAGCACTTTACCGTCACAGCTACCGTCACTAGCCAGCCTTACCTGCAAAACACACAAAAAAGAAGCATTAGCAACACACATTACAATAAAACGAGATACTTTAACCATATAATTAAGGGGTAAATGAATGGTCATTAGAAATATCATAAAGAATAAAATTAAAGGGAAAAAAGGCAAAAGACTGGGATGGATGGATGGATGGATGAATGGATGAATGGATACAAAACGAAATTCTTTGTGTACCTGTAATTACATCTGGACTTGTACTTTCAAGTAAACTTTTACCTGAAATAATACCTGTAACTTGCATATCTACCTGTGTCTATACAATCACCTGCACCTATACTAGTGTCAAAATCTACACCTGATAACACGAGATGAGTCACTCAATTGGAATGTATATATATATGCGTCAGGACCTAAAACCACACCTTAAAACACCAACCAATGACCCACAGCTGCTGAAGAAGGCCAGGTGAGGAAGCCAGCAAGGTGGCTCTAGGACCTATAGGAGGTGAGGGAGGGAGAAGGAAGGGAAACAGAGGTAGGGAACAACAGAACTAGAACAACATGATACTTAGATATGGTGTTTGTATGTGTGTGTGCCCCCCCTCTCTCTCTCTCTCTCTCTCGTGGCTCCAGCATAAGTCACTCTCAGTACCCTTCCCAAGGTGCTATCGCTCCCACGGTGATTCACCCATACCTGCCAAGGCCACCACATTTGTTGCCTACACTTGCGGCGGCCACACCTACAGTGATCCCCACCTGCTGCAGCCCCATTACTTCAGAGGCCTATTACAGCTGGGGCCTATTAGAATATTGCAGTCATAAATTAAAAACTTTAACAGGCAAATAAATAGGCAATTAATGTCACTGTATTGTCCTGAGTACACTGACAACCTCCTGAGTACAATAACAACCCCCTGAGTACAATGACAACCCACTACGGACAATATTTATTTAGTTCGTCAGAGGGAAACTTCACATCTAACGGGTCCTCGATATAACGGTCACTCTCATCCGTTAAACAGGGGTCTAAATACTCTATAACATATACCAGGATAAGAATGAACACACGGTCGTTAGGTTACAACACTCGCCTTTCCTGACCTCACTGAACGAGTCATTTTTTTTCCTGCACGAGGGGGTACTTTTCATGAGTGGATTTAAACCAATACCTATAGACTATGGATCTTAGGTGGATTAAACCAACACCTATAGACTATGGATCTTGTTAGGTGGATTAAACCAACACCTATTGACTATGGATCTTGTTAGGTGGATTAAACCAACACCTATAGACTATGGATCTTGTTAGGTGGATTAAACCAACATCAATAGACTATGGATCTTGTTGGGTGGATTAAACCAGCTCGCATTTACCGCAGGCTGGCGAGTAATATAATCATATCCTAATATAGACACTGGTTTTATGGTGTAATTCCCCCAGCATGAGTTAAATCCCTCCTTCCCTCCAATTTATCAAGTTTTCTCTATTTCTTCATATTCTCCCCTATTTATTGTCACCTTTCTCCCATTTCAAGTATTCATCTTCTTATGACATGACACCAATCAGTAAATAACACGAGCAGAGAGAAGAACAAAATGAACACTGGTACACTAACTCGTAAACAGCTCATGAGAGAGACGGCCAGATAACCACTAAATATACCAGGATGTTGTCGTCTAAGATAGTCATAGGAGCCGTGAATGAATGAATGAATGAATGAATGAATGTGGCGCCAGCAGTCCAAGGGCATCTGAATCATTAGTGATTGTTGTCTCGCATTTAGATGAAGTCAGAAAATAAGTGTAGCAAATCTGACGCCTTCACCCAGAATACATTGATGTAATATGAGTCAGTGTGTGTGTGTGTGTGTGTGGTAAACTTATTTATACAGGTATCGAATAAATATAAGGCATCACGCAAAATTTAGGTCCCCTAGCTTATTTCACCTTAAGAACAACCACCCTACCTAACCTAAACCTAACCTAAACCTAACCTAACCTAACCTAACCTAACCTAACGCAATAGGCCCCAGTCCTTTATATCAGGAAGGGGCCTGGTAGAATGGACAATCATTTCTATACAAACTGAAGACTTTATTTTTATTATTATTATCAACGATACCTGCACTTAGTTACACACGGACACACACACACACACACACACACACACACACACACACACACACGTATGCATGTATAAATGTATTCTCTTGCGCCAGATGTAGAATTGTACTTAACTCTCCGTGTACACAATAGTCGTAATCGTTGATGGGTGGAGAGGTGTAGTGTGTGAGGAGAGAGAGGACCTTGCCCACTCTCTCTCACCTACTCACTTTCAGCCTACTCTCTCTCCACCACTCGCAGCCACACACATCTCTCTCTCTCTCTCTCTCTCTCTCACCCTACTCTCCCTCCACCACTCGCAGCCACACACCTCTCTCTATCTCTGTCTCTACCACTCGCAGCCACACATCTCTCTCTCTCTCTCTCTCTCTCTCTCTCTCTCTCTCTCTCGCAGCCACACACATCTCTCTCTCTCTCTCTCTCTCTCTCTCTCTCTCTCTCTCTCTCTCTCTCTCTCTCTCTCTACCACTCGCAGCCACACACCTCTCTCTCTCTCTCTCTCTCTCTACCACTCGCAGCCACACACATCTCTCTCTCTCTCTCTCTCTCTCTCTCTCTCTCTCTCTCTCTCTCTACCACTCGCAGCCACACACATCCCTCTCCCCTCGCCCTCTTATCCCTGACTCTCTGGGTTCTTATTTTCATTTCCTCCCTCTCTTCTTTCCCCTCGGCTCCCCTCTTCTGCTTTTATTTCCCTTTCCACAGCCGTTTCCCCTTTCTTCCCCTCGCCCAGGCCCGCGTCCACAATCCTCTCACCCCTACACAATCACCTGATATTTTCCCTGCCTTGTGCACAGCTGAGACCTCACACAGCTGCCTACCCTCCCTCACCTTGGTGCTTCATGAGCAGTGAGGCAGCGGTGAGGAGGAAGGAAGGAAGGAAGAGGATGGTGGAGGACGAAAGGGGGAAGGAGAAGAAGGATAGAAGAGGAAGATGAAAGAGGAAGGAAAAGGATGAAGGAGGAAAAGGATGGAGGAGGAAAGAGGAAGGAAAATGGAGTTACAGGAAAAAGGAGGAAGAGGAATGAGAAAAGAAGAGGATAAATGAGGAAGGAGAAGAAAACAAGAGGATAGAAACATGAAAGGAGGAGGGAGAGTGACAACAACAGTAGCACAACATAACAACAACAACAACACCACAATATACATCCGAGCATAAGTAGCAGTAGTAGTAGTAGTTAACAGCAGTATCTCCAGCAGAAAAAAATAACAGCAGCAGTAGTACTATCAGCAGAATTACACTAGCACGAACAGTAGTAATAGGGAGGAAGGACTAATGGTCGGCGGCACCCAGAAGTTACGTAACAGCAGCAGCAAACGTAACCATTGTAATAGGAACAGCAGGAACGAGTACAGCAGGAACGAGTACAGCAGGAACGAGTATAGCAAAAACGAGTACAGCAGGAACGAGTACAGCAGAAACGAGTTCAGCAGAAACTAGTACAACAGGAACGAGTACAAAAGGAACGATTACAGCAGAAACAGGTACAGCAGAAACAGGTACAGCAGAAACAAGTACAACAGGAACGAGTACAACAGGAACGAGTACAGCAGAAACAGGTACAGCAGAAACTAGTACAACAGGAACGCGTACAAAAGGAAAGAGTACAGTAGAAACGATTACAGCAGAAACAGCACTAGCACTATGAAGGAGGGAGGGAGGGAGGGTAACAGTCACCTTGAGGGAGGCCAACAGCAGGAGGTGGGTGGGACGAAGGGCGAGAGATCACGCCGGCGGTGTCGACGAGGGACTTCCGTCTATCCTCATCATCAGGTGCTGCTACACACACACACACACACATACACACACACACCAAGTATATATGAGCTCCAGGTAACACTCCCCCAGGTATATATGAGCTCCAGGTAACACTCCCCCCAGGTATATATGAGCTCCAGGTAACACTCCCCCCAGGTATATATGAGCTCCAGGTAACACTCCCCCCAGGTATATATGAGCTCCAGGTAACACTCCCCCCAGGTATATATGAGCTCCAGGTAACACTCCCCCCAGGTATATATGAGCTCCAGGTAACACTCCCCCCAGGTATATATGAGCTCCAGGTAACACTCCCCCCAGGTATATATGAGCTCCAGGTAACACTCCCCCCAGGTATATATGAGCTCCAGGTAACACTCCCCCCAGGTATATATGAGCTCCAGGTAACACTCCCCCCAGGTATATATGAGCTCCAGGTAACACTCCCCCAGGTATATATGAGCTCCAGGTAACACTCCCCCCAGGTATATATGAGCTCCAGGTAACACTCCCCCCAGGTATATATGAGCTCCAGGTAACACTCCCCCCCCCCCCCCCAAGAGTGCACGTCACGTCAACTCAACCTCCCAGCGACATCACCATCGCTGTACACACTCAGGTTAACTAGATTCACGCTGATTGCAATATTCAGAGTACAGGTGAGCTTTACCATGCACCGAGGAAGGACAGAATATTGAGCGAGGCAACCTACACTTATTTTACACCGACGAGTACTTTAATACACCCAAGTGTACTCTGGGAACACTTCGATACACAGGAGGAGGAGAAGATGGAGGGGGAAGAGGATGAAGAGAAGTAGACTGTATAACTAGTGGGTGGGTGGGTGGGTGGGTAGGTCTCGTCCTCCTCCGCCAGGCTGTTCTCAACCTACCCCTCGGCTCACACCTGGTCTACCATCATCCCTGGGACGTGGTGCTACAGTGCCTTCCCTCTTATGGGTCATATCAAGGGTTCCAAGTTGGCACAATACTGTTATCTCTCTCTCTCTCTCATATGTGTGTGTGTGTATATGTGTGTGTGTGTGTGTGTGTGTGTGTGTCAAAAGGGCGTTTATAGTGTGTCCATTAAACTCCCTAAAATGACCCTTTAATCCCATCCAATTTGCATACTCTCACCACTTCTAACTCACTCTCCCCGCACACATCTTGGCTCTCCCTCTCACGTGTGGCCCAACGACCTCCTCACCCTTCTCTGTATCTTCCCAGGAATCGACATAAGGTAGAACTCCCTAGTGTCGA
Source organism: Homarus gammarus (assembly GCA_958450375.1). Lineage (NCBI taxonomy): Eukaryota > Metazoa > Arthropoda > Malacostraca > Decapoda > Nephropidae > Homarus > Homarus gammarus. The sequence goes on along the minus strand of CAUDMG010001364.1, from coordinate 873,254 downwards.
TATACAAGGTGGTGTCGAGTCAAGTGCCAGATAACGAGAAGAGGCCACCTAACCAGTCAGTCAGGTCCGGAGCCAGCAGGTACGGTAACACCACTCCTACAGCATATAAGTCAACTCAGCAAGGACGTCACTAAGCGGCTATCGTCAATCAGGTGTATAGTGCAGTGTCTCTAACCAAACAGCTGTACGTTATAGCAATATAAGGTGGTGCCGCTCCCAGGTATAGGGGGAGTACTGGGAGGTTACAGGGGGAATACTAGGGGTTACAGGGGGTTACAGGGGGGAGTACTGGGGTGTTACAGGGGGAGTACAGGGGGTTACAGGGGGAGTACTGGGGTGTTACAGGGGGAGTACTGGGGTGTTACAGGGGGGAATACTAGGGGTTACAGGGGAATACAAGGGGTTACAGGGGGAGTACTGGGGTTACAGGGGGAATACTAGGGGTTACAGGGGGAATACAGAGGGGGGAGGGTGTATGAGTGGTTCAAAATCGTTCACTCGAGCCTCCCACAACACCACGTCGTTCACGTCAACAATATGGCAGATAAAACTACAACGAGATCCTTTCAAGCGCGATAAAAAATCCTCAGCTTATTTTACCATTCCCCCTTTACTCTCCCCTCAAGCTGAATGCGGTGATTAAGCTGATCCTTATTGACCGAGTTTCCCAGTTACATTTATATTTTTATCTGACAACAAAGGTAAAAAAAAAAATGGTGTAAATATCTATAGAATATAAATCATATCTGTTGGTTCTTCATGGTCGATCACTTCACAGTCATCTTCACGTCAAGTCACCTCACTGTATAACCCTCCTCCTCACTTCACCTTCATGTCAGTTTTTCATATTCAGGCGTAGGAGCTAGTTAACTGTACACCCGCTTACATCCTGCGCAAGGTGAAGAAGAGCAGAAGCGGCCAACAGGGAAGTAGCTGAGTTCGTGCTGACCTTCTCTGACTTCAGGGGATTTTACGGCCATGAGTAACTTGAAGTGAAGGGACAATGAGGGGATAGCCGCCATCACACTTTAACACAACACTCACCTCTCACACAAACAACCTCACCTCCCATCCTTACTACAACCTTCACCTCACACAGTAACAACCTCATCCCCCATCCTCACTACAACCTTCACCTCTCACACTAACAACCTCACCCCCCATCCTCACTACAACCTTCACCTCACACAGTAACAACCTCACCCTCGCCTTAACAACCTTCACCCCCACCTTGACTCAGGTGAACATAATCGCCGAGTCAGCAACTACCATCTTAAGTACCTGAGAGAGAGGGAGGGAGGGAGGGAGGAGGGGAGAGGTAGGGGAGGGAGGGAGGGGAGGGGTAGGGGAGGGAGGGAGGGAGAGGAGGGGAGGGGTAGGGGAGGGAGGGAGGGAGGGAAAACCTATGCTACTTAAGAGTGTGTTCCAGGGGCAGCGATCTTCTGTCTCCAGCGGGGCCCACCAACGCAAATAGCAGTGACATCACGAATTGTAAACAAACTGTCTCCTTCTTTCCCTCCCTCCCCCTCCCCTCTGCCCACCCTGCCCCCCTTCCTCTCTCTCCCTCCCTCCCTCTCTGCCAGCCGCCCCTCACCACCAGTCCTAACACCTCAGGGTAAACATTGTACCAAGGGGGCGGTTAAGTCATGTTTGGTGATATATTCCCCGTCAGCTGATCACATACACAGATACTGAGGGAGTCAAGATTTACAAGGCAGTAACTCATAAGACAGGAGAGGGCACTCACTCGGTCACTCAAGAGTCACTCACTACTTGGTAAACCGGTCCCAGTCTAAGTCAGGCGATTAATGTGTCAGTAGGACAGTCACTCAATAAGTGGAAATCTCTGTCAGTCAGTCAGTTAACGAGTCAGAAAGTCAGTCAGTTAACGAGTCAGCAATAACGTACAAGATGAATCAACCAATAACATACAATAGAAAAATTAATAAAACGAGAAAAGAAACAACTAATAAAGCAAACGAAAATAACTAATACAAACAATAATTTAAAAACAGCAAAATTAAACAATAAACAAAAACAACTAATAAAGCCAAATAAAACAACAAATAATAAAACAAAAACAATCCAAACAAAAATAATCTACAAACTATGACAAAATAACGACAAAACAATAACAAAAACATCCAAAAGCAACAAAATACTTACAAAGAAAACAGCAACAAGAGCAACAAAAACAGCAGCAAGAGCAAGGCCAACAATATAACGGAGATGCCACGCTCGAGGTGGGTGGGGAGGGGGAGAGGGAGAGCGAGAGAAGAGAGAGGGAAGGAGCGAGGGAAGAGAGAGGGAAGGAGAGAGAGAGAAGAGAGAGGGAAGGAGAGAGAGAAGAGAGAGGGGGGGGGGGAGGAAGGGAGAGGGCCAAGTGCCGGCACCGGTCTGTGGTCTCGAATGTCGCTTACTGAGCCTTGAGTGGCGACGACCTGGCGGCACCACGCCTCGGCACTGTATTGTGGGCGTGGGCCGAGGTCACTGTGGGCGTGGGCTGATGTCACCGTGGGTGTGGCCCGAAGTCACAGTAGGCGTGTGGTAGCCTTGGGTGAGCCTAGGTCACTGCGGGCGTCGGGCTAGGTTATAATGTAGGCCTAAGCTGAGGTCACTGGGCGTGGGCCAAGGTCACTGTGGGGCCGGGCCGTTGTCATTGTGGGATGTGGGGTGAGGTAATCATGATTGTGGTCCATTATGGACATGGGCCGAGGGTACACCGTGACACTGATATACTATGAGCCCGGGCCAAAGGGGTGACAGTGGGCCAAGGTCACACTGTGGGCGTGGACCGAGGTGACTGCAGTCGTAGGCGTGGACCGAGGCCACGCCGTGTGTGTATACGTCAGATTCTATTAATAAGTCACAGTAATGAATGTCATCACAGGTGGCAGGGGGAGACAGGACGTGTTATAATCACCGTGGAGAACATCGTCTAATAAAACATTAAGTAGCACCACAGCACCGCCCCAACACGGACAAAAACATTAAGTAGCACCACAGCACCGCCCCAACACGGACCAAAACATTAAGTAGCACCACAACACCGCCCCAACACGGACCAAAACATTAAGTAGCACCACAGCACCGCCCCAACACGGACCAAAACATTAAGTAGCACCACAGCACCGCCCCAACACGGACCAAAACATTAAGTAGCACCACAGCACCGCCCCAACACGGACCAAAACATTAAGTAGCACCACAGCACCGCCCCAACACGGATCAAAACATTAAGTAGCACCACAGCACCGCCCCAACACGGACCAAAACATTAAGTAGCACCACAGCACCGCCCCAACACGGATCAAAACATTAAGTAGCACCACAGCACCGCCCCAACACGGATCAAAACATTAAGTAGCACCACAGCACCGCCCCAACACGGACCAAAACACTAAGTAGCACCACAGCACCGCCCCAACACGGACCGAACGAGCCACCACCACGAAAAACTACGGCTCCTTGTGCAGGTTTACTACGGACACACCTGTAAAATGTTGCTCTTTGTAATTAAATAATATTCTTGGGGAGGGTTCGGTACTAAGGTCGAGTTACCGCCTTTTCCGACCCGACTAAAAGTGAGGAACTTTTTCTTTCTTCTTCTGGTTGTCAATGAAGTTTGAGAACCTTGTGAATATGGTCAGGGGAGGGTGAGGGCAACATCATGGGTCATAATATGGAGAGAGGGTGTGGGCAGGTCATGGGGAGAGGGTGTGGGCAGGTCATGGGGAGAGGGTGTAGGCAGGTCATGGGGAGAGGGTGTGGGCAGGTCATGGGGAGAGGGTGTGGGCAGGTTATGGGGAGAGGGTGTGGGCAGGTCATGCGGAGAGGATGTAGGTAGATCATGGGGAGAGGGTGTGGGCAGGTTATGGGGAGAGGGTGTGGGCAGGTCATGGGGAGAGGGTGTAGGCAGGTTATGGGGAGAGGGTGTGGGCAGGTCATGGGGAGAGGGTGTGGGCAGGTCATGGGGAGAGGGTGTAGGCAGGTCATGGGGAGAGGGTGTAGGCAGGTTATGGGGAGAGGGTGTGGGCAGGTCATGGGGAGAGGGTGTGGGCAGGTCATGGGGAGAGGGTGTAGGCAGGTCATGGGAGAGGGTGTGGGCAGGTTATGGGGAGAGGGTGTGGGCAGGTTATGGGGAGAGGGTGTGGGCAGGTCATGGGGAGAGGGTGTGGGCAGGTCATGCGGAGAGGATGTAGGTAGATCATGAGGAGAGGGTGTGGGCAGGTTATGGGGAGAGGGTGTGGGCAGGTCATGCGGAGAGGATGTAGGTAGATCATGAGGAGAGGGTGTGGGCAGGTTATGGGGAGAGGGTGTGGGCAGGTCATTCGGAGAGGGTGTGGGCAGGTCATGCGGAGAGGATGTAGGTAGATCATGGGGAGAGGGTGTGGGCAGGTTATGGGGAGAGGGTGTGGGCAGGTCATGGGGAGAGGATGTAGGCAGGTCATGGGGAGAGGATGTAGGCAGGTCATGGGGGAGAGGATGTAGGCAGGTCATGGAGAGAGGGTGTGGGCAGGTTATGGGGAGAGGGTGTGGGCAGGTTATGGGGAGAGGATGTAGGCAGGTTATGGGGAGAGGGTGTGGGCAGGTCATGGGGAGAGGGTGTGGGCAGGTCATGGGGGAGAGGATGTAGGCAGGTCATGGGGAGAGGATGTGGGCAGGTCATGGAGAGAGGGTGTGGGCAGGTTATGGGGAGAGGATGTAGGCAGGTTATGGGGAGAGGATGTAGGCAGGTCATGGGGAGAGGATGTAGGCAGGTCATGGGGAGAGGATGTAGGCAGGTCATGGGGGAGAGGATGTAGGCAAGTTAAGGAGAGAGGGTGTGGGCAGGTCATGGGGAGAGAATGTAGGCAAGTTAAGGAGAGAGGGTGTGGGCAGGTTATGGGGAGAGGGTGTGGGCAGGTCATGGGGAGAGGGTGTAGGCAGATCATGGTGAGAGGATGTAGGCAGATCATGGGGAGAGGGTGTAGGCAGGTTATGGAGAGAGGGTGTGGGCAGGTCTTTGGAAGGTGTGGGCAGGTAATGGGGAGAGGATCTGGTCAGACCATGCGGAGAGGGTGAGGGCAGATCATGGGCCGCGGGTGTGGGCAGGTCAGGGGTCACAAGTGAAGGACTCAAGGGACCACAGAGCCTGCCATTGTTCTATCTCTCACCCTGGGCCGTCCCTCCCACCCTTAAACCTGCCGCGCACATCTCTACGCTCCCTTCCTTTAAATCATCTCTTAAAAATATCTATTGTCTCATTATTAATATTTCTTGTAACACCTACTTTATATTCCTGCTTATATTGTATCACCAAAACCATTATATCATAGATTGTCATGTAGATAGATAAAAATTACCATTGTAATGATTATAGTTGTCGACTAGACATGATACTGACACCTCTGTCCTCTTGTTCCACCTTAATACAACCCATGTTGTAATGCTTCCCTCCCTTATCATATTTATGTATATCAGCACCACTGTAAAGTATGTATATACTTATAATATAATATAAAGAATAAAATAAATAAATAAATAAAGTGATAACTGTGGTAACATTATGAGATGTTCTTATTACCACCATACTATTGTACTATTCCAGATGATAATAAATGTTACATAATACTTCCTTGAGATAAATGTATAGTATATATCAGGTGCCTACAAGAGAGCTCAGGTTCTCAACTGGCTCAGCCATGTTAATATTGTTATTATTATCCACTCTGTATCTGTGTTCTTCTGGCTAAATAAACTGTTTCAATTCATTCCCCCAGGACCCCTTAATATGTCACGCACATCACCATACAATACATACATACACACACACACACACACACACACATACACACATGTCTCTGGTGTACGTCTGGCGAGTGTGTGTGAGTGTGTGTGTGTGTGTGTGTGTAATAATAATAATAATAATAATAATAATAATAATAAACGGTTTATTAATAGAGTTGCAGCCGGTGGCTGAAAAGATACAGACTTACATTTGATTTAGACATAATGATATAATATGCATTGAATACATTTACAGGGCTGTACAGTACACAACTCCTGATTTATGTACTGCACAGCCCTGTAAATGTATTCAATGCATATTATATCATTATGTCTAAATTAAATGTAAGTCTGTATCTTTTCAGCCACCGGCTGCAACTCTATTAATAAACCGTTTATTATTATTATTATTATTATTATTATTATCACACACACACACACACACACACACAGTCTCACTCGCCAGACGTACACCAGAGACATGTACACACAAATGAGTAACGCACGTACTGTACAAGCTCCATGTAGACCCAGCTTTAACCCCTGCCTGACACCCCTGACAATAGACGTAGTAGCTATACAGAGCCCCCCCCCCCCCCCAACCCAGAGATCCACGTCTGTCATTAGCCAACGTGAGAAATCATCTTAGTCTATAACAATGGGTTTTATTAAAAGCCGATAATAGTGGGCTAATTATTGACCAATAGCAGTGAGCCAACCAATAACGGTAGCAAAAGGCAACCTATTAACCAATAGCAGTGACCTAATTAACAGCCAATAGCATTAAACCATACATAATCCAACAGCCGCGGGGGGAAACAATTATCAGCCAATAGCGAGAGAGGGGTAATGGCACCCTGACCATATGTTAAACCGACAGCAGCAGAGGGCCAAGTCAACAGCCAATAAGAGGAGAGCATGAGTCCACCAATACCATGACGAGAAGCAGCGATGTCAACATAAGAGAGGGTGAGATGGTGGGACACACACACACCTTACTTAGCTCAGGTGACAACGACCATGGACATCATCATCGTCGTCGTCATATCACCCTCATCAACACCACCATCATCTTCATCAACGTCACACCATCATCATCTTCACCATCATAAGTTTAACCCCTCGAGTACGATGACTTAATCCCCTAGATACATTGCCACTGTACTCAAGAACTAGATTCCTGTATCCAGGGAGCTGAGACACTATACTCAAGGCACTGTACTCGAGGGGTTTACATCGTACTTAGGTTAAACCGGAGGTGCCACGCACAACGACTGTCTCCATCACCACCACCATCAGTGAGGGCTGGTGGACGCGGCCCTCACTACCATCAGTGAGGGCTGGTGGACGCGGCCCTCACCACCATCAGTGAGGGCTGGTGGACGCGGCCCTCACTACCATCAGTGAGGGCTGGTGGACGCGGCCCTCACCACCATCAGTGAGGGCTGGTGGACGTGGCCCTCACCACCACCACCATCAGTGAGGGCTGGTGGACGCGGCCCTCACTACCATCAGTGAGGGCTGGTGGACGCGGCCCTCACTACCATCAGTGAGGGCTGGTGGACGCGGCCCTCACCACCATCAGTGAGGGCTGGTGGACGCGGCCCTCACCACCATCAGTGAGGGCTGGTGGACGCGGCCCTCACCACCATCAGTGAGGGCTGGTGGACGCGGCCCTCACCACCATCAGTGAGGGCTGGTGGACGCGGCCCTCACCACCATCAGTGAGGGCTGGTGGACGTGGCCCTCACCACCATCAGTGAGGGCTGGTGGACGCGGCCCTCACCACCATCAGTGAGGGCTGGTGGACGCGGCCCTCACCACCATCAGTGAGGGCTGGTGGACGCGGCCCTCACCACCATCAGTGAGGGCTGGTGGACGCGGCCCTCACCACCATCAGTGAGGGCTGGTGGACGTGGCCCTCACCACCATCAGTGAGGGCTGGTGGACGCGGCCCTCACCACCATCAGTGAGGGCTGGTGGACGCGGCCCTCACCACCATCAGTGAGGGCTGGTGGACGCGGCCCTCACCACCATCAGTGAGGGCTGGTGGACGTGGCCCTCACCACCACCACCATCAGTGAGGGCTGGTGGACGCGGCCCTCACTACCATCAGTGAGGGCTGGTGGACGCGGCCCTCACCACCATCAGTGAGGGCTGGTGGACGCGGCCCTCACCACCATCAGTGAGGGCTGGTGGACGCGGCCCTCACTACCATCAGTGAGGGCTGGTGGACGCGGCCCTCACCACCACTACCATCAGTGAGGGCTGGTGGACGTGGCCCTCATCACCACCACCATCAGTGAGGGCTGGTGGACGCGGCCCTCACCACCATCAGTGAGGGCTGGTGGACGCGGCCCTCACTACCATCAGTGAGGGCTGGTGGACGCGGCCCTCACCACCATCAGTGAGGGCTGGTGGACGCGGCCCTCACCACCATCAGTGAGGGCTGGTGGACGCGGCCCTCACTACCATCAGTGAGGGCTGGTGGACGCGGCCCTCACCACCATCAGTGAGGGCTGGTGGACGTGGCCCTCACCACCACCACCATCAGTGAGGGCTGGTGGACGCGGCCCTCACCACCATCAGTGAGGGCTGGTGGACGCGGCCCTCACCACCATCAGTGAGGGCTGGTGGACGCGGCCCTCACCACCATCAGTGAGGGCTGGTGGACGTGGCCCTCACCACCACCACCATCAGTGAGGGCTGGTGGACGCGGCCCTCACCACCATCAGTGAGGGCTGGTGGACGCGGCCCTCACCACCATCAGTGAGGGCTGGTGGACGCGGCCCTCACCACCATCAGTGAGGGCTGGTGGACGTGGCCCTCACCACCACCACCATCAGTGAGGGCTGGTGGACGCGGCCCTCACTACCATCAGTGAGGGCTGGTGGACGCGGCCCTCACCACCATCAGTGAGGGCTGGTGGACGCGGCCCTCACCACCACCACCATCAGTGAGGGCTGGTGGACGCGGCCCTCACCACCATCAGTGAGGGCTGGTGGACGCGGCCCTCACCACCATCAGTGAGGGCTGGTGGACGTGGCCCTCATCACCACTACCATCAGTGAGGGCTGGTGGACGCGGCCCTCACTACCATCAGTGAGGGCTGGTGGACGCGGCCCTCACCACCATCAGTGAGGGCTGGTGGACGCGGCCCTCATCACCACTACCATCAGTGAGGGCTGGTGGACGCGGCCCTCATCACCATCAGTGAGGGCTGGTGGACGCGGCCCTCATCACCACCACCATCAGTGAGGGCTGGTGGACGTGGCCCTCACCACCATCAGTGAGGGCTGGTGGACGCGGCCCTCACCACCACCACCATCAGTGAGGGCTGGTGGACGCGGCCCTCACCACCATCAGTGAGGGCTGGTGGACGCGGCCCTCATCACCACTACCATCAGTGAGGGCTGGTGGACGCGGCCCTCATCACCATCAGTGAGGGCTGGTGGACGCGGCCCTCATCACCATCAGTGAGGGCTGGTGGACGCGGCCCTCACCACCACTACCATCAGTGAGGGCTGGTGGACGTGGCCCTCATCACCACCACCATCAGTGAGGGCTGGTGGACGCGGCCCTCATCACCACCACCATCAGTGAGGGCTGGTGGACGCGGCCCTCATCACTACCACCATCAGTGAGGGCTGGTGGACGCGGCCCTCATCACTACCACCATCAGTGAGGGCTGGTGGACGCGGCCCTCACCACCATCAGTGAGGGCTGGTGGACGCGGCCCTCATCACCACCACCATCAGTGAGGGCTGGTGGACGCGGCCCTCATCTCTACCACCATCAGTGAGGGCTGGTGGACGCGGCCCTCATCACTACCACCATCAGTGAGGGCTGGTGGACGCGGCCCTCATCACTACCACAGTTAAACTCACAAAATATCATAATAGTGCCAACTATGGTCGTTTTAAACCTTTTTATCACTCAAACGTGAGCGTTACCTGTCCCTCAAACGCCAGCTGGCGCTCCAGTGGCACTCAACACCCAACACAGCCCGTAAAAAAGAATCGATGCTGATGTGAGAGAGAGAGAGAGAGAGAGAGAGAGAGATGACACTCGATACTTAAGAGTCACTTCGCACTTGAGTGTCAGCACTCTAGTATCTCAGCACCAACTGACGCTTAAGCACCATGCAGAAAACATCCAGCATAACTCAATACTTAAGTATCAGTTAACGCTTAGGTATCAGCTTAAAACTCCAGCACAAGCTGAGTCTCAAGTACCACCCAAAATTCCACGTAAGATAACTGACACTTGTATACCAGTTAACACTCTAGTACTAGCTAACACTCCAGGTGCGGGCTAACACTCAAATACAAGAGGACAACCAAGTACCAGCTACAGTAAGAATTATAATACCAGCTGAGCCTCAAGTACAAACTAAAACTTGAGTATCAGCTAAAACTCAAGTACCAGCTACCACTTCAGTATCAATTTAACGTTCGAGTACCAGCTAACTACTCTAGCGAGCCTTGCCAGTTAACAATCGATTCCTCAAGGGTGACTACCGCTCACTCAACCATCAGTTAACACTCAAGAGTCAGTCAGTACTCAAATGACAAGAGAGAGAGAGAGAGAAGGAAGAGGATAAACGAGGAGGATAAAAATAGTGGAAGAGGGGAATAAGGAAGAGGGGGAGATAATAAGGATTGCGGAGGAATACAAAGGTGGAAGAGGAGAATAAACGTGAAAGATGTGGAGAGGAAGAATAGGATGAAAAAAAATAGAGAATAAAATGCAGATATTGGGGGAGAAAAAGAGGAGGGAGGAGAGAGGGAAGAAAGGGGGAAGAAGAGGAAGAGAAGACGGAGGAATAAGGAAGATAAACAAAAAAGGAGGAGGAAAGGAGATACCACAACCACCTCCTTCCTCCACAACCACCTCCCTCCTTCCTCCACCACCACCTCCCTCCTTCCTCCACCTCCTCCCTCCTCACAGGAAATTGTCCACATTATTCTTCACTTCCAACAATTAGGGCATTATTCCATGTACACCGCCGCTTCCTCCATCCCTAGGTACTCCTCCAGTCTTTCCTCCATCCCTAGGTACTCCTCCAGTCTTTCCTCCATCCCTAGGTACTCCTCCAGTCTTTCCTCCATCCCTAGGTACTCCTCCAGTCTTTCCTCCATCCCTAGGTACTCCTCCAGTCTTTCCTCCATCCCTAGGTACTCCTCCGGTCTTTCCTCCATCCCTAGGTACTCCTCCGGTCTTTCCTCCATCCCTAGGTACTCCTCCAGTCTTTCCTCCATCCCTAGGTACTCCTCCAGTCTTTCCTCCATCCCTAGGTACTCCTCCGGTCTTTCCTCCATCCCTAGGTACTCCTCCGGTCTTTCCTCCATCCCTAGGTACTCCTCCGGTCTTTCCTCCATCCCTAGGTACTCCTCCAGTCTTTCCTCCATCCCTAGGTACTCCTCCAGTCTTTCCTCCATCCCTAGGTACTCCTCCAGTCTTTCCTCCATCCCTAGGTACTCCTCCGGTCTTTCCTCCATCCCTAGGTACTCCTCCAGTCTTTCCTCCATCCCTAGGTACTCCTCCGGTCTTTCCTCCATCCCGAGGTACTCCTCCAGTCTTTCCTCCATCCCTAGGTACTCCTCCGGTCTTTCCTCCATTCATAGGTACTCCTCCAGTCTTTCCTCCATCCCTAGGTACTCCTCCAGTCTTTCCTCCATTCATAGGTACTCCTCCAGTCTTTCCTCCATCTATATGTAACACAACTACACAAGTCTTCAGAAATGAATGAAGCAACATACAGACGAATGAATGAATGAAGGAATACATATATGGAAGAATGAATGATTGAATGAAAAGAAGGGAAAGGATGGAAACGAACCCGAAATGAAAAACTAATGAATGAGGCAGACTGGCCATACCGGTACCTCTTGTCACAGAAATTGACCAGACAATGTGATGTAGTCGTGGCCAGAATTAGGCTAGGATACAGACACATCTGGCAAGTTAGTAACGCTGTACCCATACCGGAACACTCAGCATGTAAACTTTGTGATAAACCTTTAAAGCATACACTTGAACACTATGTTATTGAATGTGACACTGTCAAGGACTTCAGGCCACCTGGCTTATTGTATCATGAACTTTGTAATTACTATATTGAATCAGGGGTGCTTGGGGACATTCTTGCTGTTTATCCAAAATTTGCTGCTGGCCCACACTGATTAGTCTTCCATTAGAATATGACGCCCAATGCATGGCAGCGAACAGTGACATTACCCACGTGAATCTGACCTACAGTATATATACTGTAATACTGTTAATGGATATGATGTATTTCTTTGTGTATGAACCTCTGTCCTGCGTGGCAGTGAGAAGTCATACCACCCTCAGTGTCAAGACCTGACTGAATTACTCACAATAGGCAAACTGTACTACAAGCTTTGTCAATAAATTTGTTAAACTAAAAAAAAAATGAAGCATAAAGAGGGAAGAGAGAACGAATGGAGGAACACACACACACACACACACACACAGAGTTTAAATCATGCAGTAGCAGTAGTAACAGTCACAAGTCTTGAGGTTTTTGGCTTGTACACTCTCTCTCTCTCTCTCTCTCTCTCTCTCTCTCTCTCTCTCCACGCCTTCGAACGTTCCTTCGTCCGTTTGTTGTTGTTCTTCCCTTTCGTTCATGTGTTCGTGTGTGTGATGTCGAGTTTGGGGGGTAGGGTGAGGGGGTGGTGGTACTGTAGGGGTGATAGGATGATGCTGTAGTAGGGGGGTACAGGGGGTAAAGGGGGAGGGGGTGATGGGGGTAAAGGGGGAAGGGGTGACGTCAGTGTTGTGGAAGGGGTTGGCTAGGGGGGTAAAGGGGTGATGCTATAGTGTGGGTGATGTGTAATGTTACAGCGGGGGGAGGAAGAAAAGGCAGTGTACTGGTGGTGGTGGGGGAAGCATGATCCTACAGGGGGGGTGAGAGGTGATGCTTTGATGGGGTAGGAGGGGGGTTATTAGGGAAGGGGTGAGACAACAATAAGTGATGGGAAAAGACAATGGGAAGGTGGGAGGAGAGTGGGAGAAAGAAGCAGCGATAAAAGGGGGGGGGAGAGATTAAAATGGAGAGAGGGAAAATAATGAGGGGGAGGAAATTGTGTGTAATAAAAATAATAATAATAATAATATAATAATAATATAATAATATAATAATAATAATAATAATAATATATTAATAATAATAGTAATAATAAAATAATAATAATAATAATATAATAATAATATAATAATAATAATAATTAACGGTATATTGAAAGATCATGGCAGCCGGAAAGCTGAAAATATACGTTTACATAATTGGGGAATGGGTCTCTTGATTTACAAATAATATACAAGTAACATAAGTGATATAAATATATAATATATAATAACTCGTTGGGGAGAAGCTCAAACTCCAGGGCATTTCAACATAGTGACAGCGCAAAAAGGTAAGATTGACTGGGAGTGAATACATTGGTTGATTACAAGTTTTTGATAATTTTTACAATGGTTGGGACTGGGCTGTTCTTATAGCGATCAGTTCGTGCTCGTATGGGCTGGATGCGGTTGTGGTGTCGAACGGCAATTCTCGGACGAGGGATCTCGGGTGGTAGTAGGAGACGGTGCCGAGGATGGTACAGAAGCTTCTCACCAAATTTGCAGATGAGGTCGTGGTGATGGTCAGTGAGAGCCGAGAGGGTCAGTGTGTTGAGCGCTTCTTGATATGTGGAGTAGGAAGGGGAGAGAATAATCTTGTATGCCCTCTTTTGCACTTTTTCTAGGTGTTTACGTTGTGTGGCGTTTGGGGAGGAAGACCAGGCAGGGGAGGCATAGGTGAGCTTGTGAAGTATGAATGTTGAGTAAACACAAAGGAGCTCGGGGCAGGAACTCCTAGGGACTTGAGTCGGCGGAGGAGGTGGAGACGGAAACTGAGGATTTGACAACCTCACTGACGTGTGTGTGTGTGCGTGTGATATCAGGAGTGCCAGTACAGTATATTACTAAGAGCCGCAGTGCCATAGTGAGAGGAAGGACACATACCCGTGGCAGCAGGTCACCTCTAGGCACTTACCAGGCACCCAACACCACCTCTCTGGCAGTGTGCGGTAACTGGTCACGAGTGATTATGAAGGCTGCCCACTGCAACACTCACGGTCGTTCGTGTGTTTGTATAAACCCAGGGTCAGTTGCAACATCCCACATGACCATCATCATCACCATAGTCATCACTTCTTACCTTCATCACCATACCTTCTCCACCACCACCTCCTTCTCTAACACTACCACCGTTATCACTAACTTTCTTCATCCTCTTCCTCCTGCACTATCACTATCTCTCCATCGTCACCATTACTTCACCCTCCACCAGCACTATTCCTCCTGCCGTTACTTCATCATCACTACCACTCCTCGACTACTAATATCTACCACCACTATCGCCTCCTCCTGCGCCTGCTCCTCCACCTCCACCACTATCTCCTCCTACGTCATCACTATCACTCCAACAATGGAGGTGGGGTGATATTATGTGAATCTCAAAGTGCTTTGAAATCAATGAATAGCCCCTCAGGTTCTATGTCTAAAGTCGTATGTCATATTAAAAGAAATGTGATAACTGCCAATAAGAACAATTGTCGTATCGAATTTGTGTGGATTCCGTCCCATGTTGGAATTAGGTATCATGACCGTGCTGATAGACTGGCCAATGAGGCATGTAAGAAAGAAAATGTAGACCGGGACCTTGGCCTGTCCAATGCTGTACTTAAAAACATTCAAGTCAGAATCATGAACTCTGATCTAGAAGAACTGAGAAATGCAGAGAGACCTGGCAGTTGTAGCATTAGTAAATATGACAAATTTTGTGACAAGAGGTACCGGTATGGCCAGCATAAGGACAGAACCAGACAATGTGATGTAGTCGTGGCCAGAATTAGGCTAGGATACAGACACATCTGGCAAGTTAGTAACGCTGTACCCATACCGGAACACTCAGCATGTAAACTTTGTGATAAACCTTTAAAGCATACACTTGAACACAATATTATTGAATGTGACACTGTCAAAGACTTTAGGCCACCTGGCCTATTGTATCATGAACTTTGTATTTACTATATTGAACCGGGGGTGCTTGAGGACATTCTTGCTGTTTATCCCAAATTTGCTAGCCCACACTGATTAGTCTTCCATTAGAATATGACGTCCAATGTATATGAACCACTGTCTTGCATGGCGGCAAACAGTGACATCACCCACATGATTCTGACCTATATATACTGCTAATGAATATGATGTATTTCTTTGTGTACGAACCTCTGTCCTGCATGGCAGTGAACAGTGACATTACCCACATTTCTTTGTGTGTGAACCTCTGTCCTGCGTGGCAGTGAAAAGTCATACCACCCTCAGTGTCAAGACCTGACTGAATTACGCACAATAGGCAAACTGTACTACAAGCTTTGTCAATAAATTTGTTAAACAAAAAGACTAAAAACTCCAACACCACCACCACAATATCCTCCGCCAGCAGCAACACCGGCGGGCGTGCAGCCAGGTAGAGAGAGAAGGTAAGTTGGCCAAACACTGTCATCACCTCCACTGTGTTCACCCGCACCTCACACACACACACACCTCCCTCCCACATACATACACCTCCCCCATACACAAACTCACACAAATCTCTCTCTCTCTCTCTCTCTCTCTCTCTCTCTCTCTCACACACGAGAGAGAGAGAGAGCAAAAAACGAGAGACGGACAAGAGGCAGGGAAGGGCGGAATAAGAGAAGACAAGCGGAGGGGAGGAAGAGATGGACGCGCAAAAATTTTTAAGAGATGGGGAGGAGCAAGAGGGGAGGAGGACTGGTAGCCAGGGAGGGGAGGAGAGACGATGTGATAATGTATTATTATTATTATTATTATTATTATTATCATCATCATCATCATCATTGGAAGGAGCAGGGGGAGTGGTGTGGATACGAAGTAAGGAGATGGAGAAAAAGGGGAAGAGAAAGAAGGATGAGGAAGGAAGGATGGAAAGAGGAAGGAACAAGAACAAAAGGAAGAAGGAAGATAAAAAGAGGAAAGAAGAGAGGAATAGAAAGAAAAATGAAGAAGAATACATGGAGATCGTGAAGAACCTAACAGACACCCGCACAGCAGCTGGGAAGGTCGCCAGCAGTTAGGTGAACTTAAATGTCCACACACCTGATGATTAAACACCTTAACGTTAACTAGGGGGTTGGGTTAGGTTTGAGTACTTAATCTTTAGGTGAAATAAGCTGAAGGGGCTAATCTTCAAGTAAACCCAGTGGCCCAGTGGTTACAGCTCAGGTACCCATACTCTATACTGCTGTGAACGGGCACCGCTCTGTCCTGCATGGCAGTGAACAGTGACATTACCCACATGAATCTAATATATATATATATAAATATAAATATATATATATATATATATATATATATATATCTATATATATATATATATATATATATATTATATATATATATATATATATATATATATAGCTGTTAATGAATATGATGTATTTCTTTGTGGATGAACCTCTGTCCTGCGTGGCAGTGAGAAGTGATACCACTCTCAGTGTCAAGACCTGACTGACTTACTCATAATAGGCAAACTGTACTCCAATATTTTGTAAAAAAAATTTGTTAAACTAAACTAAAATGCACCTGACTTTACAGTTGGGGGATGGAAGGCGGTCGAGTACAGTGCCGGCCATACAGCCTCTGCCTGTACCAAAAGAGGAAGGCGTATATACATGTATCCTCAGTGTCCCTAGCGGGTCATGAGGCCTCTGGGACCCACTTAGTCTCTTATTGTGAACTTCACTTCCAGAAGTTTTATTCAGGTTAGTGTGAATCTGTACATGAGGAGTATTGTTGAACACGATGTGGTACATAATATAACATGAACAAATACAATCTGAACACATTGTAAATACGTCTAAACACGTAATAAAAATATTTAAACACCATATAAATACCGGTACGTTTGAGCACGCTTAGAACGTGTCATAAACAAGTGTGAACACGGTTTAAACACAATACGAATACTGTACTTACTTCAGGCAAGAGTAATAATGTGGAAGGTAGGAGGAAGAGGGAGAAGAGTGAACAAGGTATTAGAAGAAGGGTGAAGGATGAGGCGAGGGTGTGGATGGTAGGAGAGATGAGATAAAAATACTCAGGATGAATGGTGTAGACAGGAAGGGTGAAGGAAGAGGGAAGAGAAGTGGTGACGCGGATAAGAGGGAAGGTGGGAGGTAAGCGGCAAGAGCAATAATCACAATGGGAAGGATGAGGGAAGAGGGGAGGTGCCGATAAGAGGGAAGGGGAGGGAGGCAAGAGTCAACAAGGCAGCAGCAGCAGGAGTGGCGTGTGTGGGTGTAGGGGAGAGCAAAGGTGTGGTGGACAAGTGAGGGAGGAGGTCAGGCAGGTACTGTACGTGGAGAGCGTCAGCCGGTAACGCTACTGCTAGCCCACCATCACTCACTTGACACCAGGTAAACGACGTATCTGATATAAATATTGAAATCATGAGAAGATCTCGCGCGATATGACAAGGTCCGAAAGTCCGGGGAGATACGGGAAGGGGTGAATGGTCGTTAAAGAGCAGTAAACGGTGGGCAGAACAGGTCTAGTTAGTCAGCAGAATCTTAGCTACCACAGGCCGAGGCGGCGACACACACCATTCACCAGGCGCTGAGCAAATCACTATACCGTGAAGTTTTAAATCATAATGTCCTCCTCCTGTTCCTCCGTCGACGGGGGTTCTGCTATTACACATCACGGCGCGCAAACTCACACTCTCCGCCAGAGCGAGTGTGTTGGGGTTTAATGTAAAGGAGGACTGGATTGTAGAACAAGCCAGCTAGGGTGAGGATGGGAGCTAAAAAGCTATGGCTAAGCGAGAGGGTTGTTAAGGCGGGCGGGGTGGCGAGGTGGAGGGTCCGCGGGCTCCCCAGCCGGATGTACCTCCCCTCAGCACGAGAAGCGAGCATGAGAAACTTTTGTTAAGAATGTGGTCGCTAAACACGCCCACACGCTGCCACTACTCACATTTTTACCCCCTTATTCCCTGTCCCGGCCACATGCTCACCTCACCCGCTGCCTCCCTCACACCCCTCACAACACTTAAACGGTGCGGCAAACGGCTTAAATACGACAGGAGAGGCGAGGAGAGCCAGGTGTTAAGGATCAATCTTGTACATCAGTCACCTTGGGGCGGCGCACGGGGAGCACCGACTCGTAGTGGTGCTGCCTCTGTGCTTTATGGCGGCCAAGGGCACCTAACCCGCCACGTTACCACTCTCACTATTATCAACCTTACATCCCTCGATATTAAAGTTCATATTGCCCGTCCCGCCCCGCTTGGATGGGTTGCGACCCGTGTGTTTACAGGCCTACAGGCAGCAAGAGCGGACAAGTGACAATCATTTGACGGGCCTCGTGGTAAGACAGAGCTAAGCGGATCAAGCTGTTAAAGGCCAGTAACGTGGGAATCCATAATTAGATTTCAGACTTGAATACTGTTGGTCAGTTGTCCGGCCGCCTGCCAGTGTAGGCTGGCCGCGACAACAACTTTCTATAACTTTGTTAAATATTATTGTTCAACTCATTATCTCCCACACACACACACACACCTACACATAATCATACACAATCAAGCACACACACTAAAACGAACACTTAAACGTATACAATCATACGCAGAGCCGTTAACTAAGGTACACAATAATAATCACACCACACTGGGGGAGTTGGTGTCAGCAGGCGTAGCTCCCCGGCAGGCATGGTGGGACAAAAAGTGACTAACAAACCTGCTACAACTGCAGATCACACACACACACATACACACACGGCTCACCCCAAACAATAACAAGGGGGCAAACCGGGGCTCTCGTCCCCACCGCCTCGGCCTCGACTTTATTTACACCGTCGACACTGCCATGCAAATAAGCTGATAATGACGAGCGCGCGGGAGCCAAGGTGCAGCAGCAGTAGATGCGAGCACAGCAAACATAAGCGCGGGTTTGGCTTCTACTGTTAATTGCTGTGTGAAGGGAGAGTCCTGCTCAGAGGTGCCAGATGCGGCCCGACACCTCTACCCACACTCCTCAAACCCTCACCCATTCTCTACCCTCTACTACTATTTTTTATTTTTCTCTCTCTGCTCTTTTATCAAAATAACGCCCCACACACTCGTTCAGGACACACGGGAAGGTAGATGAGTGTTAAGGAGTGAGAGAAACTACAATACGGGTGGTGGTGGTGGCGGCCGGGGTCTGGGTGGTGGTGGCAACAATGGTAGTGGTGGGTGCCCGTGTAAACGTTACCAGCCCCTGTCACCCCCACCCACCCAGCCCTGTCCTCCACCTCCTCACCTACACCTCGTATACATAACGTTTACCTCTCAGTAGTGTGTATTTGTACCTCCATCACCTCTCCACCGCCTCCACCATGCTGTTTCTGGAGGGAGAGGCGCGAGACTACAGATTTAAGGTGAAAACAGAGGAGGGCGGAGACAGTGGAGGAGTTTAAATGAGTGAGAATAGTGTGAAGAATGTGATGATCCGGCAACCGTCCCCCCAACGCCACCTCTGCCCTGACCGTGGGTAGCCCCTCATAACCTACAACATTGCCAACTACTGTGCCCGCATTTATCAGCTTGCACGGTTTTGCCGGGAGGAGACGGGTGTGGGGGGCCCAGAGGCAGCAGCTGGCGGCCATGGCAGCAGTGAGTGAGTGTCAAGATGTGGGCAGGCCAGAGGAGGCGCTGCAGGCCCTTCAACACCTACCATAATATTGTGGAGCGCGAGGTGGGCAGCACGGCAGCTTCGCACTCAGAATATGTCTGGAGTCTAGTGGTGTCGAGCAGCTCTCACACCCTCCCTCCCCCACCCCCCACTCATTCCCTCTCTCATCAACAGTGACCTAACATACCCCAACACCCTCCTCCTCCATGCCTTCCTCCACATCGTGATCAAAATCCTCACAGCAGCACCAGCGGGCCAATCGATGAGAGTGAGGCGAACAAGCAAGGTGGCGCGGTGATTTTCTTGTGTAATGTTTGACATGCGGTTGTGTGTGTACCCGGTGGGTAGGTGGCGACCCGTGCACAAGGGCGAGACTCCCCTCCCTCCACCAGGGACACCCGCCCCACACCACAGCCCTCCCTCCAATCTTGGAAACTGTTCTACACCTTATGATTGTACTCATTGTGGCTTGCTCTTTTACTCTGGTTTGGGCAGTCCTAGTCAGCTTGCTGCTGCGGGGTGCTTGTGTACGTTGGTTTGGCGGTGGATAGTGTAGTGGCTTGATGGTGGATAGTGTAGTGGCTTGGTGGTGAATAATAGTAGGGCAACTTAGGGATGGATGAGTGCACATTGGTCTGGTGAAGAAACAAGCCACAAGCCACGATAAGGACCAACGAAAACCAAAACACAAGACCCCGGCCAGCAGTAACAACAAACTCCTCGTGTGGGGAACACCCCGGACGTACAGTACTTTATAGTGGGGTGAATCTTGGGATTTAATGGTGGAGATGAGGACCCTTAAACACGCTCCAGGTACACCACAACGGTGGAGTATGTTCCTTCCCTCTCACTCACTCCCTGCTTGTCTTGTCTCCCTCCCCGCCTCCCTCCCATACTTACAGACTCATTCTCTGCCTCCCTCCCTCACCCCCAGCCACCATAACACAGTGTGCGCCTCCACTGTTCTACACTTATTTACACACATAATCTGGTGTATCAGGAGGGAGAATGACGATGTTTTGGGCCGGCTACGGTGTGGTGCTGGTGTGGTCGTGGTAAAGACGGTTAATGAATTGGTTGGTTAATGGTGGTGGTCCAGTTGTGGTGTATATAGGTGTGACAGAGTTCAACGGGGCCCTCGTATGGTGTGGTTGTGCTGTGGCCTAGGTCAGTGGACCCATCGCATGGTGAGGCCGAAGTGTGGCAGGATCAGGGGCCTCTGCCATAGTGCGACTTATGCAAGCTCGCTGGCATGGTGCGACCTATGCTAGCTGGTTGGCATGATGTGGCTTCAGCTACCTGGCTGGTTGGCATGGTGTGGCCGGGGCTAGCTGGCTGGCTGGCAGGGGCGAGCCAGCTAAACGGAGCGCCAAATATGGGTAGTTTATGGGCCTGGTCTCAACCCCCGCCCTCCGTTGCACCAGATTGACACCACGATAACACCAGCTTCACCCCGCACTTAAACTGACCCAACACCGCTTTAAAAGGTGCCCTCTCTACTCCACGCTGCGTTGTCTCACGTGCACCATGCTCTTGTCTGGCGTGCACCTAGTGATACTGTGCACCATGCTCTTGTCTGGCGTGCACCTAGTGATACTGTGGACCACGCTCTTGGTCTCGAGTGCACCTTCCTATGTTGTGCACCAAGTTCTTCTCACACCTGGATCACACCTGTTGTGTCGTGTGCACCACTTTGTCGCCTCCGTGATTTAAACGCGTACACAGAGAGAGAGAGAGAGAGAGAGAGAGAGAGAGAGAGAGAGAGAGAGAGAGAGAGAGAGAGAGAGAGAGCTTAATAATCAACGTCATTAAGTAAGCCTTGAAGAGTGGGGGAGGGCAGGAGAGGAGGAGTGGGGGAGGGCAGGAGAGGGGGAGTGGGGGGAGGCAAAGAGAGGGAGAGAGTGGGGAAGGGAGGGATGGAATGGAGGAGCGACTAAAAGAAGTGGTGGGAGGGAAAGGGAGACAGAAAGGAATGGAATGACTGAGAGAGGGGCGAGGTAAAGAGGGAGAGAAGGAGGACGAGCGGCAATGGAGGGTGACGGGGAGGTAGAGGATGAATGAGGGAGTGGGAGGGGGTAAGATGAAGGAGAGAAGGAGCGGGAAGTGGGAGGGGGTAAGATGAAGGAGAGAAGGAGCGGGAAGTGGGGAGCAAGATAGAAGGAAAGGAAGGAGGGGGGGGGGGTAGATTAGTGGGAGTAAGTAGAAGGAAAGAAGAAAGGGATGGAGTGAGGGAGTAGGAACAAGGTATAGGGAAGGAGGCAGTAAGGGCAAGGTAGAAGTAAGGGGTGGGAGGGAGGGAGGGAGGGAAGGAAGGAGGGATGATAATCAATAATGCAGGAGACCATTCTTGCCGTCCACACAATTACGGAGGGCCAGGCCGCTACTCTCCTACTCTATCAATATTTGCGCCAGATTAATTAAATCCCCGGCCCCGTCACACGCCTTCAACTCTCTTTATCTCTCTCTCTCTCTCTATCTCTTTCTCTCCCTCTGCGCCCCCCCCCTCTCTCTCTCTCTCTCTCTCTATCTCTTTCTCTCCCTCTGCGCCCCCCCCTCTCTCTCTCTCTCTCTCTCTCTCTTCCTTTATCTATCTCTCTCCCTCCACTACGCAGTGCCCACCTACCACTACCCTACAACTACTACTATAAAAGGTCATCACCAACACAAAGGTCAACGTCACCAACATCATCATCACCACCACCATCGTCATCACCATCACTATCAAGGAACATCATTGCCATCATCATCATCACCATCATCACTTTAAATTATCATCGTTAACCAAAATTTTATTACCACTATACATGTCCATATCACCATCATCATCATCACTATCAACCCTTCCCAATTCCGCTACAATCAGCCACCACCATCACCACAACTACCAGTCACCACCATCACCACCACCACAACTACCAGTCACCACCATCACCACAACTACCAGTCCCCACCACTCACCACCACCACAACTACCAGTCACCACCACCACAACTACCAGTCACCACCACCACAATTACCAGTCACCACCATCACCACCACCACAACTACCAGTCACCACCATCACCACAACTACCAGTCACCACCACCACAACTACCAATCACCACCATCACCACCACCACAACTACCAGCACCACCATCACAACTACCAGTCACCACCATCACCACCACCACAACTACCAGCACCACCACCACAACTACCAGCACCACCATCACAACTACCTGTCACCACCATCACCACCACCACAACTACCAGCACCACCATCACAACTACCTGTCACCACCGCCACAACTACCTGTCACCACCATCACCACCAAACAGGCACCTGACAGAACAAGATAGAACCACACACACACACACACACACACCTGGCAACATATCAACACTATAACACATTACCCTTGTCAACAACCTCTTAAAACCATGATGATGAAAGAAGAAGGTGATCAGGTGACTCATAGGTGTCAGTGATCAGGTGACTCATTTGCAGGTGTCAGTGATCAGGTGACTCATTTGCAGGTGTCAGTGATCAGGTGACTCATTTACAGGTGTCAGTGATCAGGTGACTCATTTGCAGGTGTCAGTGATCAGGTGACTCATTTACAGGTGTCAGTGATCAGGTGACTCATTTACAGGTGTCAGTGATCAGGTGACTCATTTACAGGTATCAGTGATCAAGGTAAGACCGAGATAAGAAAAGCAAAAAGGAATAATGAACTGAAGGTAGCATGGGAGGTGAAGTCAAACCCCAAAGGATTCTATCAAATGTTTCAAATTTAACACGAGAAGAGATTGGACAAACTGATAACGCCGGAGAAATGAGCAATAATCTGAAGAAAAAATTCAACAGTTTTCACCACCGAAAATTTAAACATGATACCCGAGGCACCGATTATATACAGAGATAGTGAAGAAACTTGCTTAAGTGAGATAGTAGTGACTAGTAACGATGTTAGTAAGCAAATAGACAAACTAAAGCCTAATAAGTCACCTGGTCCCGATGAGATATTTGCCAAAGTATTACAGGAATGTAAGGAAGAGCTTAGTATGTCCTTAGCAAATTTGTTTAACATATCCTTAAAAACGGGTGTAGTACCAGAATCCTAGAGGATAGCGAATGTGATAACAATTTTCAAGAAGGTAGATCACTATCCTCAAACTACCGTCCAATCAGTTCAACATTAACTGTAAGCAAATTACTGGAAACAATAATTTCAAACTCTATTCGAAATCACCTGGAGAAGCACAAGTTGATCAGTGATTCCCAACATGGCTTCACAAGTGGGCGTTCATGTCTGACTAATCTATTAACATTCTTTTCAACTGTTTTTGAATAAGTGGATGACGGACACGATTATGATGTGGTATACCTCGACTTTAGCAAAGCCGTCGATAGAGTCTCTCACGAAAGACAAATACGTAAAGTGAAGGCTCATGGAATTAGAGGAAATATTCTAAAATGAATTAGGGCGTGGTTACAGGACAGGAAACAGCGAGTGAGCATTAACGGCCCAAAATCCGATTGGGGTAACGTCACCAGTGGAGTACTTGGACCATTATTATTTATTACATACATACACGACATAGGTATAGGCGTAAGCAGCAACATAAGTAAATTTGCTGCCGACACTAAAATAGGGCGCGTAATTAAATCTGACGAGGACTCGGCAAAACTACAGGAAGATCTAGACAAACTTTTCGAATGTTCTGAAAATGGCAGATGAAATTTAGCGTGGACAAATGTAAAGTACATAGTCTTGGAGATGTAAACAGAGAAACCAGATATCAAATGAACAACGATGTTATTGAGAAATCCGACTGTGAGAAAGATTTAGGAGTAATGATAAGTTGGAATCTTAAACCAAGTCAACAATGTGTATTTGCTCGAAACAAGGCTAATAAAGTACTTGGGTTCATACAAAGGAGTGTTAGTTAAAAGACTAGCGAACTCATCCTAAAACTATATCTTGCGCTTGTGAGACCACACTTGGATTACGTAGTTCAGTTTAGGTCACCGTACTACAGAATGGATATAGAATCCCTAGAAAGAATTCAGAGGAGAATGGCAAGACTAATCCCGGGCATTAGGAACCTTGAGTACAGAGACAGGTTAAAGCATCTTCATTTGCACTCCCTCGAGAGACGTAGAGCGAGGGGCGATATGATCGAGGTGTATAAATGGAAGTCAGGGCTAAACAAAGGTGATATAACAAAGGTACTCAAACTATCCAACCAGGACCGAACTCGTAACAATGGTTTTAAATTAGACAATTTTAGATTTAGGCGCGAGATAGGTAAACACTGGTTTGGAAATAGAGTAGTGGATGAGTGGAACAAGTTACCAAACATCATTAACTCGAATGCGCTGGATAGCTTCAAACATAGGTTGGATGGATATATGAGCGATAGGGGTTGGGTGTAAATGGGACTGCCTAGTATGGGCCAATAGGCCTACTGCAGATTCCTCCATTCTTATGTTCTTAAGACTCATTTCAGGTGTCAGTGATCACATCAAACAATTACACAGGTATCACTCACTCACAGGTACCACCACCATTAACGCCACAAAATTATACAGGTGTCACTGTTGATGATATATATTTGCAGGTGTGTGTCATCAACCTGAGGTGTGTTTCCCTCTTCTTCTACCACTCCCTCCCCCCTCTTCCTCCTCCGTCACGCCTTCTTCTTCTTCCCCCTTCGTCATGCCCTTGTCCTCCTCATCCTCCTTAAATTCCTCTTCAACTCCTCCTTCCTCTTTAATTCCTCATCATCCTCCGCCAGTCACCACCTCATCCTCTTTCACCTCCTTTTCCGTTAGTCTCTCTTCTTCCTTCGTTACTCCCTTCTCTTCCGTCACTACTCCTTCCTTCGTCACTCTCTCCTCTTCCCCCTCCATTATTTCCTCCCTCTTCCTTTTTTTCCCTCTCCTTCACTTCCCCATCCTCCTTCTCTCCACCCACTCCTCCTCTTCCTTCCCGACTCACCTTGAACTAACAGGTCCCACCACCATAACCCCTTCACTTCCCCATCACTGTCACACACTATGGGGGGGGGGGGGGGGGGGGGGGGGGGGGCTTCTGGCTCTTCAAAAACATAATCCCTGGTTACTGCACAAAAGAGAGTTGTACGGACAATGACCAACTTGAAAAAAAAAAACAGATCACACAAACGAAAAATTTGTTATATGGACAATTTAAAAAATCGAAGATATTAACACCCACTGCTGTGCCCTCTTTGTTTACAAATCTATCAATCACTTGGTTGACAATAATTATTTCCAGTTCCGGAATAATCAGATACAACTTAAGGCACCCAGAGCTACTAAGACCCCCCCCCCCCCATGTGTTCCTCTCAGTCCCAGACCTCCATAAAATATCGTGGTGTGAAGGTGTGGAACAACTTACCCCCACCCATCCCAGCAAAGACTACGCTCCCTTCCTTTAATCATCTCTTAAAAAATATCTATTGTCTAAGTATTAATATTTCTTGTAACACCTACTATATTTACAGTACCTGCTCTTATTGTACCATCAAAACCGTTTTATCGGAAATTATCATGTAAATAGATAAGAAATTACCATTGCAATAAACAAAATTGCCAACTAGACATAATCCTGACAGCTCTGTCCTCTTGTTCAACCTTATTACTGTACAGCCCGTGTTGTACTGCTCCCCCATTATACTTATGTTTTTCAATTCCACTGTAATTTATGTATATACTTATAATATAAATACAAAATAAAATAAACTACACAAATTAAATAAATAAATAAAATTAATAAATAATAAAGTGATAACTGTGGTAACATTATGAGATGTTCTTATTACCACCATGCTATTGTACTATTCCAGATGTTACTAAATGTTACATAATACTTCCTTGAGATAAATGTATAGTATATATCAGGTGCCTAAAAGAGAGCTCAGGTTCTCAACTGGCTCAGCCATGTTAATATTGTTATTATTATCCACTCTGTGTCTGTGTTCTTCTGGCTAAATAAACTGTTTCAATTCAATTCAATTCAGTCACCATAACCCTTCACTCCCCATCATCATAACCCTTCACTCCCCCATCATCATAACCCTTCACTCCATCATTATTACCCTTCACTCCCCCACCACCATTACCCTTCACTCCCCCATCATCATAACCCTTCACTCCATCATTATTTCCCTTCACTCCCCCACCACCATTACCCTTCACTCCCCATCACCATTACCCTTCACTCCCCCATCACCATTACCCTTCACTCCCCCATCACCATTGCCCTTCACCATAACCCTTCACTCCATCATTATTACCCTTCACTCCCCCATCACCATTACCCTTCACTCCCCCTTCACCATAACCCTTCACTCCATCATTATTACCCTTCACTCCCCCATCACCATTACCCTTCACTCCCCATCACCATTACCCTTCACTCCCCCTTCACCATAACCCTTCACTCCATCATTATTACCCTTCACTCCCCCATCACCATAACCCTTCACTCCCCCATCACCATTACCCTTCACTCCCCCTTCACCATAACCCTTCACTCCCCCATCACCATTACCCTTCACTCCCCATCACCATTACCCTTCACTCCCCCTTCACTCCATAATTATTACCCTTCACTCCCCCATCACCATTACCCTTCACTCCCCCATCACCATTACCCTTCACTCCCCCATCACCATAACCCTTCACTCCCCCACCACCATTACCCTTCACTCCCCCATCACCATTACCCTTCACGCCCCCATCACCATTGCCCTTCACTCCCCCACCACCATTACCCTTCACTCCCCCATCACCATTACCCTTCACTCCCCCACCACCATTACCCTTCACTCCCCCACCACCATAACCCTTCACTCCATCATTATTACCCTTCACTCCCCCATTACCATAACCCTTCACTCCCCCATCACCATTACCCTTCATTCCCCCATCACCATTACCCTTCACTCCCCATCACCATTACCCTTCACTCCCCCTTCACCATAACCCTTCACTCCATCATTATTACCCTTCACTCCCCCATCACCATAACCCTTCACTCCCCCATCACCATTACCCTTCACTCCCCCATCACCATTACCCTTCACTCCCCCATCACCATTACCCTTCACTCCATCATTATTACCCTTCACTCCCCCATCACCATAACCCTTCACTCCCCCATCACCATTACCCTTCACTCCCCCATCACCATTACCCTTCACTCCCCATCACCATTACCCTTCACTCCCCATCACCATAACCCTTCACTCCCCATCACCATTACCCTTCACTCCCCCTTCACCATAACCCTTCACTCCATCATTATTACCCTTTACTCCCCCCATCACCATTACCCTTCACTCCCCATCACCATAACCCTTCACTCCCCCATCACCATTACCCTTCACTCCCCCTTCACCATAACCCTTCACTCCCATCATTATTACCCTTCACTCCCCTTCACCATTACCCTTCACTCCCCCTTCACCATAACCCTTCACTCCATCATTATTACCCTTCACTCCCCCATCACCATTACCCTTCACTCCCCATCACCATTGCTCTTCACTCCCCCATCACCATAACCCTTCACTCCCCCATCACCATAACCCTTCACTCTCCCTTCACTCCATCATTATTACCCTTCACCATTGCCCTTCACTCCCCCATCACCATAGCTCTTCACTCCCCCATCACCATAACCCTTCACTCCCCCATCACCATAACTCCCCCCCCCCCCAGCCCCTGCAACTTTCCATCTCACTATTAGTAAAACACAACCCTGGTTTACGTTAAAAATACTTCCCCTTAACATGACACACACGGATACAGGTAAAGTGATTCATTCGTCCTACTACTACTACTACTACTACTACGTGGCCTCCAGCCTCTCCCAATAGCCACACCTTCGCCACCATTAAATTACCTTAATATTAAATATTCTAATACATAAGAAGCTGTCCTATCTGTACTACCACCACTACTACTAAGAAATACTATTCTCGAGAGGAGGTGGAAATTGCATTAAAATCAACGCACACAGAGGGTTAACATAGCAAGTATTTGAGAATTTGGGAAGGGGGCAAGAGGGGAGAGGAGGGGCGGGAGGGGGAGAGGAGGGGCGGGAGTGGGGAAGGGGGAGAGGGAGGTCCAACCTGTCTGTCGTCTTGACTAATCGATGTAGCCACCAGGTCCTGCGAATACGGTTACCATAAACAATAAATTTAACCCTTAAGAAGTAGTCACGCTATGGATACACAGGGGGGGTGGGGGAGGGTGGGCGTTGGGTGGGTGGGGTGGGTGTAGGGTGTGTGTGAGCAGGGAGGATGTGGGGGTGGGTAAGAAGGATGGGTGTGGGGTGGAGGGTGGGTATGGATAAAGAGGGTGGATGCAGGAAAGGTGGGTGTGGGTTGGGTGCAGGATGTGGGTGGGGAGACTGTGGAAGGGTGAGTGGGAGGAGCTCCAGGAATCGTGTCTAGGTTCAGTCTAGCTCAGGTAAACAAACCCCAGAGATCACCCTACGGAGTCGCAGGTAAACTGTGCTCTCTCTCTCTCTCTCTCTTAACTGTGAGACAGGAGAACGTTACCTAGTTAAGGTTAAGTTCCGAACATAATTCCGACGCCATATTCGTGCCGTAGGTTAATTGAATCAGTTAGACACATTCTTAACTCACAGTATCCTTACAGTGTAGTAGGTAGTAGGCAGCTACCAAACAGGGAGGTTCTACCGCCTGAGAAGATATTGGAAGCATAATGTGTTGTCTAATGGTAGACCCTGCTGCTATATGGCATCATAAAAATTGTGACCAAGTCCCAGGTTGCTCCTCTGACTCTCTGCCTCATTTACACACAATTGCAGGGCCTCAATTGTTTCTCTCACTTTGACAACACAACATACAGATATTGTTACTCACTATTGATCTTTTGTTTTATTTTTCTATTCATTTATTATTATTATCATTATTATATAATATTCTTATATAATATTTTTATAATTGTTTTAATTTGTGTTTATTATTATTATTATTATTAGATTTTCGCCCCCCAGGCCCTGATGTGGGTCAATAACCTGTGCCCGGGTGGACTAACCCCTGTAAAAAACAAACAGTATTCTAACATTGTTTCTTAGGTTAAGTGAATCAGTTAGACACGTTCTTACAAGTTAGGCGAACATTACTAGTTAAGGAACAATTGTACCCTGAGAGACATTTAAGCCGTACTCGACAGGTTTCTTACCGGGGACGTAAACGGTTCTTGGTCTTCGGTCTTGGGAAGGAGAAAGGGAGGGGGGGTGAGGTAGAGAGGGAGAAGTAGAATGAGGAAGAGACCAGAGGCGGCGGGAGGTAGAGAGGCGTAGAAGGTAAATGGAGGAGGGGAAAGAGATGGGAGAGGTAGAGTATTAGCGCGGGTAGGGGGTGGGGGTTAGAGGGGGTGGGGTAGAGGGGGAAAGGGTAAAAGCGACAAAGGGGGCCAGAGGGGGAGCTGGTGCACACTTATGACGTGATTGAGACAGTTTTCAGAGACTTTTCTAATAGGGCTGTGAAGGGAATCGATGTGGACGGACGGACACACACACACGTCATAATGATACACCAACGAAGGTAAGAAGAAGAAGAAGAAGAAGAAGAAGAAGAAGAAGAAGAAGAAGAAGAAATCCTACTACTACCGGACTACCAATACTACTACTACTACTAATAATAATAACAACAACAATAATAATAAATTACGGTTAAATAAAATCAAGAGGAGACACATTCTTTTACCTACATTTAATACCACTGCCCCCTTCCCCTAGTCCCCCCCTTCCCCCCCCCCCATCCTCCTCTTCCTCCAGGTGCTTCAGAACATCGACTTAGCTGCCTCCACTTTTACCACACCTGGCCCTCCTGTACCACACCTAGCCCTCTTGTACCACACCTGGCCCACCTGTACCACACCTGGCTCTCCTGTTCCACACCTGGCCCCCTACCCTACCACACCTGGCCCCCCCACGTGAAGAAATTGAGGAGACTCACGCCACCTTCGGACACGCCACACGTCCCTTGGGTCGACACTCTCATTCACCCTCTGAAGGAGACTCGACCCTGAGGTGCCCTGACGCTTATGACCTTCTTGCTCCCATCACGCGACACTTTCCTAACCTAGGCTGCCCGGCTTTAAGGGACAGGGGGGGGTGGAGGTGGACCTTGACAATTGGTGGGAGGGATAGTTGAAGGTGGACCTAGGCACTTTGGGCGGGGGGGGGGGGTCAAGGAGTAGGACCTTGACACTAGGAGGAGGAGGAGGAGGAGGTAGACCTTGAAACATGATAAAGAAAAGCTTCGGATTTTGACACATGACGAGGAGGAGGGGTGGAGATGACGGCAAAGAGAGAGAGAGAGAGAGAGAGAGAGAGAGAGAGAGAGAGAGAGAGAGAGAGAGAGAGAGTTATATCAGTACAACGCCTCCATACTCGAATATGGTAATTATCTTGGGGCTGAAAATTAACACACACATCCCCCCGAACCCACGCACGCATACGCACACACACATACAGCCCCGCACGCACGCACACACACATACACACACACACACGAACGCTCCTTTGCCACGACAGTCTCCGGTTGGTCGATTTTTATGACGTTGCGCGGTCAAGAAAGGTTCTGATTGGCCTATCCCTGGAACATGATTATCAAGAATAATTCTGACTGGTCGATTTTAATGAGGTGACTGTCGAGAGGAATTTTGAACTGGTCGATCCCAATAACGAAACTGTCAAGGAAATACTCGGTCTGGTCGATTCAGGTGACGTCATTTATAGGATACCGTATTATGATTGGTCGATTCCAATGTCGTAACTGCCAGGAGAAGATCTGATTGGTAGATACGATAAAGTAACAGTCAAAACAAATTTATGACTGGCTGTTTCTCTGACTTAATAAACAACAGTCAGGAGCCACACTAAACTGGCTGACTGTATGGCCTCAGTTTACTCTGGGACCGAATTCACAAAAGTTCACCTTTAAATTTACTTCGCAACTGGAGGGAAAAAAACCAACACTTTCAATTCATAACAAAATTACCGTTCAAAATGGCATCAAAATTACGCAGAGACTCGAGATTAACTGAAGTACCTTAGTGTATAAATTATAATATAAATTTTTATTACTGAACAGACTAATGTGTACCCGACCCCCAGATTGGTTGACCCCCATGACGACTGTAGTGGCGGAGTGGTTATCGTACTAGGTTGGTAATCCATTTGGGGCCAAGGTTCGACTCCCCCCCCCCCCCCCCCATTAAGGAGTGGTTGATATCTTGTTCTATAAAACCCAAATGATGATCACATGAAGATTAGCTCCTAAAACTAATTTCACCTGATGCTTAAACACCCTTACGCTAATTTAACCCAATTTAACCTAGACTAACTTAGAGCAAACGTGACCTAACAACACCAGGCAACTTAAGGGCATTTAAACATCAAGTGAAACAAGCTGGGGGGGGGGTGCTAATCTTCACATGATCCCGAGTAGTTCCCAAATATCCAGACCACACACACAGAGAGAGAGAGAGAGAGAGAGAGAGAGAGAGGCCTGCCCTGATTCACCCTGCGTATAATAGTGTGACGCCAGGCCCACACATGACAGGTTAGGTTAGGTTAGGCTAGGTCAGTATTCCATGGTGTACTGAAGACCAGGCTGAGTATACTGTAGGTCTCACACTGTCAGGATGCTCCTTCATGTGTACCTTCCCTAATTCAGTGAAAAAAGTGTCCGGGTAGATCGTCTCTTGCTGAGTGTCTGGGTAGATCGTCTCTTGCTGAGTGTCCGGGTAGATCGTCTCTTGCTGAGTGTCCGGGTAGATCGTCTCTTGCTGAGTGTCCGGGTAGATCGTCTCTTGCTGAGTGTCCGGGTAGATCGTCTCTTGCTGAGTGTCCGGGTAGATCGTCTCTTACTGAGTGTCCGGGTAGATCGTCCCTTGCTGAGTGTCCGGGTAGATCGTCTCTTGCTGAGTGTCCGGGTAGATCGTCTCTTGCTGAGTGTCCGGGTAGATCGTCTCTTGCTGAGTGTCCGGGTAGATCGCGTCTTGCTGAGTGTCCGGGTAGATAGTCTCTTGCTGAGTGACTCTGGGTTGAGAACCTAACCTAACCTCACCTAATTTGTCGCTGGTGAAGGAAATCGGTACTATTAACCAATATTTTTCCCTGCTAGCCCAACTTTGACTAATTCAACCAAACCTAACTCACCCATACTACCACCAAATGTAACAATTTAACTTAACCGAACTCAAAATCCATCCTATCAAAAGTAACCTAATCTAACCTAAGTCCTAATCTAACTTAAATGTACCCTAATCCAACCCTATCTTATTCAAACCTAACCCAATTTAACCAACCTGTCCTAACATAGCTCACCTAACCTAATTCAACCCAACCCACTTAACCTAACTTAACCCAACCCAATAAACCTAACCTAACCCAGCTAACTTAATCCAACTCAACCCAACCTCCTAACCTAACCTAACCCTACCTTGCTATGTGACATGACTTGGCAGCAGTGAAGTTAATATGATGTGCTGGCTACTGCTGTCACACCTTTCTTGACAACCTCGTCAGTTACTAGGGTCAGATTCCCAGGTCCTCCCTAGTACCTCAAGAACCCCTGAAATTAGCGTCAGGTTGACTCCATGCAGGCTCCACCCCAGCACCACGGAATAACACAACCATAACTAGAACTATACCTGAGCTGAAGAAACTACCACCCTTCCATACACACACAAGCCAAACACACGTATTTAAATTCATATACAAGAATATTTATCTATGAATTACAATGATTAGGGTGGAAAATAACTGGGATGTCTCAGAGTCTTGGGATTTTTTTTTTCCCCTCCGCGGTAAAATTACACTTGTTTCTGCCCTGGTGGACGGTAGATGATAACGGTGGTGTGTTGCAGGGGGAGTGTCGTCCTCATGTTCCTCCCCGCCGGTGTAATTTGGATCTCTCTCTCTCTCTCTCTCTCTCTCTCTCTCTCTCTCTCTCTCGTGTTGTGTGTGTGTGTGTGCGTAAGCGCACGTGCGTTTATGTATGGTGGATGCGTGCGTGCGTATGTGGTGCATGCAGGCATGAGTAGTGCGTAAGTGCATGCATAAATAGACCGTGCGTGAGTGCATGTGTAGCGTGTGCTTGAGTGTAATCCATGAATCGCACGTACATGTGTGCGTGCATACATGTGTAGCGCGTGCTTGAGTGCGTGATGCATGCGTGGCGGGGAGCGTGCATGTGTGCATGGTATGTTCTATTCTAGAGCGTGGTGTGAGCCCGTGGTGCCCATGTTGCTTGGATTTGAGGTGGTGGTGTGTCTGTGATGTGTTGTGTGTCTGTGATGTGTGTCTGTGATGTGTGTCTGTGATGTGTTGTGTGTCTGTGATGTGTGGTGTGTCTGTGATGTGTGGTGTGTCTGTGATGTGTGTGTGGGGTACATGAGTCGCCAGTGAGTGCATGAGGCATGTGTGCGTGTGTTCCACCAAGTCTGGGTACGTGTACGGGTCATAAATTCTAAGTTATCTTCACAAAAAATTATAAAATTAAAATCTGTTGACGTGATCACGACACACACAAGTGGAAGTACGTGGATGACTGCACTGCGGGGGTGACCGTGGACAACACCTCACCGGACTACTCATCGCTACAAGGCACCCTGGACAGGCTACAGGCATGGATTACGGAGAACAAGGTCACCATCAATCACACCAAATCCGTAGTCATGCACTTCAATACCGCCACCACTCCAGTGCAAGCTCCAGCAGTTACAGTGGGTGCCCATCCTCTCCAGTTAGTGCAGTCTGCCAAACTCCTGGGTGTAACTATAGACAACAAACTGGACTGGAAGGCCCATGTAAACAACACTATCAAGGCAGCCTTGTACCGACTTTACATGCTACGACGACTCAGGTCATTTGGGGCCCACGCCAGAGCTGAGGACTATCTACAACGCATTTATTCTCCCTAAATTAACGTGTGCGTCACCAACCTGGTCGTCTTCTCTCAACTCCACCCAACAACGTCAGCTAGAGAAGGAACAGAAGAGGGCCTGCAGAATCATGCTCGGGACAGACTACTCAAGCTACAACAACGCTCTCTCCACCCTGGAAATGCCATCCCTCAGTGACCTCCACCACCACGCACTAGCAGGGTTTGGCAGTGAACTACTGCACCATCCTCGTCATCGCCACCTACTGTACTGCCACCGGCAGTCCCCCCGCCCACCTCGTGCAGTCCGCCACTACAACAAAATTCAGCCCATAGGAGCCCGCAATGATAGATATAAGAATAGCACCATACCATCTATTGTTAAAATAATAAACAGCTCCTGATTTATGTACTGTACAGCCCTGTAAATGCATTGAACGTATATTATTATGTTTAATTCACATGTAAGTTTGTATATTTTCAGCCACCGGCTGCAACTCTTTTAATAAACCGTTTATTATTATTATCATATTATCACACACACACACACACACACACTGACATATAATAAGTCGATCACAAGGTCAAGTTCAACCCCTTGGGATCCGGATTCGCTAAGACTCATAATGTCAAACTCCGACCCTCAAACTAATGCCAAATGAACCCATCTGGTCAAACCTGAGTTTGGGTGTAATTCTGGCGCCATCTTTGATATTTTGACGCTATTTCCAACCAGCTGTGAATGTTGCCACTTAACCAGTCTAGGAGGAAAATTTAACCACGAACCCTTGAAAAGAATCTGAAACCTTGTATTGGGCGTCGTGGGAAGAAGGGTTCAAGACCTCTGTCCTCAGCCACAACTCGTTATTAAGCATAAATCATATATCTAGTGTGTGTGTGTGTGTGTGTGTATGTGTCGCTACCGCAGGCTGGCTCATGTCCTGCCTCGCCCCTCACACTGACACTGTTACACCCATCACTCTCACACACCATGATGATGAAGTAGCATAACACACACACACACACACACGATGAACAATAACCTTCCTTCCTCTCCCCTAACTTTAAACACATCCTCCCTCCATCCCCCATTGACCTTGCCCCTTCACCCCACCCCTCCCCTCATGCGCTTGACGCCGAGGCACTGGGCTAATCATTAATTATCAACAGGTAACTGATCATTTCCTTCACCTGATTCATCTCACATTTCACCTCCACCACCTACTGCTGCTGCCTCCTCTTCCTTCTTCCTCCTCCCTCACTCTCTTACCATACCTCCTCCTCCCTCACTCTCTTACCATACCTCCTCCTCCTCCCTCACTCTCTTACCATACCTCCTCCTCCTCCCTCACTCTCTTACCCTACCTCCTCCTCCCTCACTCTCTTGCTCTACCTCCTCCTCCCTCACTCTCTTACCCTACCTCCTCCTCCCTCACTCTCTTGCTCTACCTCCTCCTCCCTCACTCTCTTGCTCTACCTCCTCCCTCACTCTCTTGCTCTACCTCCTCCTCCCTCACTCTCTTGCTCTACCTCCTCCTCCCTCACTCTCTTACCCTACCTCCTCCTCCCTCACTCTCTTACCTCCTCCTCCTCCCTCACTCTCTACCTTCTCCTTCTCCTTCACTCTCTACCTTCCTCCTCCCCTCACTCCTCTACCTTCCTCCTCCCTCACTCTCTCTACCTTCCTCCTCCCTCACTCTCTCACCTCTCCTCCTCCCTCACTCTCTCCTCTCCTCCTCCCTCACTCTCTACCTCTCCTCCTCCCTCACTCTCTTCTCTACCTCTCCTCCCTCACTCTCTCCCTCCTCCTCCCTCCTCTCCTCTCTACCTCCTCCTCCCCTCTCTCTCTACCTCCTCCTCCCTCACTCTCTCTACCTTCCTCCTCCCTCACTCTCTCTACCCTTCCTCTCTCCTCCCTCACTCTCTCTACCTCCTCCTCCTCCCTCTCTACCTCTCCTCCCTCCTCTCTCCTCTCCTCCTCCTCCTCTCTACCTCCTCCTCCCTCACTCTCTACCTCTCCTCCTCCCTCACTCTCTCTACCTCTCCTCCTCCCTCACTCTCTCTCCCTCTCCTCCTCTCCTCCCTCCTCCTCTCCTCTACCTCCTCCTCCCTCACTCTCTTGCTCTACCTCTTCCTCCCTCACTCTCTTACCATACCTCCTCCTCCTCCCTCACTCTCTTACCCTACCTCCTCCTCCCTCACTCTCTTACCCTACCTCCTCCTCCCTCACTCTCTTACTCTACCTCTTCCTCCCTCACTCTCTTACCCTACCTCCTCCTCCCTCACTCTCTTGCTCTACCTCCTCCTCCCTCACTCTCTTACCCTACCTCCTCCTCCCTCACTCTCTTACCCTACCTCCTCCTCCCTCACTCTCTTGCCTTACCTCCTCCTCCCTCACTCTCTTACCCTACCTCTTCCTCCCTCACTCTCTTACCCTAGCCTCCTCCTCCCTCACTCTCTTGCTCTACCTCTTCCTCCCTCACTCTCTTACCCTACCTCCTCCTCCCTCACTCTTTCCTCTCCTACCTTATACTCTCCTTCCTCCTCCTCACTCTCTTAGCCTGATTCCTCCTCCTCCTCCTCCTCACCATTCCAAATCTTCTGAATCACCACTCTAACACTCCATTGGTCACCAGCCTACTTCCTTAGTCACCAATCTACCTCCCGTCACCATTCTACTATTCTTGGCGTTAAATCTCTCTCTCTCTCTCTCTCTCTCTCTCTCTCTCTCTCTCTCTCTCCCTCATCCACCAGCTCGCCCCACAACAGAATAAACCTGCCTAGGTGTCGGCCTCGACCACGACACGCGCGAGAATAAATCTTATACGTAGCTGGAAAACATCGGCGGCGCCCCTGATGCCGGCAGCGCTTACAGTGACGGCGGCGTTAACAGTGATGGCGGCGGCGAAGTTAACAGTGGCGGCGACGGCGGCGTTAACAGTGGCGGCGGCGGCGTTAACAGTGGCGGCGACGGCGGCGTTAACAGTGGCGGCGACGGCGGCGTTAACAGTGGCGGCGACGGCGTTAACAGTGGCGGCGACGGCGTTAACAGTGGCGGCGACAGCGGCGTTAACAGTGGCGGCGACAGCGGCGTTAACAGTGGCGGCGACGGCGGCGTTAACAGTGGCGGCGGCGACGTTAACAGAGGCGGCGGTGGCGTTAACAGTGGCGGCGACGGCGGCGGTAACAGTGGCGGCGACGGCGGCGTTAACAGTGGCGGCGGTGGCGTTAATAGTGGCGGCGACGGCGGCGTTAACAGTGGCGGCGGCAGCGTTAGTAGTGGCGGCGACGGCGGCGTTAACAGTGGCGGCGACGGCGGCGTTAACAGTGGCGGCGACGGCGGCGTTAACAGTGACGGCGGCGCTAGAGGTGTTGGTGACGGCGTTAACAGTGGCGGCGGCGGCAACAGTGGCGGCAACGGCGTTAACAGTGGCGGCAACGGCGTTAACAGTGGCGGCGGTGGCGTTAACAGTGGCGGCGGTGGCGTTAACAATAGCGTTGGGATCGGTGGCATTAAAGGTGGTGCTAGTGTTGGAGGTGATGCTAGTAGTGGCGGTGATGATAATAGTGACGGCGGCGCAAGCAGTAGCGGCGGCGTTAACAGCGGCGCTAGTAGTAGCGGTAATGCTAGTAGTGGCGGCGGTGCTAGTTGTGGCGGTGATGGTTGTAATGGCGGCGGTGCTAGTAGTGGAGGTGATGCTAATAGTGGCGGTGATGCTAATAGTGGCGGTGATGCTAATAGTGGCGGTGATGCTAATAGTGGCGGTGATGTTAATAGTGGCGGTGATGTTAATAGTGGCGGTGATGTTAATAGTGGCGGTGATGTTAATAGTGGCGGTGATGTTAATAGTGGCGGTGATGTTAATAGTGGCGGTGATGTTAATAGTGGCGGTGATGTTAATAGTGGCGGTGATGTTAATAGTGGCGGTGATGCTAATAGTGGCGGTGATGTTAATAGTGGCGGTGATGTAATAGTGGCGGTGATGCTAATAGTGGCGGTGATGCTAATAGTGGCGGCGATGTTAATAGTGGCGGTGATGTTAATAGTGGCGGTGATGCTAATAGTGGCGGTGATGTTAATAGTGGCGGTGATGCTAATAGTGGCGGTGATGCTAATAGTGGTGGTGATGCTAATAGTGGCGGTGATGCTAATAGTGGCGGTGATGCTAATAGTGGCGGTGATGCTAATAGTGGCGGTGATGCTAATAGTGGCGGTGATGCTAATAGTGGCGGTGATGCTAATAGTGGCGGTGATGCTAATAGTGGCGGTGATGCTAATAGTGGCGGTGATGCTAATAGTGGCGGTGATGCTAATAGTGGCGGTGATGCTAATAGTGGCGGTGATGCTAATAGTGGCGGTGATGTTAATAGTGGCGGCGATGCTAATAGTGGCGGTGATGCTAATAGTGGCGGTGATGCTAATAGTGGCGGTGATGCTAATAGTGGCGGTGATGCTAATAGTGGCGGTGATGCTAATAGTGGCGGTGATGCTAATAGTGGCGGCGATGCTAATAGTGGCGGTGATGCTAATAGTGGCGGTGATGCTAATAGTGGCGGTGATGCTAATAGTGGCGGTGATGCTAATAGTGGCGGTGATGCTAATAGTGGCGGTGATGCTAATAGTGGCGGTGATGCTAATAGTGGCGGTGATGCTAATAGTGGCGGTGATGCTAATAGTGGCGGTGATGCTAATAGTGGCGGTGATGCTAATAGTGGCGGTGATGCTAATAGTGGCGGTGATGCTAATAGTGGCGGTGATGCTAATAGTGGCGGTGATGCTAATAGTGGCGGTGATGTTAATAGTGGCGGTGATGTAATAGTGGCGGTGATGCTAATAGTGGCGGTGATGCTAATAGTGGCGGTGATGTTAATAGTGGCGGTGATGCTAATAGTGGCGGTGATGCTAATAGTGGTGGCGGGGCTAGCAGTCATAAAACAAAAGAACATAAGAATGGAGGAAACTGCAGCGGGCCTATTGGCACTTACTGAGCAGAACCGTTTACACCCAACCCCTATTACTCATATATCCATCCAACCTATGTTTGAAACTATCCAGCGTATTCGAGTTAATGATGATGTTTGGTAACTTGTTCCACCATCCACTACTCTATTTCCAAACCAGTGTTTACCTATTTCACGCCTAAATCTAAATTCGTCTAATTTAAAACCATTGTTACGAGTTCGCTCCCGGTTGGATAGTTTGAGTACCTTAGTTATATCACCTTTGTTTAACCCTGACTTCCATTTATACACCTCTATCATATCGTCCCTGTACTCGAGGTTCCTAATGCCCGGGATTAGTCTTGTCATTCTCCTCTGAATTCTTTCTAGGGATTCTATCCATTCTGTAATACGGTGACCAGAACTGAACTGTGTAATCCAAGTGAGGTCTCACAAGCGCAAGATATAGTTTTAGGTTAACCTCGCTTGTCTCTTGTAACTAACTCTCCTTTGTATGAACCCAAGTACTTTATTAGCCTTGTTTCAAGCAAATACACATTGTTATAGGTTTAAGATTACTACTTATCATTACTCCTAAATCTCTCAGTCGGATTTCTCTATAACATCGTTGTTCATCTAATATCTGGTTTCTCTGTTTACATTTCCTAAACTAAGTACTTTACATTTGGCCACATTAAATTTCATGTCATTTTTCAGAACATTCGAAATATTTTTTTAGATCTTCCTGTAGTTTTGCGGAGTCCTCGTCAGATTTTATTACAAGCCCTATTTTAGTGTCGGCAGCAAATTTACTTATGTTGCTGCTTACGCCTATACCTATGTCGTGTATGTATGTAATAAATAATAATGGTCCAAGTACTGAGCCTTGGGGTACTACACTAGTGGCGTTACCCCAATCGGATTTAGGGCCGTTAATGCTTACTCGCTGTTTCCTGTCCTTTGACCAAGCACTAATCCATTTTAGAATATCACCTCCAATGCTCCAATTCCATGAGCCTCCACTTTTCGTATTAGTCTTTCGTGAGGGACTCTGTCGAAGGCTTTGCTAAAGTAGAGGTATACCACATCATAATCGTGTCCGTCATCCACTGATTCGAAAATCGTTGAAAAGAATGTTAATAGATTAGTCAGACATGAACGCCCACTTGTGAAGCCATGTTGGGAATCACTGATCAACTTGTGCTTCTCCAGGTGATTTCGAATAGAGTTTGAAATTACTGCTTCCAGCTATTTGCCTACGATTGATGTTAAACTGGTGGGACGGTAGTGATCTATCTCCCTTCGTGAAAATTGTTGTGGTGCAAGTAGTGGCGAAGGCGGTAGCAGTGGCGGTGGCCTCAACAGTGACGGAGGCGTTTACCGTGGCGGTGACAGTAGCAGTTGTGGTGGTGCTAGTAGTGGCGGTGGTGCAAGTAGTGGCGATGGCGCGAGCAGTGGCGGTGGCGCTAGTAGCGGTGGTGGTGCAAGCAGTGACGGTGGCGTTATTAGTGGTGGTAGTGCTAGTAGTTACGGCGGCGTTAGCAGCGACGGTGGCGCTAGTAGTTACGGCGGCGTTAGCAGCGACGGTGGCACTAGTAGTGGCGGTGGCGCTAGTAGTGGCGGTGGTGCTAATAGTGGCGGCGGCGCTAGTAGAGGCGG
The DNA here is from genome assembly GCA_958450375.1 of Homarus gammarus. Lineage (NCBI taxonomy): Eukaryota > Metazoa > Arthropoda > Malacostraca > Decapoda > Nephropidae > Homarus > Homarus gammarus. The sequence continues at coordinate 832,177 of CAUDMG010001364.1, read as the reverse complement.
TGGTGCTAGTAGAGGCGGTGGTGCTAATAGTGGCGGCGGCACTAGTGGTGGCGGTGATGCTAATAGTGGCGGCGGCGCTAGCAGTAGTGATGGCGCTAGTAGTGGCGGTGGTGCTAGTAGTGGCAGCGGCGTTAGCAGTGGCGGTAGCGCTAGTAGTGGCGGTGGCGCTAGTAGTGGCGGTTGTGCTAGCAGTGGCGGTGGCGCGAGCAGTGACGGTGGCGCTAGTAGTGGCGGTGGGGCTAGTAGTGGCATGGCGCTAGTAGTGGCAGTGGTGCTAGTAGTGGCGGTGGTGCTAATACTGGCGGCGGCGCTAGCAGTGGCGGTGGCGCTAGTAGAGGCGGTTGTGCTAGCAGTGACGGTGGCGCTAGCAGTGATGGTGACGCAAACAACAGTAAAATCACTGACGGCTGGGGCGATGGCAGGGAGAGCGGCGGGTGTACTGATACTGGTGGTGCAAGGACCGAGGAGCAGGTGAGGCAGGTCGAGGAGGAGGTGGTGGGGCAGGTCGAGGAGCAGGTGGAGCAGGTCGAGGAAGAGGCGGTGGAGCAGGTCGAGGAAGAGGCGGTGGGGCAGGTCGAGGAGGAGGTGGTGGGGCAGGTCGAGGAGCAGGTGGAGCAGGTCGAGGAAGAGGCGGTGGGGCAGGTCGAGGAGGAGGTGGGGCAGGTCGAGGAGGAGGAGGTGGGGCAGGTCGATGAGGAGGAGGTGGGGCAGTTCGAGGAGGTGAGGCAGGTCGAGGAGGAGGAGGTGAGGCAGGTCGAGGAGGTGGGGCAGTTCGAGGAGGTGAGGCAGGTCGAGGAGGAGGAGGTGGGGCAAGTTGAGGAAGAGAGGTGTAGAATGAGGTAGGGGTGAGGAAGAAGAGCAGAGGAGGTAAAAGAAGAAGGGGAAGAAAGATCAAGAGGAGGAGGATGGTGGAAAATGTGAAAACTAAAGTGGTCAAAGTAGTTGGTATAAGGGGAAGGGGAAAGGGAAGGGGTACAACACACACACACACACACACACACACGTTAGCGGACGAGGCGAGGCTTGACGAGGCAGGGCAGCTAAGGTCCGGCAGGGGGTCATAAACAAGAGGATCGGGGCGCGTGTGGTGGGGCTTCGTGTCCAGCAGTCGTAACTCTGTCTGGCCCCGCAGAAAAACATAAGTTAGCCCAATGGCGTGTTCAACTCTCCCTTAATAATAATACAATGAAAATTTACAGAGCGCCCACCACCAGTCACACGCCCACCACGACTTATGACCCGGGTCCCACAACAACAACAACAATAACCAAAGGTAACAACAAGCAGAGGTCAACAACAACTAAAGATATCCCCCCCCCCAAAAAAGGTCAACAATAACAAAAAAAATTTAATTAGGGTCAAGTGACAACAGAAAGACATCACATCAAAACAACAACAAAAGGAGGTCAAGGCCAACAGGACGAGGTCAAGGCCAACAGGGCGAGGTCAAGGCCAACAGGACGAGGTCAAGGTCAACAGAACGAGGTCATTATAACTATCAGAACCAATAATCAACAAAACGACACGGTTATTGCTCACGAGTCAACAACAACGGGAATAGTCAATAGGAAACAATATCAGAAATAGTCCATTGAAACAACCGAAACAGTGAAGCAAATCTGAAAAAAAATATGAAACAGCAGCACCATCACTGTCATCTTGTACCCCTGAAGGAGAAACATTTGACTTAGGTAGTCAGTGTGTCTCTGAGTCAAACCTGTGGACGGAAGAGTAAAAATCACAAATATTCACAAAGGGCCAAGGACTTCGGCTTCAGTGATGGGTCAACAGTTATACATATTACAAGAAGTCTGCAGAACAAGGTTAAGTGAGACATTATAAAACAGGTAAAAACTTTATTACAGATCGTATTACTGGGAATAATAATAATGTATAATGCTCGAGGAGTATATATATTTTTCAGTCTTCTTATAATTCTTAACCGATTAATGGCAGGCGACTTCTGTTACAGAGATCAAGATCGAGGTCATATCTCTTCACCCATCAGAGAATTTTAGTTTGGCACGTCTGTCATGTATCCGGAGACCTACACGCAGTAACTTCTGGTTGACGGACCCCTGTGTACCCGTATCTGGCCTCGGACACAAGCATAATACACGAAGGTTTGAGAGTGACAAGCTGAAAGGGAGTCAACATTAAATAAATAAACTGGCGTCCAACAACCTGTGTACCTTCTGACTTGCTCCATCATGCAGCCCCGACTTGTGGACACGTGGGAATACTAGTTCTAAGGTTTACTTGACGCTGAATGTTATAAATAATATAAATTAGTCTAACTGAGCTAACTCACTATAAATATCATGTTTACACGATACAGCATCCCCGCGCCTTCACTTGCCCCCAAGGTCTGTATACACCTGCGCGTAGGTCATCTCCTACATAAGTCAGATCTATGACGTTACACGAGCCGATCCTGACCGTGTTGGGTTACGCTCAAGGGATGTAGAGAGGGTATTATCCATTGTCTTTAATCCCTGCCATCAACTCCACTCACTACTAGGTACGTTAGTCATCACCAAGAAATAAATACAATTGACATCATAGGTGAATACTCGTAGTTACAAGTCACTTCCTCGCAAGTGGTATCACAGGGGACATAAAACTTTGTTCTTTATAAAATATTTAACAAACAATTATGAACACAATTCACAAAACATGACTGGCTGTGAAAATACCTCACTGGTTTACCTTTGAGTTAAATCTACTTAGAAATCAAAGGGATTAAACTCAGGGCTGCTGCTTGCCTGACTGTCTTTCCTCGCACTTGTATGTGGTGTGTGGTTTTGTCCTATGTGGTCAGTCGGCCACACACACACAGATACACACCACTCCTGTGTCAGAGGTGCATGGGCTTTAAGTTGACTGTGTATAAACGAATGTAGGAAAAACGTGTGATATCTAACACATTCATCACCAGCAACAGAGGTTACTTGTGGTAAAACAGCACCACTGACAATTCTTCTTTGTGGGCAAGAGCGACATCTGGTGTCTTGGACTAGCTGGCAGACTCAGGTAAGACCGTCTTGATGTCCACATCACAGAGGAACTGTGTATACCTGGTGGTAGGTCATGATGAAGCCACGACCTCTTGTCATCAAAACTGCCAGTCTAATTAACGAATTGTCATTTCCGCCACATAAAGGCGTCCGTCTGGCTGTACACCGATCTGACCATGTCAGGTTGAGGCCCAGTTACCAATAATCCTGTCCTGTCCAGAGATGTCCTGTCCTCTGCTCTCCTGTGCTGTCCTATCCAAAGATGTCAATACTCAGATCCACCTATGACCCACATGGCGATGGTTTCATGGGTGAATTGCCTGGTTGTCTATGTAACCGTCCCGGGACGGCTGCGTAAACTACCAGTCTATTCAACAGGTGACGACTGAATAGCCACTGCGATAATGTTAAGATTTGAAGCCGATTACAATTACGTCAAATGAATGTGTACATTTGTTTCGGCTTTTATTTATTTAATTACATATTGTAACACACTTGTAAGATATAACATGCTTTATTTAATACTTTACTGACCTTTATTGTGGCAAGAGGTCTGAAGGCTAAAATATACATTATATTATACTGATAGGTAAACAAATACTACTGATGTATAATATTGGTATTATTAAACAATTTACAAACTAGAAACTATTAATATCCTTTTATTTCCAAATAGGAACTGTTGATTATCATTAGCCATCTTGAAAACAATAAGTGAAATAAAAGTAACATATAAAAATAGTACTGCTGTATAAACAGACTTAGGTAAGTGTGCGGCTCACAGTTTCTCACTGGGGAGCGACCGGCTCCCGCGAAGTCATGCACAGAGCCAGTGTATTTGGGACTCTTGTCTGGCCGACCTGGTGTATATAGACCTTCACCTGCCCCCTACAAAAGTCATAAACTTCTAACACAACAATAACTACCTTGACACAATTGACATAGATATCATATAAAAGACGTTATAATAATTTAAGACAAAATAAAACTACTTGGTTAAGCTTTAGTTTGGGAGTCTTGCTTTCAGCCAGCAGGCAGTAGTGGTGGCTGTAGGTGGTGGTGCTAGGAGGTGGCGGTAAGCAGATGGGAGAGCTAGTACAGAGGACGTGGCACCACAGCAGGAGGTAACCACCCACCAGGGGACTCAGCTATGTTGTGGTACACCAGACTATTACTGTCCGCAGCTGGCACCCGTCCACCTGGCATTTAAGAGCTACTATAAGGCACTGCCCGGGAACTACATCCCTTGTGCCCTTTCCCTGCCCAATCCCCCCCCCCCCCCTAACACCTGAGGTAAACAAGATCAGCTGAGCAGGTGTAATACAAACCCAGAGTAGGTAAGATCTTTGAAGGACACACACGGGGTACAAAGAGAGTCTAAGGAGGAAGGTGACGATGTCTTAGCGTGAGGAAAGAGGGTAGAAGAGCAATAGGGGACGAGAGGAAACGGAATTCTGGATGGAAAGAAGAAGGGAAAGATGGGGGATAAAAGACGGAACATGAAAACAGGAAGGAAGGAAGATGATGGAACAGCGTCACAAGCAATGCCGACAAGATACCCAACACCGCCTCTTACCCTCAGATCTTCCCCGTCACACCACCACCACAGCCACAATACCCCACTTGATATCCTACAAAGAAAACGGCAATGCAGTCTGGAAGCTTGTGTGTTGTACGGCCTCGGATGGTCAAGTACACTGTGATGAAACTTGTCCATAGCGAAATATTGAAGTGATAACTGTGGTAACATTATGAGATGTTCTTATTACCACCATGCTATTGTACTATTCCAGATGATACTAAATGTTACATAATACTTCCTTGAGATAAATGTATAGTATATATCAGGTGCCTAAAAAGAGAGCTCAGCCATGTTAATACTGTTATTATTATCAACTCTGTATCTGTGTTTTTCTGGCTAAATAAACTGTTTCAATATCAATATCGTTCCTCCAAAGATGATTATTATGTTGGATCACGTGAAGATTAGCCCCCCCCCCCCCCCCACAGCTGATTTCACCGTAAGATCAACTACCCTATCGCTAACTTAACCAATCAATCATTCAGTACAGTATTCAACTATCAATCATGCTCTAAAATAATCAACTATCAATCTGTACTATAGTAATCGACACAAGCAGGATCTAAAATAATCAACTATCATTCATGCTCTAAAGTAATCGACTCACCACCCATCATCTTATCTATCGGCTGATGTGACAATTCCTTCAGTGGGTCATCCTCCCCGACAATGTCACTCCCACACTTGATAATACCTGTCTTCTGATCAACGTCCATCGTGTCCAGCATTGATAAGGTGGTGTCTTAAAGGGGTCTCCAGCAGGCCCCAGTACATGCCACGTTAGTACTGTTGTTGTTTACTTAGTCTACGTATCATTCTACCTAAATAATCTACACACCTTCCCAGCCTCGGACACCCTAGACCACCTCTTGGGGGAAAAAGTAAAAAATAAAAATAAATAAATAAAAACTCCATTGCGTCCATCAAGAGTTAACCCCCAGACTTTAACTTCTTAGTGGTGGGTCACGTCCACACAAAAACCAAGAAATATTACAGAATTTGAAAGTTATCCATAATCATGCGTACATGATATACTCGGCCGAACACGAGAACGAGAGCGCGCACACACACACACACACACACAACTAGACGGACAGGTAGTGAACAATTCCCATATCCCCCACTGGAGGCGACAAGGCCAGACAGGAGAGAGACTTGACCTGGTAGCGGGGTGTGGTGATGGGTTATCTTATCAAACTATAGGAACGGAACACAAGTGGCAGAAAAAAGAGAAGCATCAGCGACAACAACAGCCGCAGCAGTAGCAGCAACAGTAGCACCCCTAAGAACATAACCAACAGCAGTGGCGGCGGCGGTGGTGACAGAAATAGCGGGAGCAGCAGCAAGAGTAACTGAGTACAGCGGTGGGAGCCTGAGTACTATTACTGGGTAGTGGCCATGATCACAGTGATGGTAACAACTATCTCAAGAGCAGTACCCAGCAACAGCAGGGGCAGCAGCAGTACCCAGCAACAACAGGGCCAGCAGCAGTACCCAGCAACAGCAGGGGCAGCAGCAGTACCCAGCAACAACAGGGCCAGCAGCAGTACCCAGCAACAGCAGGGGCAGCAGCAGTACCCAGCAACAGCACGGCCAGCAGCAGTACCCAGCAACAGCACGGCCAGCAGCAGTACCCAGCAACAGCACGGCCAGCAGCAGCAGTACCCAGCAACAGCACGGCCAGCAGCAGTACCCAGCAACAGCAGGGCCAGCAGCAGTACCCAGCAACAGCAGGGCCAGCAGCAGTACCCAGCAACAGCAGGACCAGCAGCAGGGCCAGCAACAGTACCCAGCAGCAGCAGGTGCAGCAGCAGTAGGAAAATCAGGAGTAACAGCAGGACAAGAGGAGCAGCAGAGACAGCAGTAGTACAGGCAGCAGCAGGGACAGCAGTAGTACAGGCAGCAGCAGGGACAGCAGTAGTACAGGCAGCAGCAGGGACAGCAGTAGTACAGGCAGCAGCAGGGACAGCAGTAGTACAGGCAGCAGCAGGGACAGCAGTAGTACAGGCAGCAGCAGGGACAGCAGTAGAACAGGCAGCAGCAGGGACAGCAGTAGAACAGGCAGCAGCAGGGACAGCAGTAGAACAGGCAGCAGCAGGGACAGCAGTAGAACAGGCAGCAGCAGGGACAGCAGTGGTACAGGCAGCAGCAGGGACAGCAGTAGTACAGGCAGCAGCAGGGACAGCAGTAGTACAGGCAGCAGCAGGGACAGCAGTAGAACAGGCAGCAGCAGGGACAGCAGTAGTACAGGCAGCAGCAGGGACAGCAGTAGTACAGGCAGCAGCAGGGACAGCAGTAGTACAGGCAGCAGCAGGGACAGCATCCGTCACTGCCGCCACACCAGTCTGTCAATCACCATCAGTCTCCAACCCCTCCCCCTCCCTCCTTCACCACACCCCGACCCTCCCTCCATCACCACACCCCGACCCTCCCTCCATCATCACCCCCCTACCGTCTCTCCCTCACCCCCCTACCGTCCCTCACCACACCCCGACCCTCCCTCCATCATCACCCCCCTACCGTCCCTCCCTCACCCCCCTACCTCCCTCACCACACCCCGACCCTCCCTCTATCATCACCCCCCTACCGTCTCTCCCTCACCCCCCTACCGTCCCTCACCACACCCCGACCCTCCCTCCATCATCACCCCCCTACCGTCCCTCACCACACCCCGACCCTCCCTCCCTCACCTCCCCCCTACCACCCTCACCACACCCCGACCCTCCCTCCATCACCACACCCCGACCCTCCCTCCATCATCACCCCCCTACCGTCCCTCACCACACCCCGACCCTCCCTCCATCATCACCCCCCTACCGTCTCTCCCTCACCCCCCTACCGTCCCTCACCACACCCCGACCCTCCCTCCATCATCACCCCCCTACCGTCCCTCCCTCACCCCCCTACCTCCCTCACCACACCCCGACCCTCCCTCTATCATCACCCCCCTACCTCCCTCACCCCCCTACCGTCCCTCACCACACCCCGATCCTCCCTCCATCATCACCCCCCTACCGTCCCTCCCTCACCCCCCTACCTCCCTCACCACACCCCGACCCTCCCTCTATCATCACCCCCCTCCCTCCCTCACCCCCTACCGTCCCTCACCACACCCCGACCCTCCCTCTATCATCACCCCCCTACCGTCCCTCACCACACACCGCCCCTACCTTCCCTCCCTCCCTCACCTCCTCCCTACCTTCTGTCCCTCATCACGTCTTCCCTCACACCTGTCATCACTCATTATGGAACAGGTAGTCATCAGTGGGTGGAGGGGCGGGTAGTACACAGTGGGTGGAGGGGCGGAGGTAGTCAACAGTGGGTGGAGGGGCGGAGGTAGTCAACAGTGGGTGGAGGGGTGGAGGTAGTCAACAGTGGGTGGAGGGGTGGAGGTAGTCAACAGTGGGTGGAGGTAGTCAACAGTGGGTGGAGGGGTGGAGGTAGTCAACAGTGGGTGGAGGGGCGGAGGTAGTCAACAGTGGGCGGAGGGGCGGAGGTAGTCAACAGTGGGTGGAGGGGCGGAGGTAGTCAACAGTGGGTGGCGGGGCGGAGGTAGTCAACAGTGGGTGGAGGGGCGGAGGTAGTCAACAGTGGGTGGAGGGGCGGAGGTAGTCAACAGTGGGTGGAGGGGCGGAGGTAGTCAACAGTGGGTGGAGGGGCGGAGGTAGTCAACAGTGGGTGGAGGGGTGGAGGTAGTCAACAGTGGGTGGAGGGGTGGAGGTAGTCAACAGTGGGTGGAGGGGCGGAGGTAGTCAACAGTGGGTGGAGGTAGTCAACAGTGGGTGGAGGGGCGAAGGTAGTCAACAGTGGGTGGAGGGGTGGAGGCACAAAGCAAGTATCAGCCATGGCGGAGTTTGTGTAACACTCACGGTCCTCTGGTGCAAAAATTAACCAAACAGTTTAGAAGCTTCAGAAACACTAAAAAAGAGAATTCTATATCACAGTGCACCAACCTAACCTAACACCAAGCTAACATAACCTAACCTAACACCAAGCTAACATAACCTAACCTAACACCAAGCTAACATAACCTAACCTAACACCAAGCTAACATAACCTAACCAAACACCAAGCTAACATAACCTAACCAAACACCAAGCTAACATAACCTAACCTAACACCAAGCTAACATAACCTAACCAAACACCAAGCTAACATAACCTAACCTAACACCAAGCTAACATAACCTAACCAAACACCAAGCTAACATAACCTAACCTAACATAACCTAACCTAACACCAAGCTAACATAACCTAACCTAACATAACCTAACCAAACACCAAGCTAACATAACCTAACCAAACACCAAGCTAACATAACCTAACCTAACACCAAGCTAACATAACCTAACCTAACACCAAGCTAACATAACCTAACCAAACACCAAGCTAACATAACCTAACCTAACACCAAGCTAACATAACCTAACCTAACATAACCTAACCAAACACCAAGCTAACATAACCTAACCTAACACCAAGCTAACATAACCTAACCAAACACCAAGCTAACATAACCTAACCAAACACCAAGCTAACATAACCTAACCTAACACCAAGCTAACATAACCTAACCAAACACCAAGCTAACATAACCTAACCTAACATAACCTAACCTAACACCAAGCTAACATAACCTAACCAAACACCAAGCTAACATAACCTAACATAACACCAAGCTAACATAACCTAACCAAACACCAAGCTAACCTAACCTAACACCAAGCTAACATAACCTAACCTAACATAACCTAACCAAACACCAAGCTAACATAACCTAACCTAACACCAAGCTAACATAACCTAACCTAACACCAAGCTAACATAACCTAACCATACACCAAGCTAACATAACCTAACCAAACACCAAGCTAACATAACCTAACCAAACACCAAGCTAACATAACCTAACCAAACACTAAGCTAACATAACCTAACCAAACACCAAGCTAACATAACCTAACCTAACACCAAGCTAACATAACCTAACCTAACACCAAGCTAACATAACCTAACATAACCTAACCTAACACCAAGCTAACATAACCTAACCTAACACCAAGCTAACATAACCTAACCAAACACCAAGCTAACATAACCTAACCAAACACCAAGCTAACATAACCTAACCTAACACCAAGCTAACCTAACCTAACACCAAGCTAACATAACCTAACCTAACACCAAGCTAACATAACCTAACCTAACACCAAGCTAACATAACCTAACCAAACACCAAGCTAACATAACCTAACCTAACACCAAGCTAACATAACCTAACCAAACACCAAGCTAACATAACCTAACCAAACACCAAGCTAACATAACCTAACCAAACACCAAGCTAACATAACCTAACCAAACACCAAGCTAACATAACCTAACCAAACACCAAGCTAACATAACACCAAGCTAACATAACCTAACCTAACATAACCTAACACCAAGCTAACATAACCTAACACCAAGCTAACATAACCTAACCTAACATAACCTAACACCAAGCTAACATAACCTAACCTAACACCAAGCTAACATAACCTAACCAAACACCAAGCTAACATAACCTAACCTAACACCAAGCTAACATAACCTAACCTAACACCAAGCTAGCATAACCTAACCTAACACCAAGCTAACATAACCTAACACCAAGCTAACATAACCTAACCTAACACCAAGCTAACATAACCTAACCATACACCAAGCTAACATAACCTAACCTAACACCAAGCTAACATAACCTAACCTAACACCAAGCTAACATAACCTAACCTAACACCAAGCTAACATAACCTAACCATACACCAAGCTAACCTAACCTAACACCAAGCTAACATAACCTAACCTAACACCAAGCTAACATAACCTAACACCAAGCTAACATAACCTAACCTAACCTAACACCAAGCTAACATAACCTAACCTAACACCAAGCTAACATAACCTAACCTAACACCAAGCTAACATAACCTAACCTAACCATACACCAAGCTAACATAACCTAACCTAACACCAAGCTAACCTAATCTACCCTAACCTAACGCTAATCTAATCCCTCCCCCTCCCCATAGTTAATGATTCTTGCATTATGCTACTTTGGATGAGAGAGAGAGAGAGAGAGAGAGAGAGAGAGAGAGACACACACACACACACACACACACACACACACGATCTCAAGCTGCACCCTCTACACAACACATCAGGATCATAACACAAACAATATCAACACTGTGTTTACAACTCATAACTGAAATGAAGTCACCTGAATATTAGACACCCCAGCTTATTTCACCCGATGAATAAACACCCTAACGCTACCTGGGAAGGGGGGGGGGGGCGGTATGTATTAGGTTAGATTACGTTAGCGTTAGGTTAGGTTAGGTTAGTTTAGGCTAGATCAGGTGAGTTAAGCGTTAGGTTAAGGTGGATTAGCGTACAGTGAATAAGCTGGGGGGCTAATCCTCAGGTGATCTCATTCATGTGACGTGTTTAGGTCACAGGTTCACACGATGACACCGACTCCTCAAATACAACCATCGTCCGAGGTCTTGGTTGGATGACGAAAAACTATTAACCAGGACAGCGCCACATTATGCCCTCGTCAATAATAGGAATAAACATAAATCATAGACAATCACCCAGAGCTAGACTGTAGATATCAACAACAGTCACTCAAAAAAAACCCAGCAGGAGTCATCATCGCCATCCTCAAGCTATTACCAGCAATTCTTCCTGGAAACGTTGTACTTTGTGACGATAAAACAACGTGGCGCATTGGCAGTAAGGAGCAAAGCTGTGTGTGTGTGGCTGTGTGTGTGTGTGTGTGTGTGTGAGGCCAGGAGGCTCAGGACAGGTGGCTTTGATCGTACAGAGATTTGGGACCGGTGTTGAAGGAGGTATGGGTAGTGGCGTAGGTGGTGGGGGCGGTGTAGGAGGAGGAGGTGGTGGTGTAGGACAGGGGTGAACGGGACGGGTCGTCCTCACAGGCAGGGCACCACAGGTCAGCCGTGACTAGTTCCACACACATTACCCCCTCTCTGCCACTCTCTCCATACTCCCTCTCACACTCCCACAGGTCCGTCACACTCCCACAGGGCCCTCACACTCCCACAGGTCCGTCACACTCCCACAGGTCCGTCACACTCCCACAGGTCCGTCACACCCAGGACTATAATTTGAGTATTAGTTGTTGTGAGTGAATAAGGATTACAATTATTCTCCCACCCGCCGCTAACTTGGTGTCCGCGAGACTATCCCCTCCCCCCTCTCTACCTGTTTGTTCGTCCCGGGACTTATGTTCGTACCGTGAAAGAACGTCGTGTGTGTGTGTGTGTGTGTGAGAGAGAGAGAGAGAGAGAGAGAGAGAGAGAGAGAGAGAGAGAGAGAGAGAGAGGAGGGGGGGACTTATTCGTCTGGTGTAGGTTAAATAATCGTTGCCAATGAATGCGGGAATTAGGGGGTTCGCCAGACGCTGTGGATTGCTCGTGCTGGTGGGAGCGTTTTCACACCAGGCGGTCCTGAGTCTGGCCTTACGTAACAATATATACAAACCGTCTCTTAGGGCCTTTAACTCCCATGTCGTTAAATAAAGTAGTTTAATTAACCTAAACGAGTTGACCGACAGTGACCAAACTTGCACCACGACAGTTCCCTAAGGATGCCCGAGTAAGGTCCTAGAGGTAGTGCGTCCCTCCACACCCCAGCAGTGCACTACAGTCTGCCCGCTATAATATCTCCTACACGACTCACACACGGAGTAAACAAACGTCACCCACCACCTTCACGGGGTCACTTGTGAGGTCTGCGTCTTCTGGTACCTGCACTGAGCCTCTCTGCCCCTCACCTGGTCATCGAAAAGTTTAGTGGTGAATACAAACCAATTAAGGTTAAAATACTTTAGGACATAGTTAACCTTTGCTATGTTATAATATTATGTAGTTTGAAATGCTGAATTGAGTGACACAGAATGACACGAACTACAAGTACAAGAGGACTTTATTAAAAAAAATATAAAGACAAAAAACTTACATTCCACTAAGAACAATAACAAAGGATTTAACAAGATATTTTTACTATCCAAAACATTCAGTGTTGAATAAACAAATATGTAATTGAAGAACTAATATTTTGATTATTCTAGTGATTAATGTGTGTTGTGTTGTGTGTGTGTCATACACGGTCACGACAGACGTACACACGCCAGGCCTGACTGTCTGACACGACTCACACTAATATTTACTCTCGACTAGTTACTGCGACCCACCACAACCACCACCCGCTCACCTTCCAACAACGTCAACCACCTCCCTCCAACACCACTCACCACCTCCCTCCAGCACCATTCACCACCTCCCTCCACCACCACTCACCACCACCCTCCAACACCACTCACCACCTCCCTCCAACACCACTCACCACCACCACCCCTAATTAACATACCTCTCAATATGACGTATCTTACCTTCATTAACGCTGGTGTGAAACATCTCGTATGGCTCGATTACTTAGTTAACAGTAGAGTTCCATCTAGCCTTAAGACAAGTTTGTACTTACAGAATCAAAACTTATAATACATGGCACACGCACGCACGCACGCACACGCACACGAACGCACGCACACACAGCTAAAGGAGGTCTCACTTTACGAAGCCACAACACCAAAGCAGAGAAGTAAGTGTAAGTGTGTGTGTGTGTGTGTGTGTGTGTGTGTGTGTGACAAGCTGAAAAGTGGGGAAGGGGTGAAAGGGGTGACGACGAAAGGGTAAGGGTGAGGAGGTGAGGGCAAGGGTGAGGAGGATGAGTAGGAGGGAAGGGCAGGGGTTAGGATGAGGTGAAGGAGAAGAGTGAAGAGGAAGGAGAGAAGAACTGGGAGGAAGAAGATGGGAATGTGTACAGAAGAGGAGAGAGAGAGAGAGAGAGAGAGAGAGAGAGAGAGAGAGAGAGAGAGAGAGAGAGAGAGAGAGAGAGAGAGAGACACACACGATACCACACACACACACACACACACACTAATACCAAGATAGAAGGAAGTAAAGGAGGAAGGAAGGAAGGAAGGAAGGAAGATGTACCTACAAGAACCAGTACAAATTAAGAGATCCACCAAAAAATTAACCATCCTAACCTAACCTAACGCTAAACTAACATAACACAACATAAGTTAACGCAAACCTAATCTAACCTAACGCAAACCTAACGAAAACCTAACCTAACCAAACCAAACCAAACTAGGGTTATCAATCTCCAGATGCAACAAACTAAGAACAACAAAATAAATAAATAAATAAATAAATAAATAAATAAATAAATAAACCCTATGACAGTCATCCCAAATGGCCAATGACAACCTCGCAATTATTATAAAAAAAATAATAATAATAATAATAATAATAAAATAAATATTGACTCATTGTTACGCCATTTTTCAAGTCATGTACAGTACATACTGGATAGACAGTGTGTAAAAAGGTGACAGTGATATGTTTTCCAACGTCGAGTAATGGCAGAGGGCAAGCGGGCAATAGTGTATGTATTCTATAACACGGTACAAAAGATGACTGAATACTTGCCTGACAATAATGTGTCAGGTTGAGAGCTCCAGCACAGGTGTATGGTCAGTTAATGAGGTACAATAATGTGTACAGGTACGACAATGTGTGTGTGTGTGTGTGTAGTGAGTTATAGGTACAATGTGTATAATGAGTTATAGGTACAATGTGTATAATGAGTTATAGGTACAATGTGTATAGCGAGTTATAGGTACAATGTATATGGCGAGTTATAGGTACAATGTGTATAGCGAGTTATAGGTACAATGTGTATAATGAGTTATAGGTACAATGTGTGTATAATGAGTTATAGGTACAATGTGTGTAGTGAGTTATAGGTACAATGTGTATAGCGAGTTATAGGTATACAATGGAAAATAGTGAGTTATACGCACAATGTGTATAATGAGTTATAGATACAATGTGTATAATGAGTTATAGGGACGATAATTAATTATACATAGAAGCTACATAATATCATAGTAAATTATTTGTATTATGATTGAAAATAATTAAGTTTTAATATAGCAGAGGTGGATAGCCAGTTATAGGAATAATAATTGATTACCCTCTCTCTCTCTCTCTCTCTCTCTCTCTCTCTCTCACACGCAGGATAAAGAGAGATTAGGTGAAATAGAGGAGGAGGAGGTCTAAGAAGGATTGGAGGAGGTGGAGGAGGAAAGAGGAATAGGAAGAGTTGGATCAGGAGGACAAGGGGTAGAAGGAGGGGGAAGAGGAGGGGGAGCAAGAGTAACTGAATATGGAGGGAGGGAAGGAGGGAGGGAGGGAAGGAGCAGGAATAAAAGAAGAACGGTTGGAACAGGAGGATGAACAGTATAACAAAGTGGATGAAGGAAGGAAGGAAGAAGAGGAGGAAAGAAGGAAAGCAAGAACTAATAAATGAATGAAGGAGAGAAAGAATGAATGAATGAAAGGAAGAAGAGGTGGGAAAGAATGAATAAATGGATGGAGGAAGCGGTGGAAGAAGAGGAAGAGGAGGGAGGGAGGGGGGGGGGTGGGCTGTGGTCGAGCTAGGTGTTAGAGGCAGCGAAGCGTGGACAGACAGCCCCTCCTCACAGGTAATTGAGGGACCATAGTCACTACCGAGCTAATTACTCTAGTCACGTCAACTCACCTGCCGGGCCCCCCCGATCACGCTCCTGCTGGGGGTAAGGAGTGACGGGGTTACGGGTAAGGGATTAGGGGGTGACGGCCACTGACGGGGTTAGGGTGGTGCAGAGGTTAGGGTGACGGGTTGAAGGGGTGACGGGGTAAGGGGTGACGGGGTAAGGGGTGACGGGGTAAGGGCTGGCGGGGTAAGGGCTGGCGGGGTAAGGGGTGACGGGGTAAGGGCTGGCGGGGTTAGGGGTGACGGAAAATTTAAGGAGTTCTTGAGGTGGGGAGGGGAGAAGGAAGAGTTTAAATGATTGATGAGGAGATCGGAAAGGTGAGGGGAAAGGGTTGGAAGGGGAAGAGGAGGGGGACTTGACTGACTAGGCAGTTTTAGTTTAACAAATTTATTGACAAAGCTTGTAGTACAGTTTGCCTATTGTGAGTAATTCAGTCAGGTCTTAACACAGGGTGGTATGACTTCTCACTGCCACGCAGGACAGAGGTTCATACACAAAGAAATATATATACTATATATATACTATATATATATATATATATATATATATATATATATATATATATATATATAGTATATAGTATATATTTCATGTAAATTCAAGATGTCTTGAATAAAGACGAAAGCTAAGGTGCTCCATTGTTTCCCCTTTCCCTGTATGATTTTATCAAGATTTATCTTAGCCACGTTTTCATTGTGGATCTACATGAAAAAAAAATTATACATACGTATATATATATAGGTCAGATTCATGTGGGTAATGACAATGTTCACTGCCACTAGGCGGAAGAGGCTCTAGAGGGGTGAGAGACAAGAGGTGACTGGGAGTGAGATAGGGAATGATTGGGTGTAACTGGAGCAGTGAGGAAGACTGATTGGAACAATAAAAATGACAAAAACTGGGTCAGCTGAGTGGGAAATAACTAGAGCACCTGTGGCCTGAACAGGGGACACCGGGGTAAACCTTAACTGGTTCGACTGGGGCAGATTACAGACCCCTAACTGGCATAGTTAGAAGGGAAATGACTGGGGGTGACTGGAGGGGTGACCGAGAGTTAGGTCTTTAATAACCGGGCCATTCTAGAGGGGTAAAACTGTATAACGAGAGAGAGAGAGAGAGAGAGAGAGAGAGAGAGAGAGAGAGAGAGAGAGAGAGAGAGAGAGAGAGAGAGAGAGACTAGGCTGATTAAGGGGGAAAAGGGAAAATCACCTTGGTGGAGGAGGGTTGCTGTAGGAGGGGGAAGGAAGAGATGTACCATTGTACCATTTAGCTAGTGGAAGGGGGAGGGGAAGGGAGGTTGAGCTTGATGGGGCAGTTGGGTAGTGATGGGGAGGAGGGAGGGAGGGAGGGAGGGAGGAGGGAGGGAGGGGGAAGTAGCCTGTCGAGGGGTGAGGGGTCATGAGCACAGGCTGTCACAATGGACGCTACACCGCTATTGTGAGTGAGGGGAGGCGGAGCAGGAGTGAGGGGTGACAGAGAGGGGAGTAAGGGGTGATCGACTAAAGCAAACAGTAAGGGGTGGAAGAGGGAGTGAGTGAGTGAGGGAGGGATGAGAAGGATGAACCAACCCATCATCTCTCAGACTTCACCAATAATTATCCCTCAAGTCTCAAACAAATCCTTCAAGTTTTATCCAAACCCTTTCGTCAAGGTACAACTTAAACCTCCCAGTTTCAAGTTAATCCCCTTTCCAGTTTCGATAAAATCCTGGAGACAGACATCCTGCCACTGGTCTATGAAGGAGCCGGACGCCCGGAGGTAATAAGGAACAATTTGGGTAAACATAAAAGGGACGCAAGAGGCAATAAAAGAAGGGTGAACGAGAGGATGAAAGAGAGAAAAGTGGTGGACAGGAGCATTAAAGGGGAGAGAGAGAGAGAGAGAGAGAGAGAGAGAGAGAGAGAGAGAGAGAGAGAGAGAGAGAGAGAGAGAGAGAGAGAGAGAGAGAGAGAGAGCTGGGAAACATTATCGCTGGGGGAGGACGACGACTTAACCCCCGTCCCCAGCTGGGTATAGTGTCGTCGTACTCAACAGCACACACACACACGACAATCACCCAGCTATGATACAATGATGTGAGTTACTAAAGAAGGGCTACGTCTAGTGCGGGGGGCGCTTGTTTGCCTCGGTATGCAGTCGGGCAAACTCTAAAGTACGAACACCTTGTGTGGTGCTCCCCCAAGCGTTACGGTGTGGAGTAATCGTCTCCCAGGTGAGGGGGGGGGGGCGATTTGGCACTTTTTCAGGTTTGTCTTAAGACTATCCTTATACCTTTTCAGTTACCCGCCAGCGTTAAGTTTACTATTCGTTAGGTGACTGTAAAGTTGTTGCTTTGGCAGTCTACTGTCGTCCAGACAGGTAACATGGCTAGTCCAACGTAGTTGTTCACCTCACTAACACACCAACAGCTAACACACTAACACACCAACAGCTAACACACTAACACACCAACAGCTAACACACCAACAGCTCACACACTAACACACCAACAGCTAACACACCAACAGCTAACACACTAACACACCAACAGCTCACACACTAACACACCAACAGCTAACACACTAACACACCAACAGCTAACACACTAACACACCAACAGCTCACACACTAACACACCAACAGCTCACACACTAACAGCTCACACACTAACACACCAACAGCTCACACACTAACACACCAACAGCTCACACACTAACACACCAACAGCTCACACACTAACACACCAACAGCTCACACACTAACACACCAACAGCTCACACACTAACACACCAACAGCTCACACACTAACACCACACACTAACAGCTCACACACTAACACCAACAGCTCACACCACAGCTCACACACTTAACACACACCAACAGCTCACACACTAACACACCAACAGCTCACACACTATCACACACACTAACAGCTCACACACTAACACACCAACAGCTCACACACTAACACACCAACAGCTAACACACTAACACACCAACAGCTCACACACTAACACACAGCTCACACTAACACCACACTAACACACCAACAGCTCACACACACACCAACAGCTCACACACTAACACACCAACAGCTAACACACCAACAGCTAACACACTAACACACCAACAGCTCACACACACTAACACACCAACAGCTAACACACTAACACACCAACAGCTAACACACTAACACACCAACAGCTCACACACTAACACACCAACAGCTCACACACTAACAGCTCACACACTAACACACCAACAGCTCTCACACTAACACACTAACAGCTCACACACTAACACACCAACAGCTCACACACTAACACACCAACAGCTCACACACTTAACACACCAACAGCTCTCACACTAACACACCAACAGCTCACACACTAACACACCAACAGCTCACACACTAACACACCAACAGCTCACACACTAACAGCTCACACACTAACACACCAACAGCTCACACACTTAACACACCAACAGCTCTCACACTAACACACCAACAGCTCACACACTAACAGCTCACACACTAACAGCTCACACACTAACACACCAACAGCTAACACACTAACACACCAACAGCTCACACACTAACACACCAACAGCTCACACACTAACAGCTCACACACTAACACACTAACAGCTCACACACTAACACACCAACAGCTCACACACTTAACACACCAACAGCTCACACACTAACACACCAACAGCTCACACACTAACACACCAACAGCTCACACACTAACACACCAACAGCTCACACACTAACACACCAACAGCTCACACACTAACAGCTCACACACTAACACACCAACAGCTCACACACTAACACACCAACAGCTCACACACTAACACACCAACAGCTCACACACTAACACACCAACAGCTCACACACTAACAGCTCACACACTAACAGCTCACACACTAACACACCAACAGCTCACACACTAACACACCAACAGCTCACACACTAACACACCAACAGCTCTCACACTAACACACCAACAGCTCACACACTAACAGCTCACACACTAACACACCAACAGCTCACACACTAACACACCAACAGCTCACACACTAACAGCTCACACACTAACACACCAACAGCTCACACACTAACACACCAACAGCTCACACACTAACAGCTCACACACTAACACACTAACAGCTCACACACTAACACACCAACAGCTCACACACTAACGGCTCACACACTAACACACCAACAGCTAACACACTAACACACCAACAGCTCACACAAACACACCAACAGCTCACACACTAACACACCAACAGCTCACACACTAACACACCAAAAGCTAACACACTAACATACCAACAGCTAACACGCCTCAGAACATCTCAGACCCATTACGTAGCCACAACACCACTCACAAAACACTCAAATCCTTCTGTTAACCGAGAAAATAAAAAATAAAATCTTAAATTACCCAAAATCTTACAAAATCCTGTCATGACGACGTCCGCCACGTATAAACGAGCTTAATCATATAATCCCTGACCACTTTCCCTCCCTCCCCACTAAGGTACCAGAACAGACATAAGTTAAATAACCTACTAGTCCTATTTACTGTTTTGTTTAATGTCATTTATGAGGAAAATCAGGAATCTTTAGCTGGTTTATCTAGCCTCAGCATTTGGAGGTGTTAATGGTGTAGGTAATGTGAGGTAACACCCGAGTTAAGTAAGGTACGTGCCTCATTAGGGGGTGTATGCTGGTCTCTTTCATTCAGTTACCCTCCTACAACATGGCCACGGTTCAGGAGCCTGACTACAGCCTTGGCTTTCTTTAAAAAAAATTCTAATTTTAGTATTTAAAGCTGATTCAAAGGTCGAACATAAGTGTGTTTGTGTGTGTGTATGTGTGTGTGTAATAATAATAGTAATAATAATTAACGGTTTATTGAAGGAGCTTGGCAGCCAGAAGGCTGAAAATATACAGTTACATATTTGGGGAATGGGTTACGAATTACAAATAATATACAAGTAACATAAGTGACACAAATAAGACATATAATAACTTAGATGGGGAAAAGCTCAAACTACAGTTCATTTCAACATAGTGACAGTGTAACAGTATTACAAGTTGTTGATAATTTTTACAATGGTTGGGACTGGGCTGTTCTTATAGCGATCAGTTCGTGCACGTATGGGCTGGATGCGGTTGTGGTGTCGAACAGCAATTCTCGGACAAGGGATCTCAGGTGGTAGTAGGAGCCGGTGTCGGGGATGGTGTAGAAGCTTCTTACCAAATTTGCAGATGAGGTCGTGGTGATGGTCAGTGAGAGTCGAAAGGGTCAGTGTGTTGAGCGCTTCTTGATATGTGGAGTAGGAGGGGGAGAGAATAATCTTGCATGCCCTCTTTTGTACTTTTTCTAGGTGTTTACGTTGTGTGGCATTTAGGGAGGAAGACCAGGTGGGGGAGGCATAGGTGAGCTTGGGAAGTATGAATGTTGTGTAAACACTGAGGAGCTCGTGTGCAGGAACTCCGAGGGACTTGAGTCGGCGGAGGAGGTGGAGACGGAAACTGGAGGATTTGACAACTTCATTGACGTGTGGTTTCCAATTTAGTTTGTTGTCTATGGTGACGCCGAGGAGCTTCGTGGAATCTACAACCTGGAGTGTGTTCGGACCTAGAGTAATGGAAGGAGGTGGGACAATGTCGGAGGAGAGGTTGATGTGCATAACCATGGTCTTGGTATGGTTGATGGTGACATGGTTGTTGGTGGCTCTGTGTGTGGCTGTGTGTGTGTGTGTGTGTGGCTCTGTGTGTGTGTGTGGCTCTGTGTGTGTGTGTGGCTCTGTGTGCGTGTGTGTGGCTCTGTGTGTGTCTGTGTGTGTGTGTGTGTGTGTGGCTCTGTGTGTGTGTGTGGCTCTGTGTGTGTGTGTGGCTCTGTGTGTGTGTGTGGCTCTGTGTGCGTGTGTGTGGCTCTGTGTGTGTCTGTGTGTGTGTGTGTGTGTGTGTGGCTCTGTGTGTGTGTGTGTGTGGCTCTGTGTGTGTGTGTGGCTCTGTGTGTGTGTGTGGCTCTGTGTGCGTGTGTAATAATAATAATAATAATAATAATTAACGGTTTATTGAAAGAGCTTGGCAGCCAGAAGGCTGAAAATATACAGTTACATATTTGGGGAATGGGTTACGAATTACAAATAATATACAAGTAACATAAGTGACACAAATAAGACATATAATAACTTAGATGGGGAAAAGCTCAAACTACAGTTCATTTCAACATAGTGACAGTGTTACAGTATTACAAGTTATTGATAATTTTTACAATGGTTGGGACTGGGCTGTTCTTATAGCGATCAGTTCGTGCACGTATGGGCTGGATGCGGTTGTGGTGTCGAACAGCAATTCTCGGACAAGGGACCTCCGGTGGTAGTAGGAGCCGGTGTCGGGGATGGTGTAGAAGCTTCTTACCAAATTTGCAGATGAGGTCGTGGTGATGGTCAGTGAGAGTCGAAAGGGTCAGTGTGTTGAGCGCTTCTTGATATGTGGAGTAGGAATGGGAGAGAATAATCTTGCATGCTCTCTTTTGCACTTTTTCAAGGTGTTTACGTTGTGTGGCATTTAGGGAGGAAGACCAGGTGGGGGAGGCATAGGTGAGCTTGGGAAGTATGAATGTTGTGTAAACACTGAGGAGCTCGTGTGCAGGAACTCCGAGGGACTTGAGTCGGCGGAGGAGGTGGAGACGGAAACTGGAGGATTTGACAACTTCATTGACGTGTGGTTTCCAATTTAGTTTGTTGTCTATGGTGACGCCGAGGAGCTTCGTGGAATCTACAACCTGGAGTGTGTTGGGACCTAGAGTAATGGAAGGAGGTGGGACAATGTCGGAGGAGAGGTTAATGTGCATAACCATGGTCTTGGTGTGTGTAAGTGTGTGTGTGTAAGTGTGTGTGTGTAAGTGTGTGTGTGTAAGTGTGTGTATGTGTGTGTGTGTATATGTGTGTGTGTGTGTGTGTGTAAAGAGCATGGATTGGATACTAAATTTCTATTCAGATTTCGGAAGAGTACGACCACGGTGAAGTGAGCGATGTATTACCACAGTTATTACCTCTGGGGGCCCGGTGGTACTTAACTATCACCCCCCCAGTCCTCTTGGTCAAGTGCTGGATCCGCCACTGGTATCTGACTGGCGTGGGGTGCACAGTAGTAGGAGGTGAGGGCAGGTGGAAGCGTTAGTGAATGAGGGAGGGAGGGAGGGAGGGAGGGAAGGCACCCACACCCATAAATGACCAGGAATTGACATATAAGCACCCAGCTAATTATGGGCCGCACCCACCTGTGTGTTACTACACCCACCTGGCCCTCACTCCCCTCCGCCAGTCACCCATCACTACAGTACACCCATCACCATCCTACCCCTCCCACCCCCTACCCTCCAAAAGCTCCCCCCATAACTCCCATGATCCTCAGCCCCCATGAAATACACACCCATACCCTATCTCCTGAAGACATGCCCTGAGTGTACTGTAGGTGTATATACAAAACCCATGACCACCACACCACCCACCAGTTCCCCACCAACACCTCATGACCACCACACCACCCACCAGTTCCCCACCACACCACCCACCAGTTCCCCACCAACACCTCATGAGATTTGCACCGAATTATGTGGTTTGGTTCGTCAGTAGTCACCAACCGGGCACCTCCGCCACACCAGAATCACGTGTCTTTACTGTATTATGTATCAGGTCTTTACTTGATACATAACGACTGTATCCAGGGTTTTAGTGTTTAATAAATGTACTTCAAAATATATGAACACTAACTTTAGTAGAGATAGATAGATAGATAGATATATATAGATAGATATAGATAGATGGACAGACAGATACAGACAGATCAATCACACTCCATTCCATATTCCAGTAAATGAAGTGAATAATACAAAACTGACACAACGCCTTACCTGTTTACACAACACTACTAATTACTTACACAACACTACTAATTACTTACACAACACTACTAATTACTTACACAACACTACTAATTACTTACACAACACTACTAATTACTTACACAACACTACTAATTACTTACATAACACTTCTAATTACTTACACAACACTACTAATTACTTACACAACACTACTAATTACTTACACAACACTACTAATTACTTACACAACACTACTAATTACTTACACAACACTTCTAATTACTTACACAACACTACTAATTACTTACACAACACTACTAATTACTTACACAACACTACTAATTACTTACATAACACTTCTAATTACTTACACAACACTACTAATTACTTACACAACACTACTAATTACTTACACAACACTACTAATTACTTACACAACACTACTAATTACTTACACAACACTTCTAATTACTTACACAACACTTCTAATTACTTACACAACACTACTAATTACTTACACAACACTACTAATACAACTAATTATTTTACACAAATCATCATTATATTTATAGGAAACTCAATTAATCCTTCAAAGAATAACTAGATATGTTGTGGACAAACAGTCATACCCACAGCTTTAATGGATCCAGCTTATGTAAACAAGACATTATCACAGCTTTAATGGATCCAGCTTACATAACCAAGACATAATCAGAGCTTTAATGGATCCAGCTTACGTAACCAAGACAAAATCAGAGCTTTAATGGATCCCGCTTACATAACCAAGACATAATCACAGCTTTAATGGATCCAGCTTACATAACCAAGACATAATCACAGCTTTAATGGATCCAACTTACGTAACATAGTCATAATCACAGCTTTAATGGATCCAGCTTAGTAATTATAATTTAGTCTGAAACACCTGTTAACCTACCCTAGACTGTACACCCTAAGCTGACCTATTCCTTACCTCCTTTTACACAGAATACCCAAGACCACCATCCTGCCCCAGACCTCAACCCACCGTATACCTCGGGGGTTTGGCGTGGCGAGGGGCAGGGAGGGGGGGGGGGGGTCGGAGGGGGTGGGCGGGTAAAGACAACACCACCTTACCTGAAAATAAAGAGAAAACGTGGAGAGGTTACGAGTAGGATAACGTGTGAGAGGAGCAAGTGGGTGGTGGAGGCCCCAGCTTAGTCAGGGATCGATGGTATACCCGCAGCCACCACTACTACCGCACTCTCCTCCTTTACTACTACTACTACTACTACAACCCTTAACCATAGTTCAGGTGTTCATTAAACGCCAGGCGAACGTCAGCCACAATGTCGCTTTCCTCCTCCCTTACTACTGCTATACCACAGTGAGGCACCCATTAAACGCCAGGCGAAGAGCTACTCCAGCCAAAACAACTAGCCCCGTACACTACTTCATGATGGCTTAGGGAATATTGTATAGGGATAGACCAAAATTAATTACTACTCCCACCAATTCTGTTCCTACTATTACTCCTATTACTATTACTACTACTACATGTATGCAACTATTATATACCACTACTACCACTCCCCTCCCTCCTATTATTGTTAGTTTCACCACCGCCATACTGCTCCTCCTCCTCCTACTAGTGTTAGTTTCACCGCCGTCATACTGCTCCTCCTACTATTGTTAGTTTCACCGCCGCCATACTGCTCCTCCTACTAGTGTTAGTTTCACCGCCGCCATACTCCTCCTCCTCCTACTATTGTTAGTTTCACCACCGCCATACTGCTCCTCCTCCTACTAAGATAGTTTCACCGCCGCCATACTGCTCCTCCTCCTACTATTGTTAGTTTCACCACCGCCATACTGCTCCTCCTCCTCCTCCTCCTACTATTGTTAGTTTCACCACCGCCATACTGCTCCTCCTCCTCCTACTATTGTTAGTTTCGCCGCCGCCATACTGCTCCTCCTCCTCCTCCTACTATTGTTAGTTTCACCGCCGCCATACTGCTCCTCCTACTATTGTTAGTTTCACCGCCGCCATACTCATGCTACCATCACCGCCAAAAAAAAAAAAATGTTAGAATCTTTTTTGGGGGAAATATTTGGTGGTTTCAGCTGTCATTCGCCAAAAGAGTGAACAGTACCTTCTGTTAACGCACCCCGTTGCCTTCCCTATAAAAAACAACGCTACAGCTTCACACGCACACAACCACGACACGAAGAGAGAGAGAGAGAGAGAGAGAGAGAGAGAGAGAGAGAGAGAGAGAGAGAGAGAGAGAGAGAGAGAGAGTTGTATGTAAGTTAACAAGTAACTTAATAGGTTACATCTGTACTGTAATGGTTTACATTCATCCGTGGACCACTGTAAATATTTTACACTTTCAAACTTTTTTACAGTATCGTATAAATACGCAAAATTGCATGGTTATCTGTACCAAATTATCACCAGTTTCAGTAATATATTAACTCACATATAAATAACTATTATTAATATAGTTATCATCCCGATCACCATATGTTATTATTAGAGTAATTATTATTATTATCATCATTATTATGATTGTTGTTGTAATCACCTGAGATACAATGATATATGTACCCAACTATTAGAAAAACACCGATATTATTATTATCATCATCTAGTGAACATGAGACGAACTGTTTTACGAAACCCAAACCCCAGACATGATTCACTTAACCACAACAAGACAAACCACTCAGCTGGTACACACACACTCACAAAACACACTACAATGGGTTAAGTGTTCGTGTATACATGGGTACGACCACACACATATATATATATATATGTGTGTGTGTGTGTGTGTGTGTGTAGGAATAACAAATAACTTCGATACATACAAACTAACTAAACCCTACTGGTACGTATTCTCTCTCTATTTTAATTTAATAACGTTCATTCCCCCACCTCTCTCTCTCTCCCTCTACCCCCCCTCCTCCTCCTCCTCTCTCTCGTAAGACACGTCAGTCACGACTCAGCAGGAGTGATCAGGGAGGAGGCAACACGCGGTACCCCTCAATAGCACCATCCTAAAACTACCTCACTGAAGGGTGCCGGGGAGAAGGAGGAGATGAAGGAGGAAGAGGTAGAGATAAAGGGTGGATAGGGGGAGAAGATAAAAAGGGGATAGTAGGGGGAGAGGGAGAGGGGATAAACGGAATAGGAGATGAAGGAGGAAAATAAGGGGGAGATGAAGGACGAAAATGGCAAAGGAAAAGGAGGTGAAGAAAAATAGGAAGAGTGAAGGAGGAGGAAACAGAGATAGGGAACCGGAAAGAATGAAAGAACAACATCAGGAAGAGACGAGGGAAATGAAGAGAGGAGCAAGAGGGAGGAAAGAAAACAAAAGGAGGAGGAAGAAGGGGAGGAAGTAACAGAGGGAACCAGCCAGGCCCCCCCTCAGGCTACTCAGTTTAAAGAGGCCCAACCAACTTCCCAGAAATTCTTTGAGAGGTAAATTCTGAGAAAAAAAAACAGATGACTTCCTTGTTTACGTAAAATATTCTAAGAAAAGATAACTCAATCAATCAATATTACTAACCGACTACTACTACTACTACTACAGAAATACTACTATAACTACTACTACTACTGGTGATGATGATGATAATGACGACATAAATAATGATAAATACAACAACAATAATAATTTCTCAAACACCAACCAAGAGGATACAAACCCAGCCCGTGAACCGTAAACATGGCATGACTTAAATATCGACACTAGTGACGCTATTACTGATAAGAGTTATCGCTGGCAACTGTCTCACATCAATTCAATTTCAATAGTTTATTCCTTGATAGAGGAAGTGGGATCCTAGTGTCTCACATCATCGTTTTCTTTAACCTCCCAACAACTGTATTATAGGTACCGTATTAACATTTCACCCAATTGTGGCGAGAACTGCACCATAAGTTTATCATGAGGAACTTATCACACGTCAATCAAACCTATAACCAAGTGTGGCAGCTAACGCAAGGAAACGCATACACACACAGTCGACCCAAAACAACAACAATAATAACAATAACAAAACAACAATAATAACAAAATAATAATAATAATATCAACAACAATAAACACATAGTCTCCTAAATATGAATCTCAGCAACCATATGTAATAATAAAAAATATATTCAGACACCCAGTTAAGACCAGACCACCTGAAGTCTATCTGGTGATGCACAACTTACTGTAATCACCAGTCTCTTGTGCCCCGTGTTAAGAGCAGGTGTTAGGTCTCTTCTACCTTGTGTTAGGATCATTTAGTGTGTGTGTGTGTGTGTGTGTGTATGTGTGTGTGTGTGTGTGTGTTCAATACTAGCAATGGGTGGTGTAATAGAACTAGCTAATGTAACTAGAACTAACTGGTGTACTGCAGTGAGTACAGTAGGTTGGAAGATGTATTAGAACTAGCTGCTGTACTGATAATAATCAACAAACAAAAACTAGCTGGGTTAGGCCTAGTGGCAGCAGGTGGGACGGGGCAGTAGGTGAGGCAGGGAGGGGGGGGTGTGGAGGGGGGGGGTGTGGAGGGGGGGGTGGGGTGGGGGGGTGTTGATGGTGACTCCCCCCCCCCACCCCCCACACAGCACCGTATGTGGGTTGGGACCTAAGAGATTCCCTAAGGTACGGTCGCTGCCTCTCACCTGTTTGGTTAGGAGGGAGGGTGGAGAAGGAAAGAAAGGGGAGAGGAGGGAAAAAAAAGAGGAATAAGGTGGTGGAGGGAAACAGGGATAGGAGAAAGGTAAAAGTAGGATTAGGGAAAAAGGAGTGGGAAGAAGGAGGAGGAGGAGGAGGGCCATCCCGCCTCAAGATTGGCCCCTCGCAGGCACTCCTCCCGGCACTAAGGCCCACTCAAGAGCCCTTCACAAGTGCCTCAGTTTTCCTTGTTTTTCTTCACCTTCTCTTCAGACTTTTACACAAGAGCCAATTTTAGGATGCTCTCTCTCTCTCCCATAGCCTACTACAGGTTATCACTCATTGTACTTCGTATTTACAAGGGCTCCTCTCCGCATCAGTTCCCCATACCATAACTACGTCTCGTGAGCTGCCGAGTAAATAATGGGCGGTGGTGGTCGAGGCGGGGAGTGGGCGGTGGTGGTCGGAGCGGGGCGAGGGCGGCGATGATGGGGTGGGCGATGATGGGGTGGGCGGCGATGATCAGAGGCGGGGAGTGAGCGGCAGTTTTCGGAGCGGGGAGTGGGCGGCGATGATCAGAGGAGGGGAGTGGGCGGCGATGATCAGAGGAGGGGAGTGGGCGGCAGTGATCGGGGAGTGGAGTGGGCGGCAGTGATCGGGGAGTGGAGTGGGCGGCGGTGATCGGGGAGTGGAGTGGGCGGCGGTGATCGGGGAGTGGAGTGGGCGGCGGTGATCGGGGAGTGGAGTGGGCGGTGGTGATCGGGGCGTGGAGTGGGCGGCGGTGGTTGGGGTGGGGAGTGGGCGGCAGTGATCGTGATGGGGAGTGGGCGTCGGTGATCGGGGAGCAGCAGGTAGTGGGCTGCGGTAGCGGTGATGGCGGTGGTCGGAGTAGGTTGTGGGTGGGAGGTGCTGTTATCACGGGAGTGGGAGGAGCTTATGGAGTTTGTGAAACGTGAAGAACCAACACCGTAGAGCCACAGCACTCCCCTGAGGATCACAGTGCCACAGCACTCCCCTGAGGATCACAGAGCCACAGCACTCCCCAGAGGATCACCCCGGGTGCCAGCCACTACTGGTGATTCCCGGGGATACAACGCAATGAGTAAACGTAAACTACTGATGGTGAATGACTGACCCGCCATAGGTGGTGTGGGTACTGAGCGAGGTTTTGTGGCAGTCAGCAGTGGTGGATTAAAGTGCGTGTGCGTGCGTGTGCGTGTGTGTGTGTGACGCAGTAGGGGGGGAAGAATGGCTATGGGGTCATGAACTGCTACGAAACACGAAAACGACCGAAGGAAAAAAAAAAAGTTAATTATAAATGAAGACTAACCCAGGGAAGACAGGTGAGGCATGGATGACCTAATGAATCACAGGTACATAAAACATTGATTATATCGCCCCTCACACCTGCTGCCGCCATGCACGACTTAATGTATCAGTAACACCACGTGAGGGTATTGCTAGTATGTATGTATGTATGTATGTGTGTATCATCCAGCTACCGACGTGATGTTCAGTATAAAATAGATTGACACAGTTTTTAATCATAAATATTTTAATAACTCGAGGGAGGTGACACACTACACATCATGAGGGAGGTGACACACTACACATCATGAGGGAGGTGACACACTACACATCATGAGGGAGGTGACACACTACACATCATGAGGGAGGTGACACACTACACATCATGAGGGAGGTGACACACTACACATCATAAGGGACGTGACACACTACACATCATGAGGGAGGTGACACATCATGAGGGAGGTGACACACTACACATCATGAGGGAGGTGACACACTACACAACATGTGTTCTTATGAGGGAGGTGACACACTACACATCACGAGGGAGGTGACACACTACACATCATGAGGGAGGTGACACACTACACATCATGAGGGAGGTGACACACTACACATCATGAGGGAGGTGACACACTACACATCATGAGGGAGGCGACACACTACACATCATGAGGGAGGTGACACACTACACATCATGAGGGAGGTGACACACTACACATCATGTCGTCGGCTCAAGGGTGAAAATACAGTAATGGATACTCAACATATTCAAAATTAAATATCATAAACTCTCTCTCTCTCTCTCTCTCTCTCTCTCTCTCCCTAATAATTAAAGGTCAGAACTATCAGGTGTCAGACTTTATGCAGATTGCAATAAGCAGACAGCAAGCGAATAATAATTACAGTAAATGAACCTTGTCTATTGTGCAGCGTATTACTAAACTGTATAATTATCATCATGGTAGGAATCACCATCTGCTTTGATTTTATACAGATATTACGTTATGTATTTCCACGTGGGGTTGTGGTTAGGTTAGGTTGTGGTTAGGTTGGGTTGTGGTTAGGTTACGTTGGGTTGTGGTTAGGTTAGGTTGTGGTTAGGTTGTGTTGTGGTTAGGTTGTGTTGTGGTTAGGTTAGGTTGTGGTTAGGTTAGGTTGGGGTTAGGTTGTGGTTAGGTTGGGGTTAGGTTGGGGTTAGGTTAGGTTGTGGTTTGGTTGGGGTTAGGTTGTGGTTAGGTTTGGTTGGGGTTAGGTTAGGTTGTGGTTAGGTTAGGTTGGGGTTAGGTTGTGGTTAGGTTAGGTTGTGGTTAGACTGTGGTTGTGGTTAGGCTACGTTGGGTTGTGGTTAGGTTGTGGTTAGGTTAGGTTGTGGTTAGGTTGGGGTTAGGTTAGGTTGTGGTTAGGTTGGGGTTAGGTTGTGGTTAGGTTGTGGTTAGGTTACGTTGGGTTGTGGTTAGGTTAGGTTGTGGTTAGGCTACGTTGGGTTGTGGTTAGGTTAGGTTGGGTTGTGGTTAGGTTGGGTTGTGGTTAGGTTAGGTTAGGTTGAGTTGTGGTTACCATTCGGATGTTTAATCATCAGGTGAAATAGGTGTGGATGCCTAATCTCCATGAGCCTCCTTATAATCATCCACACTGTCCCTCTGAGGCAACGTGAAAGAATCTTTGTATCGCCTGTTTATCGCAGTAAAACCTAACCTAACCAAACCAAACCAAACCTAACCTACCATACCCTAACCTAACCAAACCAAACCTAACCTAACCTAACCAAACCAAACCTAACCTAACCAAACCAAACCTAACCTAACCTAACCAAACCAAACCTAACCTAACCTAACCATACCTAACCTAACCAAACCAAACCTAACCTACCATACCCTAACCTAACCAAACCAAGCCAAACCCAACCAAACCTAACCTAACCTAACCAAACCAAACCAAACCAAACCTAACCTACCATACCCTAACCAAACCAAACCTAACCTAACCTAACCTAACCATACCTAACCTAACCAAACCAAACCAAACCTAACCTAACCTAACCAACCAAACCTAACCTAACCTTTATTACCGGCCACCGCCAACCACACCCACTACTTGACGGGGTATTTCCTGATGATGGTGTAGAGAGGGGGGGGGGGGGGTCAGCCACACTATTAATGGTGATAGTGTGATGTACCCGGAGAGAGGGAAGGAAAGTAACCCCGGCACTGTACACAGCAGGATCCTCATCACACGACACCACACAATATCCCTCACCAGGGCTAGAAGGGGGAAGGGGGGGGAGGGAGGGAGGGTAGGGGAGGGTAGGGGGAAGGGGGGTCCTCTTACCATGTCTCCACTCTTACCTGCCGTAACTTTCATGACTACTTTAGCTATTTCATAAAAACTAGAACAAATACATGTACAGCTCCAGTATACACGTATGAATGAATGTACAGTGTGGACGAGCCTCAAAACTGACTGAGAGAGCCGTAGGGTCGTTAATATGGGACAGCTCGCGGCCAACTCCTCAACTGTTAAGAAAACTTGAAGGGCAGGGAAGGCTATTCTGAGTCGCATATTCATCTTCCTTCGTAAACTCTCTCTCTCTCTCTCTCTCTCTCTCTCTCTCTCTCTCTCTCTCGCGCGCGCGTGTGTGTGTGTGTGTGTGTGTGCGATAAAAAAAGGCAGAAGAATCGGTAGTGAGATCATTTACGCCTCTGAATATGGTTAATAGTGAGTGTGTGTGTGTGTGTGTGAATTCATTACGGCTGTGGGCAGAGTTGGTGTTTTTTCAATGATTAATGCTAGGCTTTTCATCCCAATAACCTGAGTGAGGTAATGAGAGGAACCGTATCGTACTGTACTTTGTGGGGAATAATTAGTTGTTGTTTTTTCAGTTTGAGGGAAATCAATGATGTTGTACAGTTAGTTTTTTTAAATAATTATCTAATTTCAACAATTTGTGGGAAACAATTCTACATGTTCGAAAATTTGTGGGGAAATATTCTATCAATTCTAAACTTTGGGGGAGATAATTATCAAATTTGTGAAGTAAATTTCCCGACCGACCAATAATTCGCGGTAACAGCTCAACCACACACACACACTAGCTGGTTATAATTACCTTCTAGCTGGTGGGCGTTGACCAGGTTAAAGTCACCAGCAGGTAACTTAAGAACTCTTACTAGTGCAGCACCAATGATCTTACGTAAGGTATATATTATCGTTAAACACAGGTACAACACAGATGGCTAGATATTAGTCATTTCCTTCATCAGTGGCAACAGAAAATATATCCCTTATGTGCGAGATACATTCTTCAGTTCGGTCAAGAAGGGCGCGCTACGCTATTATTAGTATGGCCTAGAGACCCCAGCATATTTCACCTGATTAAACACCTAACACTAACCTAACCTAACCTATAACCTAACCGAACACCCCCCTCCCCCAGGTCGTGTTTAATAAGCTGGGGTGTCTAACCTTCAGGTGATCCAGTAAATGCTAAAGTATAAGTACTATTATTCACACAGAAAGACTTAACACAATACTTAATAAACAAAAATTATACTAAATATAAATAACATAATCAAGGAGAGTTAGGTAAGACTCAACACACTTGGTCGAGTTACCACGTGTACAACAAGTTCCTGGTCGTGGGATCAGTGTAGTGACGGTGTAACTTCAGACACTCACACTAGTATTACACCTGGTAGATAACATGATTCATAAAGCGTGCATCACTAATAAGTACCGGGTAGCGTGCACCACTCTTCTACCTCTATGAGTGACTTAAGCAGCATTCATTGTGTAGTCCTTCATCACAAGTCTTTAAGGAAACATAATGGCTTTATGACATCCTCGTCTCTCAAAGCACATTATGTTGCATAGGATATGACGTGAGGCAGCGAGCCAACACCGGGTGGGTAATTCCCCCCCATGAAGAGAAGAAGGACCCTGTGGTCTGCCAGTACTACCAAACAACACACAAGGCTGGGTATGGAATGTACAAGGAGCCTCGGTGACCGGGTGCTTGTCTCACCCGCCCGTGTACTCTCAATGTAAAACATGCAGGTGCTTCAGGTGTCGGTGCGTACATAAAGGTCAGCGAATTAGACTGATGTTCCCAGAAAGTAGCAACTGTGAGTACTGGCTTAATTTAGGTATGGAACATATAATTAACTAGATGACTGACTGACACACGGACGAACGCTTGGACGGACGCACAAATGGGTACCTTCCTGCTCCTCCGACTTCTGGTAGCACAGTGACAAAAACAAAGACCTACCTCTATAGCGTTACTGATGACAGCGTTTTAATCACATCACGGCACTCCAACAACTAAGGTCTTCAGGTAGGTGCTCTTAGATCACACACTGAACACCGACAGCTATATACAGTACAGTATACTGGACGCATATTAAGACGCACATCACTACCCTAACTCAAACACCCTGAGAACAGTGACAATTTAGACTGTAGATGTGAGGAGGAGGAGGATTCATGGGAACAGGACACCCATGGTATTTCCTGAGGATATGAAGGGTATACTCAAACTATGGTGTGGCCAAGGGCAGCTCAGGTCAGGACGGGAGGCCACGGAAGAAGACTGATCAGTTCTGTTAAGTTGTAAGGAGAACCGACAAGGTGAGATAAAGAAGAGTTAATTACACACATACCTGATGATTCTCTCTAGTAACCAAACGACGATTGTTATGCAACGTTGTGGATCAAGGCGGATGACCAATACTCACTGGGTGTATCATGTATGCAAGTTAATGAACGAGCAAGTATGTGCGGTTGTTGTACACCCCCTCCAGCCCGCCATTCCGTCTTCAAGTGCTGTACGAAGTGCCTGGCCCCCAGGACATGAGTTCAGAGGTTGTTCGATTTGTTTTCTTGCTTGTCCGGGTGATATCTCGATTACTTTTTGAGCTAACAAGCTGAAAACCGAACATAATAGTGACCAGGTGTTGTTAATGTTTATTTTACTAATACGTGTACATCTTTTATTCCTGGCAGACTAGAGAGGGGCGGTGTGGGTGTACACTGGCCGCACACTACTTGTTTTATCTTGTGGTTCCCAAAGTGCCTTCCTACACCACTCTCCCCCTGGCCCTCTTCCCTTCTTCATCCATCCTACA
Source organism: Homarus gammarus (assembly GCA_958450375.1). Classification (NCBI taxonomy): domain Eukaryota; kingdom Metazoa; phylum Arthropoda; class Malacostraca; order Decapoda; family Nephropidae; genus Homarus; species Homarus gammarus. The sequence continues at coordinate 797,910 of CAUDMG010001364.1, read as the reverse complement.
AACAAGTGGCAAAGGAGTAAAGATACTGGTTCAAGTCAACAAGTCGTGAGTGTTGGGAGGCAGCGATACCTGAGTCTCGTGCATAGATCCTAGACACAACGTATACCTCAACCAAAAGCAACAGATATACACACAAACACACACGTATACGACCCCAGTCTGACTCCTTAACGTACAAACACACACACACACTTACATAAGGCGCGTCCCTTCAGGAAACCCTACAACTCCTCGCCCTCATTGGAGACTCACCTCACATCCCCTCACCCATCCCTTCCTCCCCCCCCCCCACCTCTTCATCCCCTTTCTCACCCTTCCCTTCCTACCCTCCTCCTTCTCTTCATCCTTCCCCCCATTTCCACCTCCTCTTCCACCTTCTCCAATCTCTCTTCCCCGTCCTCCTCATCCTACCCCCCTTTTCCTTCCCCATCTTCTCTACGTCCTCTCTCCTTCCCATCCTCCTAACCTAACCTAACCACGAGTGAGAGGCAGCGTAAAGAGTCGGGATCTTCGTTTTAAATAAATGGCAAGTTCTATCCATATCAGACCATATCCAGCTATCAGCACCCACCCAATTATTCGCTTCAATCAACATCCAACTTCCCATGCACAGTCATATATAACCGCACCAACCGACATTAAAACCAACAGCATCCACCGAATGAATTAATATATGATGTTGAAATATCCGCATCCACCCACCAACCTAAGTACAAGTATCCGCATCAAACTGCTAATCCATGTTGAACTATCCACATACAGCCACCAACCCAAGGACAACAATCCGTATCTCACCGCCAGCCCAAGCTCAATTATCCGCATCCAATGGCCTATCCACATCCACCCACAAACCCGAATCCTCTTATCGACACTGGATCACTTGGAGAGCCACCAGGTAGTAGGCAGCTATCAAACAGGGAGGTTCTACCGCCTGGGAAGATACTGTAAGCATAATGTGTTGTCTAATGGTAGACCCTGCTGCCATATGGCCTCACAAACATTATTATAATAAATTTTATTTATTATGAATTATTATTACATCCCCCCCCCCCCAAGCCCCGATGTGGGTCAGTGACCTGTGCCCGGGTGGGCTAATCCATGCAAAAAATGAGAGAGAGACAGACAGACAGACAGACAGACAGAGAGAGAGAGAGAGAGAGACAGAGAGTTGTATCTTCTACAGGGGTCAGGGAAGGTCGCGGTCAGGAAGGATTTTCGTGGGATTTGTTCGTTTCCTTCTTTCCCTTAAAACAAATGACAAGAGAAACTCCACTAACTACCCTACAGTCTCAGAGTAAATTCGCCTCGAGTTCAGATTAAGTACAAACCTGTTAAATAAGATATATCAACGGCATAAGTCAGGGGAGATAATATGTAACTAATGTTTCAAAATCAGAGACCAAGTTCACTTTAGGTACGACAGGTGAAGTGAGGTGAGAGGTGAACCAGGTGTGTGTAGGTCCGCTCCCTGTGGGCAGGTTGACTCTGGGTTGGGTCTTGACTGGTTGCTGGCCCCTTATCACGACGTTGGGTCTTCTTCAGGTCTTTATATGAGAAGAGACCTCAGATCACCTTCGGGTAGACGTTCACTGAACACCTAAACGATAATGCTGTGAGTTACTACATCGGGTCTTAAAAAAAAGGAAGAGCCCCTGATTACCCAAATTAAATGCTCACCTCCCCGACCAGACCATAACGAGCACTATAAACACCCCCACACACTGCCTAGTTTCCTGTAACTTAAGTACAATTGAGACCCAAAAGCCCGACGGTACAAGACAGAAGGTACAGTTATAAGGCCACCCACTACTAAACCCTCGATACACAGACGGGCAGTGTACCCGGCCGAGAACCTACTGTCCTAAAGCCGCCGCAGTCCTCCCCGGAACACCTCAACCCGCCTGTATATCACCCGCTTACATTATCAGGAACACGAACACCTCAAGATCCGCCCCTCCCCAGCTTATTTAATTTGAATATTAAACAACCTAATGCTACCTGGAAGAGTTAGGTTAGGTTAGCGTGGTTAATCTTCAGGTGAAATAAGCAGGAGGTGACTAATCTTCAGGTGCTCCTTCTGCTGTACTTGAGGGAAAACACATCACCGCTCTATCTCTCCTGAAGGTAGGGTTGTCGACCTCATATCCATCTTGCGTTGATCCTTCAGGTCACGCTCTCTCCTGTACACACACACACACACACACACACAGCTTAGTCCCAGGTCATCCGAGGTGAGCTCCTAGTCAGGTCACCTCGACACGACGAAGTTTCACCATCTGGGTCGGCCCGATTTTCAAGGATTCCGAGGATGCAACTAAGAGACTAAATTTAAAAACAAAGTACAAACACAACGTCAAAAAATATGTCATCAAAATTGCACTAAGACTCTACCTTAACAAGTCACCCAGCACTAGGACACAAAAATTAAGTAACAGGTACGTAACATCTTTCAAGAGGTTCTGTAACTTAACATCAACATGTCCAAGTGAAGTTACAAAAACTGACAATATGGACCTGTACCCTTAATATTGTATGGTTAAGGTAGAGTCTCAGTGTATTGTATGGTGCTGAGTGAACGAGTATGGTGCTGAGTGAACGTGTATGGTTAAGGTAGAGCCTCAGTGTATTGTATGGTGTTGAGTGAACGAGTATGGTTAAGGTAGAGCCTCAGTGTATTGTATGGTGTTGAGTGAACGAGTATGGTGCTGAGTGAACGTGTATGGTGCTGAGTGAACGTGTATGGCTAAGGTAGAGCCTCAGTGTATTGTATGGTGTTGAGTGAACGAGTATAGTGCTGAGTGAACGTGTATGGTGCTGAGTGAACGAGTATGGTGCTGAGTGAACGTGTATGGTTAAGGTAGAGCCTCAGTGTATTGTATGGTGTTGAGTGAACGAGTATGGTGCTAGTGAACGTGTATGGTGCCGAGATCTGAGATTGCCGAGTTCCACAATTTAAATAATGAGTTACTTAATGCACAAAGGCAGAACATACCATACAAAAAACTCAGATCAGACAACAATGACCCTAAATGGATAAATAATTATTTAAAGAACATCATTGGACAAAGGAAGGCTATAGGTAGAAGGATAAAGCGTGGCGAAATTTACCTCCAGGATTATTATAAGATATTGGCAATTACGGTTAAAACCGAGATAAGGAAAGCCAAGAGGAATAATGAGGTAAGGATAGCAAGGGAGGCGAAGACAAACCCTAAAGGATTCTACCAAATGCATCAAACTAAAACACGAGAAAAGATTGGGCCAATACGGTCAGATACCGGCGAGCTCACTGATAACGACGGAGAAATGAGCAATAATTTTAATATTTTTCAACAGTTTTCACCACTGAAAATTTAAACATGATACCCGAGGCACCAACTCTATTCAGAGATAGTGGAGAAAACAAATTAAGTGAGATAGTAGTGACTAGTAACGATGTTAGTAAGCAAATAGACAAACTAAAGCCTAATAAGTCACCTGGTCCCGATGAGATATTTGCCAGAGTATTAAAGGAATGTAAGGAAGAGCTTTGTAGCAAAGTTGTTTAACATGTCCTTAAAAACAGGTGTAGTACCAGAATCCTGGAGGACAGCGAATGTAATACCGATTTTCAAGAAGGGGGATAGATCACTATCCTCTAACTACCGCCCAATCAGTCTAACATCAATAGTAGGCAAATTACTGGAAGCAATCATTTCAGACTCTATACGAAATCACCTGGAGAAGCACCGATTGATCAATGATTCCCAGCATGGCTTCACAAGCAGACGTTCTTGTCTAACTAATCTATTAACATTCTTTTCATCAGTTTTCGAATCAGTGGATGAGGGGCACAATTATGATGTGGTGTATCTCGACTTTAGCAAAGCCTTCGACAGAGTATCCCACGATAGACTAATTAGAAAGGTAGAAGCACATGGCATCAAAGGTAAAATCCTTATATGGATTAGGGCGTGGTTACAGGACAGGAAACAGCGAGTGAGCATTAACGGCACTAAGTCCCATTGGAGCAACGTCACAAGTGGAGTTCCCCAAGGCTCAGTACTTGGACCATTATTGTTTATTATATACAAAAACGACATAGATATCGGCATAGGCAGCAACATAAGTAAATTTGCTGATGACACTAAAATAGGACGTGTTATCAAATCTGACGAGGACTCGGCAAAACTACAGGAAGATCTAAACAAATTTTTCGAATGGTCTGAAAAATGGCAGATGAAATTCAACGTCGAAAAATGTAAAGCACTCAGTATAGATGTAAACAGGGAAACCAGATACCAGATAAACAACGATGCCATAGAGAAATCCGACCGCGAGAGAGATTTAGGAGTAATGATAATTAGGAACCTTAAGCCAAGTAAACAATGTGTTTTTGCTCGCAACAAGGCTAATAAAGTACTTGGGTTCATACAAAGGAGTGTTAGTTACAAGACTAGCAAGGTCATCCTAAAACTGTATCTTGCGCTTGTGAGACCACACCTGGATTACGCAGTTCAGTTCTGATCACCGTATTACAGAATGGATATAGAATCATTGGAAAGAATTCAGAGGAGAATGACAAGACTAATCCCGGGCATTAGGAACCTTGAGTATAGAGACAAGTTAAAGCATCTTAAATTGCACTCCCTCGAGAGACGTAGAGGGAGGGGCGACCTGATTGAGGTGTATAAGTGGAAGTCAGGGCTAAACAAAGGGGACATTACAAAGGTACTCAAACTATCCAATGGTTTCAAATTAGACATATTTAGATTTAGGCGTGAAATAGATAAACACTGGTTTGGAAACAGAGTAGTGGATGAATGGAACAAGTTACCAAATATCATCATTAACTCGAATACGCTGAATAGCTTCAAACAAAGGTTGGATGCTTATATGAACAATAGGGGTTGGGTGTAAACGGGACTGCCCAGTATGAGCCAATAGGCCCGCTGCAGTTTCCTCCATTTTTATGTTCTTATGGTTAAGGTAGAGCCTCAGTGTATTGTATGGTGTTGAGTGAACGAGTATGGTGCCCAGTGAACGTGTCTAGTTAAGGTACAGTCTCAGTGCGTTGTATGGTTAAGGAAACTGTGATGGTATTTTATGGTATTTTCCGGCGCGTTAGTTCGGTCAACCTGTCACGTCCGCAGTGTTCCCGGAACCGCTCTTTCATCTAGAACTTAGGTGAGAGAAAGGAAAAAAACGAGAAGTGCGCTGAGAGAGAGAGAGAGAGAGAGAGAGAGAGAGAGATAACTAGGACAGGCGAAAGTAACAAGAGGTGGAAGGAGGTGAAGGAGAGGAGGGATGTAGAGGGAGGAGGGGAGGATGGGGATGTAGAGGGAGGAGGGGAGGAAGGGGATGTAGAGGGAGGAGGGGAGGAAGGGGATGTAGAGGGAGGAGGGGAGGATGGGGATGTAGAGGGAGGAGGGGAGGATGGGGATGTAGAGGGAGGAGGGGAGGATGGGGATGTAGAGGGAGGAGGGGAGGATGGGGATGTAGAGGGAGGAGGGGAGGATGGGGATGTAGAGGGAGGAGGGGAGGATGGGGATGTAGAGGGAGGAGGGGAGGATGGGGATGTAGGGGGAGGAGGGGAGGATGGGGATGTAGGGGGAGGGAGGATGGGATGAGGGAGGATGGGGATGTAGAGGGAGGAGGGGAGGATGGGGATGTAGAGGGAGGAGGGGAGGATGGGGATGTAGAGGGAGGAGGGGAGGATGGGGATGTAGAGGGAGGAGGGGAGGATGGGGATGTAGAGGGAGGAGGGGAGGATGGGGATGTAGAGGGAGGAGGGGAGGATGGGGATGTAGGGGGAGGAGGGGAGGATGGGGATGTAGGGGGAGGAGGGGAGGATGGGGATGTAGGGGGAGGAGGGGAGGATGGGGATGTAGAGGGAGGATGGGGAGGATGGGGATGTAGAGGGAGGATGGGGATGTAGGGGGAGGAGGGGAGGATGGGGATGTAGGGGGAGAGGAGGCTTACCAAACGTATACAGTAAACACAAGAGGAGGAGACGATGCTTTAAAGCGCTTCCTGAGAAAATAAAACTCCGCCTGGTGACATCATTTATCACACCGATATTAACTTACCCAGCAGTACCTCTTCATACTATGAACACCATTCAAATATTAAAATTACAGGTAGTCCAAAATGAAGCCCTAAGATTCGTCACAGGTGAAAGATACCCCTTCACCAGAACCACAGCCGAGATACATAGAGACCTGAGAATAAAACCCATCAACCAGCAGCTGCACACCCTGGCCAGCAGAATCTGACAAAAGATAGAACGATCAGAGCAAGAACTCCTTCAAAGACTCCCACCAGAAAACAACAACCATACATGCTTCCCAAAAAGTTACCAAATCCGAAAAGGTCCATTACCACCCCCGATCTACACGGCCAGGCAATAGACAACCTCCCAAGACCAGCATCCGCCAGTAGGGTCGGCGGAATATGAAAGGGATCTGCCCTGTTTGGGCCAGTCGGCCTCCTGCAGTATCCCACGTTCTTATGTTCTTATGTATGGGGTGGGGTAGAATGCCTAGTGCACGTGTCGACAGACAATAACTAACCCATGACACAACCCTAACACACCATTAGCTTAGCTAGACGGTCAGCCCGCTCTCTCTTACCTCCTCCTAAATTTCTTCAATTTCCGAACTATAACTTCCTTCCCCCACCTCTAATCTCCTTTCTCTACCAAAAAAAAAAAAAATAAATAAAAAAAAGAGGGAGACGATGGGTGTACAGGCAAGCACACCACCGCCACCTGCCCGAGGCTTGACAGGTCTCTCTGTGGATGGAGGAGGCGGGGGGGGGGGGGGGCGATAGCAGCAGTAGAGTAGTAGTAGTAGTAGTAGTAGTATTAATAATAGCAGTAGTAGTGGTTGTAGTAGTGGTTGATTCGTTGGTTGGTTGGTTGGCTGCTGTTGGTGGTGGCGACAGAGTTGGTTGTACGTGGCAGGGATGGTAGGGAGGATGATGTGGTGGGTGGCGATGGTAGGTGGGAGGAATGGTGGTGGTGGAGCTGGTGGTGGTGGAGCTGGTGGTGGTAGGGATGGCGGTGCCGGTGGTAGGGATGGTGGTGGCGGTTGTAGGTGGTAGGGATGGTGATGGTGGTGGTGGTGGTGGTGGTAATTGTCAACAGTCACGGACGACCCCCGACCTGCCACACCACCACATCCACCAAGCTCGTCCGCCCGACACACACACCCGGGGCCCCTCACACCTTTGTTGCTGACACTCATGACTCTCCCTCCTGCTGCTGCTGTTACCCTTCCTACTCCTCCTCCCAGCTTTACCAACTCTAAGTGTCTGCTGTCACCCCTCCTACTTCAGCGGTTCCTACCAGGGGTCCCAGACCAAATGCCTCGGTTTGGTTAATTCGTGGGGGGGGGGGGGGGGGGGGAGAGGCTAGCTGGGTGATTGGCTTAAATTATGACTAAGCTGAGGGGCCCATGTGACCTGCAGGTCATCCTAGTTACGGCATCAAGTGACCATAACCATCCCTAAAACCATGAACATCGAAGACACCGACAAGAGAAAAAAACAAACATTTAAAACGAAAATATAAAATGTCTAAAAAAAAATATATATATAAAATCACCAAAAAAACACCACAACCACAGGTAGAATATAAATACAAACAAACAAGTAACACCCCCCCAAAAAAAAAATCATTAGCGCCAATTAAAACACCCTTGACTGAATAAATAAATAACTAAATATGTAGATAAAAAAAGGACAATAAACGTGTCTCTCTCTCTCTCTCTCTCTCTCTCTCTCTCTCTCTCTCTCTCTCGTCTTCCAAAACCAAATTAAGGAACAAACAGAGGAAGTGTTCAACAGGAAACTGGATAATTTTCTCCACGTGTAAGTCATGAAGTAGGGGGGCGGGATGGTAGGAGGGGAAGGGGGGATGGAGGGCAGTGGGGAAGAAGGGGCTGGGGAGAAGGCTCAGACAGGGAAAAGGGGCAGGGGGAGACGGGGGCAACGACTGGATAATTTTCTCCAGGGGGTGGGGGAGAGCAGTGGGAGGCAGTCGGAGGGGTTATAAATACATACCAAACATTGAGAATATTTTAAAGCCTCAACAGACTTCCTTAGCTAAGAACATAAAGTAGAGGAAACTGCAGCGGGCCTATTAGCCCATACTGGGCAGACCCGTTTACACCCAACCCCTATCGCTCATATATCCATCCAACCTATGTTGGACAGTTTGAATACCTTTGTTATATCAAGCTTGTTTAGCCCTGAGTTCCATTTATAAACATCGATCATAATTATCGCCCCTCACTCTACGTCTTTCGACGGAGTGCAAATTAAGGTGTTTTAACCTGTCTCTGTACTCAAGGTTCCTAAAGCTAGAGATTAGTCTTGTCATTCTCCTCGGAATTCTTTCTAGGGATTCTATATCCATTCTGTAGTACGGTGACCAGAATTGAACTGCATAATCCAAGTGAGGTCTCAAGCACAAGATATAGTTTTAGGATGACCTCGCTAGTCTTGTAACTAACACTCCTTTGTATTAACCCAAGTACTTTATTAGCCTTGTTTCGAGCAAATACACATTGTTTACTTGGTTTAAGATTCCAACTTATCATTACTCCTAAATCTTTCTCACAGTCGGATTTCTCAATAACATCGTTGTTCATTTGATATCTGGTTTCTCTGTTTACATCTCCAAGACTATGTACTTCACATTTGTCCACGCTAAATTTCATCTGCCATTTTGCAGACCATACGAAAAGTTTGTCTAGATCTTCCTGTAGTTTTGCGGAGTCCTCGTCAGATTTAATTACGCGCCCTATTTTAGTGTCATCAGTAAATTTACTATGTTGCTGCTTACGCCTATACCTATGTCGTGTATGTATGTAATAAATAATGACGGTCCAAGTACTCCACTGGTGACGTTACCCCAATCAGATTTTGGGCTGTTAATGCTCACTCGCTGTTTCCTGTCCTGTAACCACGCCCTAATCCATTTTAGAATATTTCCTCTAATTTCATGAGCCTCCACTTTACGTATTAGTCTTTCGTGAGGGACTCTATCGAAGGCTTTGCTAAAGTCGAGGTAAACCACATCATAATCGTGTCCGTCATCCACTTATTCAAAAACAGTTGAAAAGAACGTTAATAGATTAGTCAGACATGAACGCCCACTTGTGAAGCCATGTTGGGAATCACTGATCAACTTGTGCTTCTCCAGGTGATTTCGAATAGAGTCAGCGTATACGGCCACTAAGGCAATCTGAAATGTGATCTAAAAAAAAAATTAAATAAATAAAAAAATAAATAAAAATAAAATTGGTGCGAAACTGAACTGCAAAGAAAAAAAAATCGGTGAAAAATTTAACACCTCTAAGTGAAGATGTGTACAATATCTGGAGAGAGAGAGAGAGAGAGAGAGAGAGAGAGAGAGAGAGAGAGAGAGAGAGCACCTCCAGATAAACATGGCTGATCTAGCTAAATAAATTAAGAGTAATCCCACCATCAATACCATTAACATAATCATCGTATATTGCAATTAATTATTAATTTACGTGATAGCGCGCCCGTTCACCTGTGTGTACATGGCGGTAGGCTGTGTACCTCTACCTCTGCTGGTAGTAGTTGTGGTGGTGATGGTCGTGGTAGTAGTGGTGGTGATAGTGATGGGGGTTAATTTTGTAATCAAGGGTGATGATGATGACCTGGATTATCCCACACCTACGCCGACCCCCTGGACAGCCGGAATGACCAAAACAAACTCAGGTAAAGCCGAGGTATAGAGACTAAAGTAATTACCTTCTTCAATCACTGGGCCTCACTACCAGTCTTTGAAGTGTGTTATGGTCCTTATACACCGACCATAACATACAGTAAACCCTCTCAATACCGGACATCGTTAGAGCGGAATTCTCACTAAAACCTCTCATTAACGGACATAGCTAGTGCGGATTTCTCACTAAAACCTCTTATTAACGGACATAGCTAGTGCGGAATTCTCACTAAAACCTCTCATTAACGGACATAGCTAGAGCGGAATTCCCACTAAAACCTCTCATTAACGGACATAGCTAGTGCTGAATTCTCACTAAAACCTCTCATTAACGGGCATAGCTAGTGCGGAATTCTCACTAAAACCTCTCATTAACGGACATAGCTAGTGCGGAATTCTCACTAAAACCTCTCATTAACAGACATCGTTACAGCTGAATTCTCACTAAAACCTCTCATTAACGGACATAGCTAGAGCGGAAATTCTCACTAAAACCTCTCAATAACAGACATCGCTACAGCGGAATTCCCACAACACACACACACATATCCACATACCACCTCCACACCCACACCTCTACCCACAAGCGGCAAGGTTAAACCACCGCTAATAAATAAAATACTATTACCATCACAGAAATAAAATTGCACCTTCATTGCGTCACCTGACTAATTACCAAACTGTTGCATTAAATCCCACTAACACGAATTGGTTGTGGTGGTGGTAGTGGTGGTGGTGGTAATAGTGGTGGTAGTAGTGGTAATAGTGGTGGTAGTAAGTGGTAGGTTTGCTACATTAAGTTGGTTATGTTATTATCATCATTACTACACCTATGTTATTGTTAATTATCGTAACTGCTACTGGAGTGTATTATCAGTTCTTATCCCTGTTATTTTTGTTGTCGTTATTATTATTATTATCATCATCACCACACTAAGCATCTTTTTTTAAACGGGTTGGGGAAGATGACACCAGTTTCCGTCATCGGGTCTGAGGGTTGGCGACCACGGCCCACCACTCTAATCGTCAAGGTTTATGATGAGGTTACATTCTGGCTTCACCCATCACCTAAGATACTGTGAATAGAAGTAAGCCGATGGAGTTTGTTTACATCTTATATTTAATCGCAGTGGGTTTTTTCGTGTTATTAATTGCTATGACAGACAGACAGACACGCCAGGTACTACACAGGTGTTGAGGGGTAATTGACTACATGTGTACTGTACATATACTCAAGAGCCTGTACAGTTAAACACCCAGCACCTGCCACCTGTGAGAGCCTGAACACTGGCCGAATGAGAACCCAGGCTAACTTCCGACCAACCGACCGACCGACCGACTACCGACCAACCGAGATATTTAGATATGAGAAGAGGTACAACAGATCAACGTCTAATTACACACACACAGACACACACAAACACACACACACAGACACACATATCTCTGGTGTTACGGTGTGGTTGAGAGAGAGAGAGAGAGAGAGAGAGAGAGAGAGAGAGAGAGAGAGAGAGAGAGAGAGAGAGAGAGAGAGAGAGAGAGAGAGAGAGAGAGAGAGAGAGAGAGAGAGAGAGCACTTCATCAATTGTCTAAAACTCACCTACCAGGCCGTGAACTAAGCTCCTCCATGCCGGTCTTGTCTTCCTTGATAACTGCTACAACAATTTGGCAGAAGTTGATGGATTGAGTGTAAGTGATGGTGGTTGTTGGATGAGAATAGATCACAACGTCAACTTCCCAACCACCTCGTTTCTTTATATCGTTCAACTCTTCAACAACCAGTATAGTCAATCACACCATCAACTTGATCTATTTCAACCCAGGTGCTCAACTACTACCCTCCTCCCCTCAACTTCCTGTCATCAGCGCTGGTAAACATCAACCCGACACTTATAGTCATCAATCATCACCACATCCTCAATACCGGATCACTTGATGATAAAACACCCCAGCTTATTTCACCTGAAGATTAGACACCCCAGCTTACTTCACCTCAAAATTAGACACCCCAGCTTACTTCACCTCAAGATTTAACACCCCAGCTTACTTCACCTCAAGATTAGACACCCCAGCTTATTTCTGATGATTAAACACCCTAACCTAACCTAACTGATATAATGTAACCCCCTCCAGGTAGCGTTAGGGTGTTTAATCACCATGTGAAATAAGCTGGGGTGTCTAATTTTGAGATGAAGTAAGCTGGGGTGTCTAATCTTCAAGTGAAATAAGCTGAGGGTAGATAATTAATCTACAGGTGACCCGAACACCCTCCCTACACACGTCGTTCCCTCTACACATGAACGCAGCAACTCCTCAACAGCAACATGCAAAGACATACAAGTCCCCGAGTAGAGTGTTAGCTGAGTCATTGTGTGTGTGACCTGACCTGACCCCCATACCTTGTAAAATAATAAATATATAAGTAAATGTAAATAAAATACACATACACATTGCTATTTGAACACGTGTGAGCGACGGCCGGAGTTCACCTGGATGATTAATGGTTACATATTTGCATATTCCAGCATGGGTAAGGTAAAACACCTGTGGCTAAACCAGTACTTGTGGCTAAACCAGTACTTGTGGCTAAACTAGTACCCGTGGCTAAACCAGTAAGAACATAAGAATGGAGGAAACTGCAGCGGGCCTATTGGCCCATACTGGGCAGTCCCGTTTACACCCAATCCCTATTGCTCATATGAGCATCCAACCTATGTTTGAAGCTATTCAACGTATTCGAGTTAATGATGATAGTTGGTAACTTGTTCCATTCATCCACTACTCTGTTTCCGAACCAGTGTTTACCTATTTCAAGCCTGTAGCTAAACCAGTACCTATAGCTAAACCAGTACCTATAGCTAAACCAGTACCTGTAGCTAAACCAGTACCTGTAGCTAAACAAGTACCTGTGTGTAAACCAGTACCTGTGTGTAAACCAGTACCTGTGTAAACCAGTACCGGTAGCTAAGCCAGTACCCGTGGCTAGACCAGTACCTGTGTGTAAACCAGTACCGGTAGGTAAACCAGTATCTATACTGTTGTTGCTAAACAAGTGGCAAATGAAATTACCCACGGCGTCATGTGTGAGGTGGCAGGAATCATACAGGTGTACCTCCTACCTGAGAGAGAGAGCGCACACACACACACACAGCATGACTAGAATGAGACGTACAGTAGAGCAGGTGGATACAAGATACATGCCCAGAGAATGAAGGATGTCAATTGTACAATAAGAAACAAAGTGTTAATATTCAAAGCCCATGACTTAGCCAGAGAGAGACATATACTGTATATCTGTCTTAAATATTTCATTGTTGATCACTAGTTTGTTGACGCGCAGTAATACATCATAACATCAACAGTAATGACTGGAGAGTTGTTGACGCGCAGTAATACATCATAACATCAACAATGATGACTGGAGAGTTGTTGACGCGCAGTAATACATCATAACATCAACAATGATGACTGGAGAGTTGTTGACGTGCAGTAATACATCATAACATCAACAATGATGACTGGAGAGTTGTTGACGCGCAGTAATACATCATAACATCAACAGTAATGACTGGAGAGTTGTTGACGCGCAGTAATACATCATAACATCAACAATGATGACTGGAGAGTTGTTGACGCGCAGTAATACATCATAACATCAACAATGATGACTGGAGAGTTGTTGACGTGCAGTAATACATCATAACATCAACAATGATGACTGGAGAGTTGTTGACGCGCAGTAATACATCATAACATCAACAGTAATGACTGGAGAGTTGTTGACGCGCAGTAATACATCATAACATCAACAATGATGACTGGAGAGTTGTTGACGCGCAGTAATACATCATAACATCAACAGTAATGACTGGAGAGTTGTTGACGCGCAGTAATACATCATAACATCAACAATGATGACTGGAGAGTTGTTGACGTGCAGTAATACATCATAACATCAACAATGATGACTGGAGAGTTGTTGACGCGCAGTAATACATCATAACATCAACAATGATGACTGGAAAGTTGTTAACGCGCAGTAATACATCATAACATCAACAATGATGACTGGAGAGTTGTTGACGCGCAGTAATACATCATAACATCAACAATGATCACTGGAGAGTTGTTGACGCGCAGTAATACATCATAACATCAACAATGATGACTGGAGAGTTGTTGACGCGCAGTAATACATCATAACATCAACAATGATGACTGGAGAGTTGTTGACGCGCAGTAATACATCATAACATCAACAGTAATGACTGGAGAGTTTGTTGAAGTGCAGTAATACATCATAACATCAACAATGATGACTGGAGAGTTGTTGACGCGCAGTAATACATCATAACATCAACAATGATGACTGGAGAGTTGTTGACGCGCAGTAATACATCATAACATCAACAATGATGACTGGAGAGTTGTTGACGCGCAGTAATACATCATAACATCAACAATGATCACTGGAGAGTTGTTGACGCGCAGTAATACATCATAACATTTCAACTCAGGAATATCAATTACAAGAAATAGTACAAGCAGACAAACAGATTTCTACAGGAGGGAAATTCGACAAGGCTGGAGGCTGTTGTGTTAACGGAGAGCAACATGGCAACACCTTGGTTTGTCACTGTTTCCCGTAAAGTTTTTGTCTTTCTTTTCTCACATACCCAGCTAATGGTGGTAGAGAAGGAGCCCATGGAATCTATATTAGGTAAGCCGTCTATTATTATTATTATTATTATTATTATTATTATTCATCATCATTATTATTATTATTATTATCATCATCAAGCGCTTGGTTCTTCTGAGTTGAGTGACTCGCTTGTAAACGCACCTGAGAAAGCATAAATACAAAATGATAAGTTTAAACAGTATCGTCCGTACCTTACACTGGTGCATTGGTACACTGGCTTCATTTTTAGATACGAGTGATTTTGGGTTGTGGTGAGGAGAGAAGTGTATTAGAGGTACTGTAAAACACTGCCGTATATCTATTTGTTGGTGCTACGCGTGTGTGTGTGTGTGTTTTAGAGAGGTAGACAGGATGACCGCGTTGGTCGACCGTGAAAGTCGTGACCAGACACAATCATGAGCTGCCCCTTCCCCCCACCTGTCCTGTTCTTCCTCCGTCACCTGTCCTGCTTCTCCCCATTACTTGTCCTGCCCCTCCTATTCACCCCTCCTGCACCACCCCTTCATTTATCCTGCCCCTCCTACCTCACTTGTCCTGTCGCCCCCCTATCCTGCCCTATCCCTCAAAAGCTGGAGCCGTTACACCTGTCAACCCACAGCCACAACAGGTGTCCTTACCCCAACACTCGCTACACGTTCAACACCTGTGTCTCACAATACAACACATTTATCATGTAAAACTAAAGCCATTCCCAACAACACGGATCACCTGAAGATTAGTCACCCCAGCTTATTTCAACTGATGATTAACACACACACACACACACGTCAGGTCCCTCATGACACCATCTGTGAGGGAACTACTACACCACGTGGTCCCTCATAACACCATCTGAAGGAACCACTACATCACATGAGGTCCCTCCTAACACCATCTGGGAGGGAGTTACTACACTACGTGTTTGCTGTTCAACACGTACAATCCTACATTAATCTGTATGTTCACTGTATGTTCCTTTACCTTTCTCTAATGAAGGCTTTTGTTAAACCACCAATGTATGTAATAAGTCATTTATGTCCAATGTATATTTTCAGCCTTCGGGCTGCAGAACTTTTTCAATAAACCGTTAATTATTATTATTATAATAATTACACACCACACACACACGCCATAACTCACATACTACCACCACAACACTAAGCCGTTACACCTGCCCGTTACACCTACTCCTTTGCTTCTCTTGTCACCTCTCGTCTCACACCTGTTTCCCCTATACAGGTGTTACTCTAGGTTCCTTGTGGTTCTCTTCCCATCACCACGGATATATGTAAGCGGGATGACACCTGTGAGACATCTTCGGCATGATACTAATGACCTGTTGGACACCTGTGATAAACTGCAGGGGTGGTCTGAAAAATGGCAAATGAAATTCATCACCAGCAAGTGCAGCGTACTTAATATTGGAAGAACAAATACTGTCAATGTATACAGCCTTAACAACATCAACCTAGAGAAGTCGACTTGTGAAAGAGACCTAGGGGTACTTGTAAGCCCGGACCTACGGCCTAGAAAACAGTGCGCTAATGTTCGAAATAAGGCAAACAGAGTATTGGGTTTTATATCTATAAGTGTAAGTAACAAGAGTGCAGAGGTCTTATTGCAACTATATCTTGCGCTAGTCAGGCCGCACCTCGATTATGCGGTTCAGTTCTGGTGCCCTTATTATAGAATGGATATTAATTCACTAGAGTCGGTGCAGCGAAGAATGACAAAAATGATTCCGGGACTTAGAAACCTTCCATATCAGGATAGGTTAAAGAAACTTAACTTGTATTCCCTAGAAAGACGAAGAGTGCGGGGAGATATGATAGAAGTATTTAAGTGGGTGAAAGGAATCAATAAAGGGGATATAGATAAAGTTCTTATAATATCCGAGCAGGATAGGACTCGGAGCAACGGATTTAAGTTGGATAAGTTTAGGTTTAGGAGGGAGATAGGAAGGAACTGGTTCACAAATAGGGTGGTGGACGAGTGGAACAAGCTTAGCAACTATGTAGTAAGTGCTGGAACGCTGGAAAGTTTCAAAAAGAGGCTGGATAGATTCATGGATGATAGAGAGTGGTAGTAACTCTCGACAGGAGCTGCCATGCACAAGCCAACCGGCCTACTGCAGACTCCTTATTTTCTTATGTTCTTATGTACACTTGAAAGCCTGGTACCTACTGGACAATTGTTACCGATCACCTGTTGAACACGTGTAGCCTCAGCCTGACACTTGTTCCATACCTAACCCACCTCTTAGGACATCTGTAGCCTAACCCCTGTTCCAAACCATTAACCTGTCTTCTGCTGGACACCAGTTGCCAAGCATTTGCTCCACAACTGCAACCTGACAATCTACTCCACACATGCAACATGAACACCTGCTCCATACCTGAAGAATGACACAGCAACCACACTCTTCTGGTAACTCAACCCAACACCTGTTCCTGCCCCACGAGATCAGCATCCAACACCAAACCTTATCATCCGCCTCAGCAACACCTGTAATGTACACAACAGCTGTCCAGGATACGCTCACCCTAACATCTGTGCTATAAAATACAACTCAACTCCGAAAAGTTTACCTCGAGTTCACCTGTACACCTGGCGTCTAAATAAGGTTTACCTGGAGTTTACCTGAAGTTTCCTCTTACCTCACCCACCTGATCAACTGGGCTGTTCCTGCTCAAATCTTTACAGCCAGCCACAGCCTTACCTGAATAATGACATCCCTCCCTCAGACAGACAGAGACGTACCTGAAAAAAAAAAAGACCAAGGCTATTAATACAGGGAACAACCATCACATATCAAAACAGTGTTATACAAATACATACCGTCTATATAGGTCCTATATCTATAGTGTGTAGTTAGATGTGTATTCGGATACGTATATGTACTATTACCATTTCAATTCACTATATCAGTACTCTCCTTATATACATCAGTACTATCATTATAAACATTGATAACTTCTCTACTATGTACATTTCTCCCTCTACCTCACGTAACTCGCGTGAAGGTGAAGAATCTCTCTCTCTCTCTCTCTCTCTCTCTCTCTCTCTCTCTCTCTCTCTCTCTCTCTCACACACACGTTATCATATCCATATAAATAGTCAAGTTATTCTGGGCTGCATTATGTCTGGTCAGCGTCCGGTTCTCCTGTCCAGAATGATAGTATTTTTCCGGTGAGAAGGAGTCATTTTTTTTTTTTCTCCTCAAGCCTATCGTAACCTAACCTAACCCATCCTAATATAACTCTAAATCATCCTATCCATCTAACCAACTTCAACCCAATTCTAACAACCTAACCTAACCAATTTTCAGTCGCCCTCATTTCACATACACTTAAGAGGCGACAAATCCAACTCTTTTAACACAATCCCAATAATTATTAAATAAACCTGTGTCAAACAATATATCACTCTAAATAATAACAATTAATAATACTTACACCCGCTTAATGATAAATACTGGATAAAAACACAGAACAAAAAACAGTCCTGAGTAATTAACAAATACCGATGAATTATAATCTAACAATTGATATTAAAATCATAATTAATTACTGAATTAAAAAAAATATATCACAAATTACACATATAATAATAATAAAATAAAATATAATAATAATAATAATAATAATAATAATTAATGAATAAATGGTGCCAGGTATTACGTCAAGTTGATCACCTGTAGATTAGCACCTCCCCAAAATCTTCTTTCACCTGATGTTTAAATAACCAAACGCTACCTTAGGGGTTAGGTTAGGATATGATGGCATAGGTTAAGTTAGGTTAGGTTAGGTTAGGTTAGGATAGCATAGGTTAGGTTAGGATATGATGGCATAGGTTAAGTTAGGTTAGGTTAGGTTAGGTTAGGTTAAGTTAGGTTAGGATAGCATAGGTTAGGTTAGGATATGATAGCATAGGTTAAGTTAGGTTAGGTTACTTTAGGTTAGGTTAGGTTAGGATAGGATAAAATAGCATAGGTTAGGTTAGGATAGATTAAGTTAGGTTAGCGTTTATATATCAGCCCTGGTAGAAGGGAGTGCAAGGGGGAACCTCCAAGTGATCCCAAAAGTGTCCAGAGAATTATGACCCGCTGCTGTACAACACTTTACAGCAGCTGCAGCACGACGACATGATGATAACATAGATTATCTCACCCTAAATATAGAACAGCTTACGCAGATGAGATAAATGTCGGCTTTGGTATATGTCTCAACACCATGATGCAAGAAACTCGGACCACCTGAAGATTAGTCACCCCGAGCTTATTTCTGTTGATAACCAAACTTAACCTAAGGTGATCAAACGCTGCCTGAGGGCTTAGGTTAGGTTGGGTTAGCGTTAGATTAGGTTGGGTTAGGTTAGGTTGGGTTAGCGTTAGGTTAGGTTAGGTTAGATTAGGTTGGGTTAGGTTAGGTTAGGTTAGCGTTAGGTAAGAATACAGGCAGAAGATACAGAGATAAGGTGTGAGTGATACAAGTGTGAGGTGTACAGGTATAAGGTGTGAGTGATACAAGTGTGAGGGGTACAGGTATAAGGTGTGAGTGATACAGGTGTGAGGGGTACAGGTATAAGGTGTGAGTGATACAAGTGTGAGGTGTACAGGTATAAGGTGTGAGTGATACAGGTGTGAGGGGTACAGGTGTAAGGTGTGAGGGGTACAGGTGTGAGGGGTACAGGTGTGAGGGGTACAGGTATAAGGTGTGAGTGATGCAAGTGTGAGGGGTACAGGTATAAGGTGTGAGTGATACAAGTGTGAGGGGTACAGGTGTAAGGTGTGAGTGATACAAGTGTGAGGGGTACAGGTATAAGGTGTGAGTGATACAGGTGTGAGGGGTACAGGTGTAAGGTGTGAGTGATACAGGTGTGAGTGATACAGGTGTGAGGGGTACAGGTATAAGGTGTGAGTGATACAGGTGTGAGTGATACAAGTGTGAGGTGCACAGGTATAAGGTGTGAGTGATACAAGTGTGAGGGGTACAGGTATAAGGTGTGAGTGATACAAGTGTGAGGGGTACAGGTATAAGGTGTGAGTGATACAAGTGTGAGGGGTACAGGTATAAGGTGTGAGTGATACAGGTGTGAGGGGTACAGGTATAAGGTGTGAGTGATACAAGTGTGAGGGGTACAGGTATAAGGTGTGAGTGATACAGGTGTGAGGGGTACAGGTATAAGGTGTGAGTGATACAAGTGTGAGGGGTACAGGTATAAGGTGTGAGTGATACAGGTGTGAGGGGTACAGGTATAAGGTGTGAGTGATACAGGTGTGAGGGGTACAGGTATAAGGTGTGAGTGATACAAGTGTGAGGGGTACAGGTATAAGGTGTGAGTGATACAGGTGTGAGGGGTACAGGTATAAGGTGTGAGTGATACAAGTGTGAGGGGTACAGGTATAAGGTGTGAGTGATACAGGTGTGAGGGGTACAGGTATAAGGTGTGAGTGATACAGGTGTGAGGTGTACAGGTATAAGGTGTGAGTGATACAAGTGTGAGGGGTGCAGGTATAAGGTGTGAGTGATACAAGTGTGAGGGGTGCAGGTATAAGGTGTGAGTGATACAAGTGTGAGGGGTGCAGGTATAAGGTGTGAGTGATACAAGTGTGAGGGGTGCAGGTATAAGGTGTGAGTGATACAAGTGTGAGGTGTACAGGTGTAAGGTGTGAGTGATACAGGTGTAAGGTGTGAGTGATACAGGTGTAAGGTGTGAGTGATACAGGTGTAAGGTGTGAGTGATACAAGTGTGAGGGGTACAGGTATAAGGTGTGAGTGATACAAGTGTGAGGGGTACAGGTATAAGGTGTGAGTGATACAGGTGTGAGGGGTACAGGTATAAGGTGTGAGTGATACAACTGTGAGGGGTACAGGTATAAGGTGTGAGTGATACAAGTGTGAGGTGTACAGGTATAAGGTGTGAGTGATACAAGTGTGAGGGGTGCAGGTATAAGGTGTGAGTGATACAAGTGTGAGGGGTACAGGTATAAGGTGTGAGTGATACAAGTGTGAGGGGTGCAGGTATAAGGTGTGAGTGATACAAGTGTGAGGGGTGCAGGTATAAGGTGTGAGTGATACAAGTGTGAGGGGTGCAGGTATAAGGTGTGAGTGATGCAGGTATAAGGTGTGAGTGATACAAGTGTGAGGGGGTACAGGTATAAGGTGTGAGTGATACAAGTGTGAGGGGTACAGGTATAAGGTGTGAGTGATACAGGTGTGAGGGGTACAGGTATAAGGTGTGAGTGATACAGGTGTGAGGGGTACAGGTATAAGGTGTGAGTGATACAAGTGTGAGGTGTACAGGTATAAGGTGTGAGTGATACAAGTGTGAGGTGTACAGGTGTAAGGTGTGAGTGATACAGGTGTGAGTGATACAGGTGTGAGGGGTACAGGTATAAGGTGTGAGTGATACAGGTGTGAGGGGTACAGGTATAAGGTGTGAGTAATACAGATGTGAGGTGTACAGGTATAAGGTGTGAGTGATACAGGTGTGAGGGGTACAGGTATAAGGTGTGAGTGATACAAGTGTGAGGGGTACAGGTATAAGGTGTGAGTGATACAGGTGTGTGTGATACAGATGTGAGGGGTAAAGGTATAAGGTGTGAGGGGTACAGGTGTAAGGTGTGAGTGATACAGGTGTAAGGTGTGAGTGATACAGGTGTAAGGTGTACAGGTGTAAGGTGTACAGGTATAAGGTGTGAGTGATACAGGTGTGAGTGATACAAGTGTGAGGTGTACAGGTATAAGGTGTGAGTGATACAAGTGTGAGGTGTACAGGTGTAAGGTGTGAGTGATACAGGTGTAAGGTGTGAGTGATACAGGTGTAAGGTGTACAGGTGTAAGGTGTACAGGTATAAGGTGTGAGTGATACAAGTGTAAGGGGTACAGGTATAAGGTGTGAGTGATACAAGTGTGAGGCGTACAGGTATAAGGTGTGAGTGATACAGGTGTGAGGGGTACAGGTGTGAGGGGTACAGGTGTAAGGTGTGAGTGATACAAGTGTGAGGGGTACAGGTATAAGGTGTGAGTGATACAGGTGTGAGGGGTACAGGTATAAGGTGTGAGTGATACAGGTGTGAGGGGTACAGGTATAAGGTGTGAGTGATACAAGTGTGAGGGGTACAGGTATAAGGTGTGAGTGATACAGGTGTGAGGGGTACAGGTATAAGGTGTGAGTGATACAGGTGTGAGGGGTACAGGTATAAGGTGTGAGTGATACAGGTGTGAGGGGTACAGGTATAAGGTGTGAGTGATACAGGTGTGAGGGGTACAGGTATAAGGTGTGAGTGATACAGGTGTGAGGGGTACAGGTATAAGGTGTGAGTGATACAGGTGTGAGGGGTACAGGTATAAGGTGTGAGTGATACAGGTGTGAGTGATACAGGTGTGAGGGGTACAGGTATAAGGTGTGAGTGATACAGGTGTGAGGGGTACAGGTGTGAGGGGTACAGGTATAAGGTGTGAGTGATACAGGTGTGAGGGGTACAGGTATAAGGTGTGAGTGATACAGGTGTGAGGGGTACAGGTATAAGGTGTGAGTGATACAGGTGTGAGGGGTACAGGTATAAGGTGTGAGTGATACAGGTGTGAGGGGTACAGGTATAAGGTGTGAGTGATACAGGTGTGAGGGGTACAGGTATAAGGTGTGAGTGATACAAGTGTGAGGGGTACAGGTGTAAGGTGTGAGGGGTACAAGTGTGAGGTGTACAGGTATAAGGTGTGAGTGATACAAGAGTGAGGGGTACAGGTGTAAGGGGTACAGGTATAAGGTGTGAGTGATTCTATGCATATAATTACTCCACATATCGGCGCATTTTCCGGCATATGTGTACCTAAGGGAGCAAACAGGTATAGATAGGGAGGAAGGGAGAAGGAAGAGTGGGAGAGGAGAAAGAGGGGGAGAGGAGGAAGAGGGGGAGGAGGAAGAGGCAGGCAGGAAGAGAGGGGAGAGGCAGACAGGGAGAGGAGAGCAGGCAGGGAAAGGGAGAGGAGGGAGAGGCAGGCAGGAAGAGAAGGGAGAAGCAGGCAGGGAGAGGGGGGAGAGGCAGGCAGGGAGAGGTAAGAGAGGCAACCAGGGAGAGGGAGAGGAGGGAGAGGCACGCAGGGAGAGGTAGGAGAGGCAGGCAGGGAGAGGTAGGAGAAGCAGGCAGGGAGAGGAGGCAGAGGCAGGCAGGGAGAGGAGGGAGAGGAGGGAGAGGAGGGAGAGGCAGGTAGGGAGAGGGAGTCAGGGAAAGGGAGAGGCAGGCAGGGAGTGGAGGGAGACAGCGTGACATCATCAAGATAACATCACTATCAGAGCAGCTTTATCAAGGCTCTTTATCAGTGATAGTGGCACCTGCACTACACTTCCACCACCATACTACTACTACTTCTGCTAATATCACTACTACTACTACTTACACCACACTAGCATCACTACTACTACTACCCAGCCGTAGCCACCACCACCATTACCTCCACTAACACTCAGGAACCCAGAATACAGTATAATGTGTCGTATATGAGTCATTCTCCAGGTAGACTTTCACGCGTGTTTACCTCGACAAAGGTGGACTGTGTTCCTGAAACATAGTAATACCTCAACTGCGGCTCGAGAAGCGCAACTACATAACACTCAACATACTGCAATAAGTCATTCTAATGTACATCACTATACTTAATCCCTCACTATACTCTCCCCGTTACAATACATCATAATTATATCAATGCCATTTGTATATCAATCTGTGTTAGGACGTCACTTACCCGCCACTCTGTTCATGCCAGGTAGAGTCTGAGCAGATCTACTAATTACGTCTTAATAAACTATTTTCAGGTAACCTTGTAGATATGTCCTACTGGGTCCCAATCTTTTTTTGGTGTGGGTGAGGGGGGGGGGGGGTATGATTGGGGTCAATTAGTTAGTACCTGGGGCCCATTTTACCTTGAAATAAAAACTCACCTTGTTATTACAAATGCGTGTTCTCGTCAACAGCTGTTGTGTACAGATGTGGGAGAGTCACGCCAGTACTCCGTGTTTACTTGACCTTTCTCTCTGTTGTTAACACCTGTGCCAATTTTTACCTGCTTTGTTTTCCCAGACTACACCTGTACGAGTCAGAAACCATTGTACCTGTATTAACCCCCTCCCCCCACACACACACCTGTACCAATCACGAAACATGTCCCTCTTCCCTTAACACCTACGTACACACACACACACACACCAAACCACACCTGCACTAGCAACAATTCATTTACACCTGCATCATTTACAATACTCCCCCCCCCCCCCAAGCATGCTTCCCGCAGTTGAAACCGTAATGTGCACCTGTGCAGCACACTCCCCTTCAAAACAAGCATGCAGAAGTGAGGGGGGGACAAGGGGAGACCTCCATCCCACCCCCCTCCTCTCCCTCCTGACAACAAGGGATGCTGAAAATGAACGAAGAGAGAGAGAGAGAGAGAGAGAGAGAGAGAGAGAGAGAGAGAGAGAGAGAGAGAGAGAGAGAGGAGAGAGAGAGAGAGAGAGAGAGAGAGTCTAGGTTATGTTTATAAATGCTCCCCTCCCCTTTAAGTCGTCTATAATCTGGTGGTGTCCGTGTCTATTCGACACTCTCGACCTGTCTTGCCTCCTTTCCCCCCACCTCCTGAACAACATTATTTAAAGAACATCATTGGCCAAAGGAAGGCTATAGGTAGAAGGATAAATCGTGGCGAAATTCACCTCCGGGACTATTACAGGGTATTGGTGAGTAGGGTTAAAACCGAGATAAGGAAAGCAAAGAGGAATAATGAGGTAAGGATAGCAAGGGAGGCGAAGACAAACCCCAAAGGATTCTACCAAATGTATCAAACTAAAACACGAGAAAAGATTGGACCAATACGGTCAGATACCGGCGAGCTCACTGATAACGACGGAGAAATGAGCAATAATTTGAATAAATATTTTTCAACAGTTTTCACCACCGAAAATTTAAACATATACCCGAGGCACCAACTCTATTCAAAGATAGTGGAGAAAACAAATTAAGTGAGATAGTAGTGACTAGTAACGATGTTAGTAAGCAAATAGACAAACTAAAGCCTAATAAGTCACCTGGTCCCGATGAGATATTTGCCAGAGTATTAAAGGAATGTAAGGAAGAGCTTAGTATGCCCTCAGCAAAGTTGTTTAACATGTCATTAAAAACAGGTGTAGTACCAGAATCCTGGAGGATAGCGAATGTTATACCGATTTTCAAGAAGGGGGATAGATCACTATCCTCTAACTACCGCCCAATCAGGCAAATTACTGGAAGCAATCATTTCAAACTCTATTCAAAATCACCTGGAGAAGCACCGATTGATCAATGATTCCCAGCATGGCTTCACAAGCGGACGTTCTTGCCTAACTAATCTATTAACATTCTTTTCATCAGTTTTCGAATCGGTGGACGAGGGGCACAATTATGATGTGGTATATCTCGACTTTAGCAAAGCCTTCGACAGAGTCCCCCACGAAAGACTAATTAGAAAGGTAGAAGCTCATGGCATCAAAGGTGACATCCTTAAATGGATTAGGGCGTGGTTACAGGACAGGAAACAGCGAGTGAGCATTAACGGCACTAAGTCCCATTGGAGCAACGTCACAAGTGGAGTTCCCCAAGGCTCAGTACTTGGACCATTATTATTTATTATATACATAAACGACATAAATATCGGCATTGACAGCAACATAAGTAAATTTGCTGATGACACTAAAATAGGACGTGTTATCAAATCTGACGAGGACTCGGCAAAACTACAGGAAGATCTAAACAAATTTTTCGAATGGTCTGAAAAATGGCAGATGAAATTCAACGTCGACAAATGTAAAGTACTCAGTATACGAGATGTAAATAGGGAAACCAGATACCAGATGAACAACGATGCCATAGAGAAATCCGACCGCAAGAGAGATTTAGGAGTAATGATAAGTAGGAACCTTAAGCCAAGTAAACAATGTGTTTTTGCTCATAACAAGGCTAATAAAGTACTTGGGTTCATACAAAGGAGTGTTAGTTACAAGACTAGCGAGGTCATCCTAAAACTGTATCTTGCTCTTGTGAGACCACACCTGGATTACGCAGTTCAGTTCTGGTCACCGTATTACAGAATGGATATAGAATCCTTGGAAAGAATTCAGAGGAGAATGACAAGACTAATCCCGGGCATTAGGAACCTTGAGTATAGAGACAGGTTAAAGCATCTTAATTTGCACTCCCTTGAGAGACGTAGAGCGAGGGGCGACCTGATAGAGGTGTATTAGTGGAAGGCAGGGCTAAACAAAGGGGACATTACAAAGGTACTCAAACTATCCAACCAGGAGCGAACTCGTAACAATGGTTTGAAATTAGACAAATTTAGATCTAGGCGTGAAATAGGTAAACACTGGTTTGGAAACAGAGTAGTGGATGAATGGAACAAGTTACCAAATATCATCATTAACTCGAATACGCTGAATTGTTTCAAACATAGGTTGGATGCTCATATGAGCAATAGGGGTTGGGTGTAAACGGGACTGCCCAGTATGGGCCAATAGGCCCGCTGCAGTTTCCTCCATTCTTATGTTCTTATGTTCTTCAGCGAGTACGGTGTTCTTAGTCGTTTCTAACGGTGCCCCCCCTCCCCCCCGTGGTGTGCTACTACGAGTATTTAGAGAACAACCATGTGGCGAAGTATTAACAAGAGCAAGCCACTAGTGGTTTCTGGGCAGGAAAGAATAGCATGAGGAAGCACTCAAACAAACTAACTCCCTCTCAGGAGAGAGGAGAACAGGCTTTCACCATACAAGATGCTGTGTCCCAGGAAGCTGTGACAGCCTGGCACCCTGGATGTCCCAGGAGGCCGCGCCCGCCGATAACACCGGTATATCCAATGTCGACAACTCCAGCCTAGGAAACGGAAACACTGCCAGGTCACCATCACCAGCAACAGTCACTGTGAGTTTCCTTGGTTCGCCGGACAAAGGCCAAACAACAGCCAAGCGATGGTCAAGCTCAACAAAATTATGGAGAAAGTAGGTAGTCTAGCAGCAGAAGTAGAACAGCTGAAAGCCTACCCAGTGCAGCCAACCAGTGAAGCATGATAGTGATTGTCTCATGGAATATCAGCAGTAGCTGATGCTTCATTAATGTGGTGAGATGTATCACACTAGAAACTATTAATAGTCACATAGAGAGTATTACATCAAGTGAATGACATGCCCTTTTATTGATGGTTCTGTGCAGACAAACACAGGTAGAACAGGTTGTGCATGTGTAATATATAAAGAAAATGAGATGATAGTGTCAAACAGACAAAGGCTGAACAACTGGGCCAGCACAACACAAACTGAACTAATGGGAATCTACTGAGCTGCAGACTACATTAAAGAAAATGGAGGTGGGGTGATATTCTGTGACTCTCAAAGTGTTTTGAAATCAATGAACAGTCTGTCAGGCTCTATTTCTAAAGCTGTCTGTGATATAAAAAGAAACGTGATAACTGTTAAGGAGAACAACTTTCACTGAACAGGTGTGGATTCCATCCCATTAGGCATGCAAGAAAGAAAATGTAGACTGGAACCTTGGCTTGTCCAGTACTGTACTTAAAAACATTCAAGTCAGAATCATGAACTTTGATCTAGAAGAACTGAGAAATGCAGAGAGACCTGGCAGTTGTAGCATTAGTAAATATGACAAATTTTGAGACAAGAGGTACCGGTATGGCCAGCATAAGGACAGAACCAGACAATGTGATGTAGTCGTGGCCAGAATTAGGCTAGGATACAGACACATCTGGCAAGTTAGTAACGCTGTACCCATACCGGAACACTCAGCATGTAAACTTTGTGATAAACCTTTAAAGCATACACTTGAACACTATATTATTGAATGTGACACTGTCAAGGACTTCAGGCCACCTGGCCTATTGTATCATGAACTTTGTAGTCACTATATTGAATCGGGGGTGCTTGGGGACATTTTTGCTGTTTATCCCAAATTTGCTAGCCCACACTAATTAGTCCTCAAATAGAATATGACTCCCAATGTATATGAACCACTCTCCTGCGTGGCAGTGAACAGTGAATATCACCCACATGACTCTGACCTACAGTATATACTGTTAATGAATATGATCTATTCCTTTGTGTATAAACCTCTGTCCTGTGTGGTAGTGAGAAGTGATACCACCCTCGGTGTCAAGACCTGACTGAATTTCTCAGAATAGGCAAATTTATACTGTATATACTTGTGACACTTGCCAGATGCTTCTGGTGTTATTGTACAGGGGTACCTAGTGACAGCACTAGGAACCCGCTTCCTCTATCAAGGAATAAACTATTGAAAATTGAATTGAATAGGC
This sequence comes from Homarus gammarus, assembly GCA_958450375.1. Taxonomy (NCBI): domain Eukaryota; kingdom Metazoa; phylum Arthropoda; class Malacostraca; order Decapoda; family Nephropidae; genus Homarus; species Homarus gammarus. The sequence continues at coordinate 770,141 of CAUDMG010001364.1, read as the reverse complement.
AAACTGTACTCCAACTTTTGTCAACCGTAGTCTCCTCACGATGTAGAAAACAGGAGTGACGTTGGTGTAAGTGGAGAGAGGAGTGAAGCCTAGAAAGTCAGTGCATCCATCATAGTCACTGACCTAACCTCAGGTGTGAAACTTGTCCATGATCCAAAATCTCTCACATCCTTCACGGTGGGTGAAATCTTAAAGCTAAAAAGGGACTACTGTAAGGCTGATCAATTTAAAAGGGGTAATCTTTTGATCAGGGTTATCTATGAAGCTGAATCAGAACTCATTCAACTCAGTCCAAAATGGCAGGAGTAACACGAATGCTTAGTTTTATATCATGGAAAATATGAAGTGTTAACTGCAGAATTAATGACCTACAGCGGTTTGTTAAACTTTATAACATAGATGTAATTGGCTTAAGAACCTTAAACGTCCAGCACCCAAACAAAGTTGCACCCAGGATAGTTGGGTTTACAGCATACAACAGTGGAGCAGGAAGTGGCCTGCTCACTCATGTCAAGAATGGTCTGGTTTGTAACTGGATCAAAACCCACAATGATGAAAGTAATTCACTATCAACAATTTACAGTAATGACGACAAACAGTCACTTTCACTGTATAACATCTATGTTCGGTGTAATGAGCTGTGAGTGGACGTGTTACCAAAGCCATCAGGTAACAATGCTATGTTGTGTATGGGTAACTTTAATTCTCGTCACACTGTCCTCAGTGATGTCCAGTGTAACACTAACGGGAGGTGTTTGTGAATTACTAGTCATAATATCACTGTATACGACACAGACAAAGTGACACATCTGATGGGTGGCAGACTTGATTATGTGTGTCATGAGATGGGCCAAACCAGGCTTGCCTCGAACAACCCTACTCTAATGTTTGTTTTACGGGAGATAAGACACCAGGTGAGCTATAACTCCGTCATCACTATTTATAAGTGGGTATGTGAGCCAGTCTATGGGGGGGCGGGTGATTGAGACAGTGGTGTATTGTTCATCGTGTCTCACGCCCCAAAACAACATTTTAGCTACTAAGTAGACCCTAGACCATGGGTTAGTTAAGACCCCCTCCTGCTCCCTTGCCGTAAGATAACGGGACGCTACACAAGTGTCCTTTACCACGACACCGTCCTGTGGACTGTCAGTGAAAAGAGACTGTGTGTGTCAACCCAAGTTACCATAATCTGCTGAAAGTAACCGATGTGTGAAGGTATCTAACTCTACGGTAAGAAATAATAAACATATATCATCCTCGCCGTAAAATCCGTGACAATGTGACTGGGTATAACCTAGTAGACAGTAATAAGGCTAAGGTCATCTCAGACCACCTAGTCAGTGGTCATTATGCAATACTTACTGAATACACTGTTGCTGATGTCAAGTGTGAACCCCATCCTAAGTTGAGAATTAACATCCCAGATAATCCTAAATTGCACTTCAAAACACACACACACACACACACAGATCATGAGGATGGTGGGTAATGTAGATAAATATTAATGTGAGGGGGAGGAGGTTGGACCGGGGAGAGTGGGAGGGGGGAGGGGTCGAGAAGTATGGGGGGGGGGGGATGAGGGTCACAACCAGGCGGTATCATCAAACACTTGCAAGTGGAGGTCGCTGCCTGTCATCCCTCACCTGCCCGAGCGGGAGGGGTGGGGACCAAGATGGGGATTACTGAAGGGGAGGGCAAGGGGAGGGGTGCAAGCTAGGGTGCTTTGGGGAGAGGGGAGTTAAAATAGGGGTGACAGAGAAGATGGAGGGTTGGGAGGGGGTGGAGGAGGTGTTGTGGTGGTAGGGGGGTGTTGAAGTGGAGAGAGGACCAAGATAAGAGAGAGAGAGAGAGAGAGAGGGGAGGGGGTAAGACTAGGAGTAGGAGGTCAGCGGGGGCAATGAGAACACGGGGTGGGGTGGGGTGCAGCTAATGCGTGGCTGTGTTTGGGACGAGAGAGAGAGAGAGAGAGAGAGAGAGAGAGAGAGAGAGAGAGAGAGAGAGAGAGAGAGAGAGAGATCATACGACTGTGACAGGCAAGAACCAGAGAAACACTCATACGAGGACCATAATGGGACCTTCTGACGGTGGCCATGACGGTATAGTGGAGGCGGAGGGTTAGGTGGAGGTGAGTGAGTAGAGGAGGTTGGAGGATTGGGTTAATGGGTGGGTGGAGAGCGAGTCACCGTGGAACTGTGAGAGGTATGATGAACAAACAACAACTGTAAAAACGATAACATCAACAAAAACAACAATAATTGCCAACTAGACTGACGTGGCATACAGATGCTTATGTTGTCGTCACACACACACACAAACAAATAAAACACAATCACACACACACACACACAAACAAACACACTCACACAACAAACACACCAAGTTAGGAATAATGAACCAGCCTGAACCTGATGAAACCAGTTCCCTAAAATCTCGCTTCACTTGGTTACGAGGACGATGAAGGGGCGAGGACACGAGACCTTCACTACCAACACGAACATATAAACCTTCCTTACCTGCCACAAATTTTACCTTTAGGGGAGACAAGTCCACTAAACCCACCTAACAATCTCCCGTGTTACCTTAATGAGGCTTCTTACCTTCCGTGTACTGTGCTGTCGTCCCTTACCTGAGTGAAGGTGTGACGACGCAGGCCTGAGACTACCGTTACCACCCACCACCTGCGTCAACCTTGACTCTCCTTTCCCCAACACGTTCCTTCTCCTATGTAAATGAGGCCTACTACCCCTACCTGACCCAGCCTGGTCCTAGGTTCAGCCACCAGGTTGAGGCTGCGGTTCAATACCCGACATTTTACTCAAAAATATATGATCACAAATGACCAAGTCCGCTTTAAACTGTAGTTACCCCTTGACGCATTCCGCCCGCACCGACCCCTGCCGCTCTCCCTCACCTCCTACCCCTGCCATGCCTTGCCCTATGAATGCATGAGGTCCATTACCCTGCCGGTCACTCCAGTGAATTGCGGATTGTCCCCTACCTTAACAAGCCCCTGAATACCCTGTAGAGTCCTCAAGCCTTTACGGGCATGAGTGTACCCTGCTGTACTCTTGAACTTTTCGTACCCTGCCGGACATTCCCGTGCCCTTATTGTTCCCTGTCATGCCCTGTCCCCCTACTACCGTGCCCATCAAGTACAGTACCCTGCCGTACCCTGGCCAGACCCCACCGCACGAGTCCAGGTTTTTATCAAGTGGCATTACAAGTCTTTATGGCGCGCTTTTTTTTCAGTTCAGTTTGGCGGGACGCTTCGTCATTGGCGGGTCTCTGAGCGGCCACGCGAGGTCATTGGTCGATAATTCCCAGTGCACTCACGGGATTGGCCCCGCCCGTATGTCACATTCCCGGATTATTAATCAGGCTACATCCAGGAGCCTCGTCACTGGCCAGCTGTAACGCGCCAGGGACACGCTATTGGTCAAGGAAATGCCTCTACATGACGTCACCGACATATTTGCCCAAGCGGGACAAAGGATTCCCTCGAAATCACCGACAGATTCTGATTACCTTAGTCAAAATAACCAGTTACCTCGCAGATTATTTTCTATAGTTCAACTTACGATTATATTACCTAATAAATTATTTTAATGATTTACTGAACTTAAAATCATAATACTTATGGATGATCTTAGTAAATTATTTATTGTAGCTGAGCTAAAGATTACCTTACGTAACAAGTTACCTTCGTATTAAACAATAGCTATTTTAGGCTACCTTACTTGAGCTCACGGTTACCTTACCTGAACTAATGATTACCTTTCTTAACACCCAATTTAAAGAGGTGATTCCTTCTATCACATATACGAATGACTACCTCAGCTAATGAAAAGATTTTATTGGTGAAAAGGCGATTATTTATTCAAAGAAAACTATTTCCTTAATCAAAGAACGATTACCTTGAAGACTGTGTTTATCTTGACAAATACACGGCCCCCTTAGTGGAAATAACAATCATCTCCAGTCAAATGATTCGTGCCTTAGTGAAACGTCTCATTAACTATAATTTAAATCACTGCCTTATAGTTTCTGTTCACCTTAATGAGAAAAAAATAATAATCTTCGTCTCTGTTGATAAATCTTTATATCAATCAATAATATAAATTGTAATCTCTTGAAAACTGCTAAACACACAAACAAAAATGTGAAACTGGTAAACAAAATATCGTGGTTGAAAACTGTTTACCTTCATCAAGTATAATATAAGGTTGGGGCCGCCTCAGTTGGGCAACATATTCAAATTAGCTCACCAAAATATAACAAGTGATTACGTCATCCGAGGAGCCAGTTTGGGTCTCTGAGTGAAACTTTATTAATATACATACATGGTAATGGACGGCACTACTACTACTACTACTACTACTACTACTACTACTACTACTACTACTACTACAACTACTACTACTTTTTTTTTGAGACAGTTTGATATAAGGATTAATTATTTATTTATTTATTTATTATTTATCGGACTGTAGTGAACGACGTATGTAGCGAGTCATGGGTGTAGTATAGTGTAGTGCAGTAATGGGTGTAGTGACGTATTAAAATATTGAGTAATGGGTGTACTTACAAGAAAATAGTGTAGTGTAGTAATGGGTGTATAGACAAGTAAATGGTTTAGTGAGTCATTAAGCAGTAACTAAATTTTATGTGTAGTGTCTCTGGTGTAGCGAGTGTAAGATGTGGTAGCGTGGGTGTAGACAGTGTAAGGTGTTGTGGTAGCGTGGGTGTAGACAGTGTAAGTTGTTGTGGTAGCGTGGGTGTAGACAGTGTAAGGTGTTGTGGTAGCGTGGGTGTAAACAGTGTAAGGTGTTGTGGTAGCGTGGGTGTAGACAGTGTAAGGTGTTGTGGTAGCGTGGGTGTAGACAGTGTAAGGTGTTGTGGTAACGTGGGTGTAGACAGTGTAAGTTGTTGTGGTAGCGTGGGTGTAGACAGTGTAAGTTGTTGTGGTAGCGTGGGTGTAAACAGTGTAAGGTGTTGTGGTAGCGTGGGTGTAGACAGTGTAAGGTGTTGTGGTAGCGTGGGTGTAGACAGTGTAAGTTGTGGTAGCGTGGGTGTAGACAGTGTAAGGTGTTGTGGTAGCGTGGGTGTAGACAGTGTAAGATGTTGTGGTAGCGTGGGTGTAGACAGTGTAAGGTGCTGTGGTAGCGTGGGTGTAGACAGTGTAAGGTGTTGTGGTAGCGTGGGTGTAGACAGTGTAAGTTGTGGTAGCGTGGGTGTAGACAGTGTAAGGTGTTGTGGTAGCGTGGGTGTAGACAGTGTAAGGTGTTGTGGTAGCGTGGGTGTAGACAGTGTAAGATGTTGTGGTAGCGTGGGTGTAGACAGTGTAAGTTGTGGTAGCGTGGGTGTAGACAGTGTAAGGTGTTGTGGTAGCGTGGGTGTAGACAGTGTAAGGTGTTGTGGTAGCGTGGGTGTAGACAGTGTAAGGTGTTGTGGTAGCGTGGGTGTAGACAGTGTAAGGTGTTGTGGTAGCGTGGGTGTAGACAGTGTAAGGTGTTGTGGTAGCGTGGGTGTAGACAGTGTAAGTTGTTGTGGTAGCGTGGGTGTAGACAGTGTAAGTTGTTGTGGTAGCGTGGGTGTAGACAGTGTAAGGTGTTGTGGTAGCGTGGGTGTAGACAGTGTAAGGTGTTGTGGTAGCGTGGGTGTAGAGAGTGTAAGGTGCTGTGGTAGCGTGGGTGTAGACAGTGTAAGATGTTGTGGTAGCGTGGGTGTAGACAGTGTAAGGTGTTGTGGTAGCGTGGGTGTAGACAGTGTAAGGTGCTGTGGTAGCGTGGGTTTAGACAGTGTAAGTTGTTGTGGTAGCGTGGGTGTAGACAGTGTAAGGTGTTGTGGTAGCGTGGGTGTAGACAGTGTAAGGTGTTGTGGTAGCGTGGGTGTAGACAGTGTAAGGTGTTGTGGTAGCGTGGGTGTAGACAGTGTAAGTTGTGGTAGCGTGGGTGTAGACAGTGTAAGTTGTTGTGGTAGCGTGGGTGTAGACAGTGTAAGGTGTTGTGGTAGCGTGGGTGTAGACAGTGTAAGGTGCTGTGGTAGCGTGGGTGTAGACAGTGTAAGGTGTTGTGGTAGCGTGGGTGTAGACAGTGTAAGGTGCTGTGGTAGCGTGGGTGTAGACAGTGTAAGGTGTTGTGGTAGCGTGGGTGTAGACAGTGTAAGGTGTTGTGGTAGCGTGGGTGTAGACAGTGTAAGGTGTTGTGGTAGCGTGGGTGTAGACAGTGTAAGGTGCTGTGGTAGCGTGGGTGTAGACAGTGTAAGGTGTTGTGGTAGCGTGGGTGTAGAGAGTGTAAGGTGCTGTGGTAGCGTGGGTGTAGACAGTGTAAGGTGTTGTGGTAGCGTGGGTGTAGACAGTGTAAGGTGTTGTGGTAGCGTGGGTGTAGACAGTGTAAGGTGTTGTGGTAGCGTGGGTGTAGACAGTGTAAGGTGTTGTGGTAGCGTGGGTGTAGCGCCTCCCTGGATAGCGATTCGCCATAAAATACACAATGGTGGGGGGGGATGAGAGAGAGAGAGAGAGAGAGAGAGAGAGAGAGAGAGAGAGAGAGAGAGAGAGAGAGAGAGAGAGAGAGAGAGAGAGAGAGAGACACACACACACACACACACACACACACACACACACAGTATAAATAAACACTTGTGGTGGTAAGGATACAGCTGACACGTGTGTGTGTGTGTGTGTGTGTGTGGAGGGAAAGGAGGAGGGACTAGTGTCTTGTTGTTATGGAGTATTGCAGGAGCAAGTGAGGTGAGGTTGGGAAGAAGGGGTAAGAAAGATGAGGAGGCAGGGGGTGAGTGAAGAACGGTGGGGGGAGGAGGACGAGAGAGAGAGAGGTGGGGGTGGGGAAGGTAAAGGAGTAAGGATTAAGAACTGAGAAAGGAAGGGATGCAGGGGAGGGAGGGCGGGTGGGGGGGGGGGGGGGACATATCTGCTAGCTCATGCTGGTGATACGAGCCCCAACAAGCCACCTCACACCCCACCACGAGCCAGGCACGTACACTGTCAATAGTATAATATAGTTGGGCCTCAGGGGAGTTGTGTCCACGCCCACGCACCACCATCACCACCACCACCTGGGGATGACGTCATAGTAGGGTGGGAAGACACCATACAAGTGACGTCACGGGTAATGATAGCGATGATGTTGCTGGTGGTGGTTGTTGGTGAGATGGCAGGGGTTTTAGGTGATGGTGAATATGGAGGAAGAGGATGATGATGAGGATGGTGGGTGTGGTGGAGAAGAAGGGAAGGTGTTGGAGGAAGTGGAAGTATAGAAGGAGGCGATGGTCGGGTCACCTACCAGGTATAACGTCACTGGGAGGAATGATACGAAGGTCACGACAGAGAGAGAGAGAGAGAGAGAGAGAGAGAGAGAGAGAGAGAGAGAGAGAGAGAGAGAGAGAGAGAGAGAGAGAGAGAGAAATTGATTGAGCACTAAGGTCATATGCAGTTAGTTATAAGCTAGAGGTGGCGAGAACAACATATGTGTACCCTATACCAGCAAGTTAACACGGGGGTGGAGAGAGGTGAGGGGGGGTGGGTGGAGAGAGGTGAGGGGGGGGTGGGTGGAGAGAGGTAAGGGGGGTTGGTGGAGAGAGGTAAGGGGGGTTGGGTGGAGAGAGGTGAAGAGGGGTGGGGGAGGGGAGAGGTGAGGGGGGTTGGGTGGAGAGAGGTGAGGGGGGGTGGGTGGAGAGAGGTGAGGGGGGGTGGGTGGAGAGAGGTGAGGGGGGGTGGGTGGAGAGAGGTGAGGGGGGTGTGGGTGGAGAGAGGTGAAGAGGGGTGGGTGGGGAGGGGTGAAGAGGGGTGGGTGGAGAGAGGCGAGGGGGTGGGTGGGGAGGGGTGAAGAGGGGTGGGTGGGAAGAGGTGAGGGGTGGAGTACAGGAGGCACACGCAAGAGAAAAATGTACGGTAGTAAGGTGACGGGGTTAAACGAGCACCAAATCTATTGCGTTACAGTTTTAAGGGAATTCTAATAGGATTCAATTCTAATGGGACCGGTATAATGGGTCTCACTTCTAATGGATTCCACTTGAAATGGGCTCCAGTGTAATGGTCGGGATTTGTTAGAATGGGCCAATTAGCATACTGGGGCTCATTTAACTCACAATCCTTCAATTAAGGAAGAACGTATCGAGTACAGTACTGTATGCTACACAATGTATGACATCCGCCCAACACACACACACACGAGGGCAACACCATCCTGCAGTCGACACAATATCATAACACTTGCCTCCTCCCATGGCCCCTGTACATCACTAAGCTTACCCCCACGGCCCCTGTACACCACTAAGCTCACCCCCCACGGCCCCTGTACACCACTAAGCTTACCCCCCACGGCCCCTGTACACCACTAAGCTTACCCCCCACGGCCCCTGTACACCACTAAGCTTACCCCCACGGCCCCTGTACACCACTAAGCTTACCCCCACGGCCCCTGTACACCACTAAGCTTACCCCCCACGGCCCCTGTACACCACTAAGCTTACCCCCACGGCCCCTGTACACCACTAAGCTTACCCCCCACGGCCCCTGTACACCACTAAGCTTACCCCCCACGGCCCCTGTACACCACTAAGCTTACCCCCACGGCCCCTGTACACCACTAAGCTTACCCCCCACGGCCCCTGTACACCACTAAGCTTACCCCCCACGGCCCCTGTACACACTAAGCTTACCCCCACGGCCTCAGTACACCACTAAGCTAATCCTCCAAGACTCCTGCACACCACTCAGCTTACCCCCCACGGCCCCTATACACCACTAAGCTTACCCCCCACGGCCCCTGTACACCTCTAAGCTTAGCCTCCCTTGTCCCTCATTCACAGCAGCTCTTCCTATCAGTGCGTATAATAAACCCACACCACACATGACCCTGATCTGTGATTTCGAAATTCCTGACCTTCGCAGCGTGAGTGGGCACGAGCGCAGGGTGGAGAGGTTCAACTGCCTTACAGGGGTCAATGCTAAACCTGTCAGTCGTAGGTCTTCATGTCTGAGGTGCGGCGGGCGAATGGATACACTGCTCGTCTTCTGTCCTGAGGGTATTAGCTGCAGGGTCGAACTCATGGCTCCCCTCAGTTCACCTAGCTGTGAATGGGTACCTATATTCACACCCAGGAAAGTGATGGTGGTGGACTACAGCTCTTGCCAAACTGCTTCCTTGTGTATCAAAAGTTGAGTATACAATGTACTGTATTCACCGTCAAGATTATAATTATATAGGACCTACTTTCCCTGTTCACTCCCAAGATGTTTGCCGGTTGTTGATCCACCATGTTTGTCACTTTCTCCGGCAACTGACTGTGTAACTCACCACCTCTGATGCTCACACACTGCCATCCTCACTATCCCTGATGTTGACTTCAGTGGCTCTTGTCTTTAACCTCGCCCCCCCCCCTCCTCTCCACTATCCACCAAGCTGATTACACTACAGTCTAATCAACGAAGCTGTTTTAGAGTTTGCCGAGCTTTAAGTCACCACACCGTGCGGACCCACATTTAGCGTGTCCTACTCATCTCACAACAGCTGTAGGTACACTAACTCTCCACCTTCACAGAGACAAGAAGTGCTGTTGTTCTACTGCATGTCCCTTACAGTTAATAGCTCTTGGATCACCTTCAGATTAGACACCTCAGCTTACTTCACGTGAAATAAGCTGAGGTGTCTAATCTTCAGGTGAAATAACCTCAGGGTGTTTAATCTACAGGTGATCTAAGTTCTTGAGTATGGTAATGACGGACTGAAGGCGGCCATCTTGACACACCACAGGAGTGTCAGACATCAACAAAGAAGAGTTACTGCAAAAACTCAATTCCAATCAGTTACTCCATGCTTGAGGTCTTAACCAGTTAGCTACACCTTGAACTAAGTCCTAAGTCCAGGAAGGTCTAATCCTTAAACCTACAAGACCGGTCTCTAAACCCACATGCCTGGTCTGTGGTCTCTAAACCTACAGTACAGGCCCGATCTCTAAACCTACAGGCTCGGCCTCTAAACCTACAGGCCCGGTCTCTAAACCCACAGGCTCGGTCTCTAAACCTACATACCCGGTCTCTAAACCTACAGGCCCAGTCTCTAAACCTACAGGCCCGGTCTCTAAACCTACAGGCTCAGTCTCTAAACCTACAGACCCAGTCTCTAAAACTACAGGCCCGGTCTCTAAACCCACAGGCTCGGTCTCTAAACCCACAGGCTCGGTCTCTAAACCTAAAGGCTCGGTCTCTAAACCTAAAGGCTCGGTCTCTAAACCTACAGGCCTGGTCTCTCCCCGGAGAGAAAGGCGAGGGCCGGTTGTGCAAGTCTAGTCGAGGCTGGAAAAAACAGGTGTAATTTGCATAACAAAAGAAAACAAGAACTAGAAGGCCAAGTTTTTTTTTCTCGGTGCTGTCAGGAGGTACAAGCAGGTTAAGCTTTCTCGGTGCTGTCAGGAGGTACAAGCAGGTTAAGCTTTTTCGGTGCTGTCAGGAGGTAAAAGCAGGTTAAGCTTTCTCGGTGCTGTTAGGAGGTACAAGCAGGTTAAGCTTTCTCGGTGCTGTCAGGAGGTAAAAGCAGGTTAAGCTTTCTCGGTGCTGTCAGGAGGTACAAGCAGGTTAAGCTTTCTCGGTGCTGTCAGGAGGTACAAGCAGGTTAAGCTTTTTCGGTGCTGTCAGGAGGTACAAGCAGGTTAAGCTTTCTCGGTGCTGTCAGGAGGTACAAGCAGGTTAAGCTTTTTCGGTGCTGTCAGGAGGTACAAACAATCAAGCTTTCTCAGAGCTGTCAGGAAGCACAAACAAGTAAGCTTTCTCGGTGCTGTCAGGAGGTACAAACAATCAAGCTTTCTCAGAGCTGTCAGGAAGTACAATCAAGCTTTCTCAGAGCTGTCAGGAAGTACAATCAAGCTTTCTCAGAGCTGTCAGGAAGTACAAACAATCAAGCTTTCTCAGAGCTGTCAGGAAGTAAAAACAAGTAAGCTTTCTCAGAGCTGTCAGGATAAACGAAATATTTTTTTTCCTCTACAAGACGACGTAAAGCTTAATTAGTTAACTTTGCCGAAGCTCAAGAATAAAAAAGAAATGGAATCAAAATAACTCTAAGACTCTCTACGTTAATTAGAGCCTTTCACTTAACACCCGGCAGCGCTGAGGTACTTAACCAAAAAAAAAAAAAAGTTTTTTCTTCCTCTGATGACTAAACACCCTAATGCTAACCTGATCTAGACTAACTAAACCATACTTTATCTTAATCCAACCGAATCAAATCAAATCTAAACGTATCTTAACCTAATCTAACCCAACCTTACATTATTCCAACAAAACCTTACATTAACCTAACCTAACCTAACCTTACAATATCCAAACCTAACCTGACATTAACCTAACCTAACCTTACAATATCCTAACCTAACCTGACATTAACCTAACCTAACCTTACATTATCCTAACCTAACCTAACCTATCCATCAAGTGAAATAACCTAAGGTACCTAATCTTCAGGAGATCCGAAACGCCCCCTAGACATATTAATTATTAAACTAAACAACAAAGATTACCACTATTAATCAAACAACAACCATTCATCACAACATCGGGAAAAAACAACAACCATTCATCACATCAGGAAAAAACAACAACCATTCATCACAACATCGGGAAAAAACAACAACCATTCATCACAACATCGGGAAGAAAAAACAACCATTCATCACAACATCGGGAAAAAACAACAACCATTCATCACAACATCGGGAAAAAACAACAACCATTCATCACAACATCGGGAAAAAACAACAACCATTCATCACATCAGGAAAAAACAACAACCATTCATCACAACATCGGGAAAAAACAACAACGATTCATCACAACATCGGGAAAAAACAACAACCATTCATCACAACATCGGAAAAAAAACAACAATTCATCACAACATCGGGAAAAACAACAACCATTCATCACAACATCGGGAAAAAACAACAACCATTCATCACAACATCGGGAAAAAACAACAACCATTCATCACAACATCGGGAAAAAACAACAACCATTCATCACATCAGGAAAAAACAACAACCATTCATCACAACATCGGGAAAAAACAACAACCATTCATCACAACATCGGGAAAAAAACAACAACCATTCATCACAACATCGGGAAAAAACAACAACCATTCATCACAACATCGGGAAAAAACAACAACCATTCATCACAACATCGGGAAAAAACAACAACGGAAAAAAAACAACAATTCATCACAACATCGGGGGAAAAAACAACAATTCATCACAACATCGGGAAAAACAACAACCATTCATCACAACATCGGGAAAAAACAACAACCATTCATCACAACATCGGGAAAAAACAACAACCATTCATCACATCAGGAAAAAACAACAACCATTCATCACAACATCGAGAAAAAACAACAACCATTCATCACAACATCGGGAAAAAACAACAACCATTCATCACAACATCGGGAAAAAAAACAACAATTCATCACAACATCGGGAAAAAAACAACAACCATTCATCACAACATCGGAAAAAAAACAACAACCATTCATCACATCAGGAAAAAACAACAACCATTCATCACAACATCGGGAAAAAACAACAACCATTCATCACATCAGGAAAAAACAACAACCATTCATCACAACATAGGGAAAAACAACAACAATTCATCACAATAGGGAAAAAACAACAACCATTCATCACATCAGGAAAAAACAACAACCATTCAACACAACATCGAGCAAAAACAACAACCATTCATCACAACATCGGGAAAAAAACAACAACCATTCATCACAACATCGGGAAAAACAACAACCATTCATCACAACATCAGGAAAATTGATGAGACACGCAAGAGAACGATCATCACCCATCCCCTTAAAAGCCTTCACAGTTCAACACCACCATCCCCAAGAGAATATTTTCCGCCTCTTGTCTTCTCACTTTAAAGCTGATGAAATCCTTGTGATGCAAAGAGGCGGTACAAGAAATAGTTCTCCATGAGTATTACCAACAGCTTATTGGAAATAGTTTCAAGAATCCGACTTTCTTCACCACCCTTCGTTCTTAGCCCATGTACTTCACCACCCTTCGTTCTTAGCCCTTGTATTTCACCACCCTTCGTTCTTAGCCCTTGTACTTCACCACCCTTCGTTCTTAGCCCTTGTACTTCACCACCCTTCGTTCTTAGCCCTTGTACTTCACCACCCTTCGTTCTTAGCCCTTGTACTTCACCACCCTTCGTTCTTAGCCCTTGTACGTCACCACCCTTCGTTCTTAGCCCTTGTACTTCACTACCCTTCATTCTTAGCCCTTGTACTTCACCACCCTTCATTCTTATCCCTTGTACTTCACCACCCTTCATTCTTAGCCCTTGTACTTCACCACCCTTCACTCTTAGCCCTTGTACTTCACCACCCTTCATTCTTATCCCTTGTACTTCACCACCCTTCGTTCTTAGCCCTTGTACTTCACCACCCTTCGTTCTTAGCCCTTGTACTTCACCACCCTTCACTCTTAGCCCTTGTACTTCACCACCCTTCATTCTTATCCCTTGTACTTCACCACCCTTCGTTCTTAGCCCTTGTACTTCACCACCCTTCATTCTTAGCCCTTGTACTTCACCACCCTTCGTTCTTAGCCCTTGTACTTCACCACCCATCATTCTTATCCCTTCGTCGTGGCATTTATTATTTTTTTCCTCACTGTTCCGGGTCAAAACTTACAAATCCTATTATTTCAAATAAATCCTAGGTCGTAAGATTATCAAAGCTTCCTAACGTTGAATATTTTCCCAGTAACTATAGACGCGTGAACACATTTAAGCTGCTTGACTTTGAAGTTGAAACACAAATAATAACATCTAAAATGACTCTCAAATTACACTGAACCAAGATACTTTCACCTAAGAGCAAAGACGCAGGCAGACAGACAGACAGTTCGACAGACCTCAAACCACAAGCTACAGCGACCTACCGTCTCTCCTTGTGTGTCTTAGTTCAGCACAACACCTCCATCACGCGGGCCTCCCAGGTTAGGTCAGGTTATATAAGGGTTTGAATTGGCTATGTTATTGTAGTTTGGTTTGGTTTGGTTGGGTTATATTTGGTCTAGATTGCTCATGTTATACTATGTTAGGTTAAGTTAGGGTGTTTAATCATCAGGTGAAATAAACTGCGGGTGCCTATTCTTCACGTGAGCCGGAAAACGATGACGAAAAAGCCAACTCTCCAACATGACACGTAATAAAATGTAAATATCCACTATATAACCCTCCTAACATTGTTGATCATGTTCCAGAATCTGTCAAGAAAACCTGTCGAGTTATTGTTTGTCTGACACAGCGAACAACCTCCTGTCAACCTCCTGTCTATAGTTGTGAGCATAAGGAATGAATATAGACAGACAGAGAGACAACAAGGCATCATTACCCATAAACAAATTGCGTTCAGATCCTAATCTAATCTAATCTAACCTAACCTAACCTAACCTAACCAAACCTAACCTAACCAACCCTAAATAAATACAGGCAGGTACATTATTTATTGGTCACACACTCAACACGGAATTAATTAGTTAGTTAGTTACCAATGCAACAGTCATCATCACGTGACCAGATCATTCACTCACTCCGACCCAAAGTTCAATCCTCCGCCGCCACCACAAGTGAATGGTCGACTCGGTACAAGATTCTCTCCCACAAACACCAACTTTTTATCACTGTGAAACAAGAGTGATGATGGACACTTAACGGGAGACACACACACACAGGTTCAGTGATGCTCGCGGGGGCAGGGGAGAGCAAAAACGAGGTCGTTATTATCATCAGAAGCATCATCATGGATTTAGATGGACGCAGTGAGGGTCTTGGGCGTCCTGGGGTTATGCTACCACTCCCGTGCCCCGTCCCCACCACCACACAGTGCCCCGCCCCTATACCCAGCTACCACTCCTTTTTTTTTTTTGTAGAGAAAGGAGGGATGAAGGAAGATTAGAGGTGGGGGAAGGAAGTTAGAGTTCGGAAATTGAAGAAATTTAGGAGGAGGTAAGAGAGGGCGGGCTGACCGCCTAGCTAAGCTAATAGTGTGTTAGGGTTGTGTCATGGGTTAGTTATTGTCTGTCGGTACAGGCACTAGACAGCCTACCGTGTCCCATATATAGGTGCTTTAAAGCTCTTTATTTCATATTCCGCCGACCCTACTGGCGGATGCTGGTCTTGGGAGGTTGTCTATTGCCTGGCCGTGTAGATCGGGGGTGGTAACGGACCTTTTGAGATTTGGTAACTTTTTGGGAACCATGTATGGTTGTTGTCGTTGTCTGGTGGGAGTCTTTGAAGGAGTTCTAGCGCTGATCGTTCTATCTTTTGTCAGACTCTGCTGGCCAGGGTGTGTAGCTGCTGGTTGATGGGTTTTATTCTCAGGTCTCTATGTATCTCGGCTGTGGTTCTGGTGAAGGGGTATCTTTCACCTGTGACGAATCTTAGGGCTTCATTTTGGACCATCTGTAATTTTAATATTTGAATGGTGCTCATAGTATGAAGAGGTATTGCTGGGTATGTTAATATCGGTGTGATAAATGATGTCACCAGGCGGAGTTTTATTTTCTCAGGAAGCGCTTTAAAGCGGTATAGTTTTCTCAGCCCTCTTCTTGCTTTTTCCTTCCTGCTGCGGACATGATGGGAGTAACCTGTCGTGGATATATGCAGGCCCAGGAGGGTGCCTCTGCTTTTGTATTCTATCTGGGCATTATTGGTTACGAATGGATGGGTTTTCCTTCTCCATAAGGGTATCACTGTGAATTTCGGTTGACTGGTTTGGATTTTCCATTGTTTTTCGTAATTATTTACCTTTTCTAATTCCCGCCTGGTGTTGTCGGCCTGTAACACTCGCGATTTTCCTTGATGTGTTGTTATTTGAGTGATGCCGTCTGCATACATAATATCTTCGTTACCTATTCTAGTGGGAGGCGGGGTGTCACTTGTGTAGATAATATATAGGGTGGGGGAGAGGACGCTGCTCTGAGGGACTCCACTCATGAGTGGGAAGGTCTCCCCTGTGTGTTGTCCCACCCTCAGTCTGGCATTTCTGCCGTCAAGAAAGTTGCAAAGCAACTTTTCAATGTTGGTAGGAAGTCCAAGTTGGAGGATCTTATATTTTAGACTGTCGGGCCAGACTTTGTCAAATGCCTTCGCTACATCCCGGAAAGTTAGATTACATTGTCTACCACTCGCCGCGGCTCTGGCTATGATTTCACATGCCAGGGCTATCGGTGTTGTGGTGGACTTCCCTTTCCTGAATCCGAATTGTCTGCAGTTGACTCTGTTTGCTCCTGTGCCCCGCCCCATCTCCCCGTGCCCCGCCCCTACCTCCTCCCCGTGCCCGCCCCTACCCTATCACCACTCCGAGCCTCGCCTCCATCTCCCCGTGCCCACCCACACACCCCCGTGCCCCGCCCCCACCCACCTCCATGTACTACTCATGACACTGATCACCAACACTGAAAACAAGACGACGGTGCACCATTGTTGAAGCTCCTGTGTTACCATCGTTAAAATTTTTCGCCCTTGTAAATGGTGTTTCTGCGCCACTATCAACATGCCCCAACTCTTGACATTTTAGAGGGCCGTCACCATGACAACTCAGATCGACTAACGCGTTTACCTCAAGAGCAGTGGAATGTGTTGTGTTGTATATATGTTATGTGACAGTGACTCATTATATATAACTCCAGCATTGTAACACTGAATAATAATAATAATAATAATAACATATGAGCTAAATAAAACATACAACAAGGTAAAGTTGAAGCTGGACAAGACACGGGGTCAATCGCCGCTGAGTAGGGGCGTCGTCAACAGGTCGCGTCACCCCCGCTTCTTCCAATGTTAAATTTAGAATCGCGACGACCACTGTCTGACCTTCATGTAACACTCCCAAACGCCCATTAATCACCTCCTGGCTGGAAGAACACACTACGGCTAGATTCCAGGTAAAAATTCACTTCAAATGGTAAACAGAGGGTATTTTTTTCCGTCTGGTTAAGTAATTCTTTTTCTGTCTCTCACACACTGACATAAACAGACACGGTGACAGACTAATGCATCTTTTCCCGTCTGGTTAACTCTCACACACACACACACACAGAGAATAGAGTATCTGTTTCCGTCTGGCTAAGTAACTGCCTCTCTCTCTCACACACAGACATACTGACAGACTAACACACAGCCACACAAGACAGTATTAAGCACTGCGGGTTAAGGCTGGGACACGAGCAAGCAGGTGAGTTTTCGAGCCAAATCCGGCGGGTAGGTCAGGGGAGGCGAGGTCCTCTCCTCTCTCGCCAAACAGGATTCGATGCTTCATTATGTATTCTGAAGTAGGTTGGAGCAAGCAGGCTGCGCACCATCAGATCCGGTACACTGCGCAGGTTGTTGCCACTGCTCTTGACTGCCTCTCTGCCCCCCTCCCCCCTTGCCTGCCTACCTGCACCGCACCCCCCCTCCTTGCCTGCCTCCCTCTCCCTCCCACTGGTCCCTGCCTGCCTGCCTACCTACCCCTCCCTCGCCTCCCTGACCCCCAACACCTCCCTTCTTCTCCTCCCTCCTACTCAGCGTGGGCCTGTACCCCCCACATCACGCCCCGGTGCAACAGTTTACCTGGCCTTTACCTAACCTTTGTTAATCGTTCACCTTGCTGTTGTGCTTCCTTTCACTCCTGTTTACTTCATCCACTTTAGTTTACATTTATCTTTTATACCTGGAGTTTACCGGGAGTTTAGTTAGCACCTGTTGTTATATACCTGGAGCTGACCTGGAGTTTAGTTCAGCACCTGATGTTATATACCGGGAGGTGACCTTGACTTGTACCGGTCAGTCATCTTGTGTTCATTTGCGTTTACTCTTAAGAGTTTATTCCACGTTCACAGGCCGCCATGTTTACTTGGCCATCACTGTGCGGTCCTCAGGTGTACCTCACGTTCACTCAAGAGTTCATTTGGCGTTCAACCTGGTGTACGGACCTAATATCTTTGTTATTAATGTGTTCAGTTGTACGTGTGCCATTACATACTGTACAAGAGGCGCACTTATGATGTCAAGGACTAGACATGGGAGGTGTAGGTATATACCGTACCGTACATAAACGTACGTGTGTGTGTGTGTACTTACCTATAGCGAAAGTGTAGATACAAATATAGCGCGCGTTTATATACCAATAACATTGCGTCTACATAATCTTTTCCTTTTTTGTATTTAAATATTTTATTAAACTAACCCCCATGTCACTGTGTGTAATATATCACTCCTGTCAACTGTATATTTTCAGCCTTTGATTGCTGTACTTTTTCTATAAACAGCTAATTATTATCATTATTATATACCGTGCAAGCGTGCATATATATACACACGTTATTGATGTACAGACAGAAATAAAGTGCGTAAATAATACAAAAATGAAGTGCGTATAATCATACGCAACCATGCATGCAGGGACGGGTGCAGATAACGGTGGTGGCAGAGCGGAGGTTCACTCATACAGGGGGAAAAAATCATCTTCACTAGAGAAGCAATATGTCCACCACACAGGGCAGAGGAAGAGCAACAAAGAGAACTGATAGCTAGTGTGGACAGACAAATACAGACACAATAGAGATTTTGAAAAGACACAACAGCTTTATATGAGGGAACCAAGACTTAACACGGGTCTAGTATCTTTAGGAAGTGACTATTAGTAAAATAACCTACAGATGTATACAGCAGTTTAATTTTGTTATCATGGTATACCTAACCAAACCAAACGTAACCTAACCTTGGGCTATTTTACCGTCACCCCCGGCTCAATAACCACTACCATATCTTTAACAGCAACTATTTCTTAAGCAATACCATATAACAAGTCAAGAGACGATTAAGACGCACATAACACAATACAACAACAACAACAACAACAACAACAATAATAATAATAATAATAACAATAACAATAAAAATAATAATAATAATAACAATAAGAATAAAAATAATAATAATAATAATAATAATAATAATAATAATAATAATAATAATAAACACCCAACTATGATACACAATCCCTAATGAACCAACTTCAGGTAAGCTCTAGGCAAACTTCAGGTAAACTCCAGATCAACTTCAGCTAAATTCTGGTAAACTTCTTATGAACTTCAGGTAAGCTCGAGGTAAACTTTAGATAATAGTCATCTAATTCCAGGTAAACTTCAGCTAAATTCTGGTAAACTCCTTATGAACTTCAGGTAAGCTCGAGGTAAATTTTAGATAATAGTCATCTAATTCCAGGTAAACTTCAGTTAAATCCAGGTAAACTGGGCGTAGACTAATAACGACACAACATAATGATAAAACCACAGTGAGCGGAGACCAGTTTACTCCCGGGATCTGTTTACCAGCCTCCGCCTAGTGGCTATCCGACCGTGACCCCCAACAACCGGAATCTTGAATAACCTGGGAGCAAAATTAACCGGACACTTGATTACGTGGGTGAGGGGGTGGGGGTGGGTATGTGGTGGTGTGGGATCTGGGGGGGGGGAGGAATATGGGAGGGGGTGGTGTTGGTAGGAATGTGGGATTGGAGGAGCTTGTGGATAGGGTGTAGGAGTGGGGGGTCTGGAGGGTGTGGTGTTGGTGGGGGTCTGGGGGGTGTTGTATGGGTAGGAATGGGGGAGTGTGGGTTAGGGTGGGCCAAAGTTTTCACCAACCTGTCTTCAATGATCAAGAGAATGTTGATCAATTTCTCCCCAGACGAGTAAAATGTTGATCACTACACACGGTTGTTAATTATATATTCATCATGCTTATTATACACTTTTATTAAACACTTTTCATTATAATTATTATCATCACCGTTATCTATTGTCATCATTACTGGCATTATCGTCACACCTAGAGATAATATCATCATTATCGCTAACAACTACCACATTGTATTTCTGACACGTGGGAGACCTGTATCTCGTTATCCACGACCTTGTGTACAACAAACTCCCCGACAAGTGAGGGCCATCTTGAGACAACGGGAGGCACCTCAACAACTTTCCCGTCTGTCTTATCTACCACACACACACACACACACACACCTCGTGGCGCCGCAGTAACAAAGAGTTAACACATTAAAACATTCTATATATACTGTATATACTTTTACTTATATCTCTCTTCTGCACTTATAAGAACAGACCAAGCGTTCGTAGATGTGTATTTTAGAATCCGGATTTCAACAGCTGAGAAGACCAACGTATTGCCAACAATTATAACAACAACCTGACGCCACAGAAAAGGGGATAACGCAACGAGGAGGAGGAGGAGGAGGACAGGGTGATTTCAGGAACACATGAACTCTGAAGAAGCAGCAGCAGCAGGTCCTCCCGAGTGCACCAGACCGACAAGAACAAGTAAGTGGATCAAGAGGGATACAACAGATGGTTCTGGGGAGGGGAGGGGTGAAGGACCTTAAAACTCACTCATGGTAAATTTCGCCCCCCCCCCCCCCCTGTGTAAAGAATAGTGTGTACTAAATGCCTTCGGGAGGGGAAGGGAGAAGGGGGGGGGGAGGGGGAGAAGGGAGAGGGGGAGGGGAGAGCACACACTGAGTAAAGTTCAGGCAATTTATCCTCCCCCCTCCCCCTCCTTCCCCTGTGTACAAAACACTTCGGGTGTACCTTTAGAATGTAATGTATATATAGCACGGAAGGGGGGAGGGGGGAAGAGTGGGACAGAGAGGGGAAGGGGGGAGGGGAAGGGATGGGCAGAGAAAGGGAGGGAGGAAGGGGAAGAAATGGAGGCAGGGAGGCAGGGAGAGGAAGAGAGAAAGAGGAAAAAATGGAAGGAAGAAGGGAGGGTGAGGGACAACGAGGAAAAAATAAAACGGAGGGAAGGGGGAGAAGAAGGGGAGGGAGGGAGGGAAGGGGGGAAGAAGAGGAGGGCAAGGAGGCAAACGATCCTAAAACACATTGAGTAAATTCCAGATAATTAACACGCCTTGGAGTACACCTGAGGGAGCACCTGAAGGCTTCTCTCTGTACTCTGCATCACCATCATAACGTGACAGGTGGAGTAAACCCTCTCTCGGTGGCAGCGTCTCAACCCTCCCCTCCCACCCCCTTCCTCCCGGTACAAGCTCCCCCCTCCTCTCCTCCCGGTACAAGCTCCCCCCCCCACCTCCCGGTACAAGCCTCCCGGTACAAGCCCCCCTCCTCTCCTCCCGGTACAAGCTCCCCCCTCCTCTCCTCCCGGTACAAGCCCCCCCCCACCTCCCGGTACAAGCTCCCCCCTCTCCTCCCGGCACAAGCCAAGTTACGTCTGTCTTAATGTGGTGTCTTGTTACCTGTCCTTGTTTAATATATATAATTAATTAATTTTCCTAGTGACTCCAGGTGTGCTGCAGGTACTGGAGTTAAGGGTCAAGACTCCATTGATAGATAGCATGTAATATTATCTAACACTTAAAGACGTAATTACAGCTCTCTCTCTCTCTCTCTCTCTCTCTCTCTCTCTCTCTCTGTCTGTCTGTCTGTCTGTCTGTCTGTCTCTCTCTCTCTCTCCCAGGTCAATGGCTGTGTGTGTGTGTGTTCGTCTCACCTGTAAACAAAAGGATCACGTGGGGTGGGGTGGGGTGGGGTGGGGTGGTGTGGGGTGGGGTGGGGTTGGGTTGGGTTAGCTTAAGGTTAAGTGAACTAAAGGCTAGGTTAGGTTAAATGAGGCTAGCTTCATGTTAGATTAGGCTAGCTTCAGGTTAGGTTAGGTTAGGTTAGGTTAGCGTTTTGTACGTATTAAAAACCAAATCGTTTATGCAAGCCGAGATGGTTCTTCTGAGAGAGAGAGAGAGAGAGAGAGAGAGAGAGAGAGAGAGAGATAATAGGAAGGGAGGGAGGGAAAGATGAGGTGGGGGGAGACAAAGGAAAGACAGATAGGGAGGGAGGGATGAAAGGTAGAACGGAAAGAAAAAGAAGTGCGGGACAAAGAGAATGAGGAAAAAGGGGTAGGTAAGAGGAAGATGAAGAAGAGAGGGACGAAGAAGGAACGACAGGAGGAGGAATATGAGTCACAAGAATTGAAGGAGTTGGTTGGAACAGCAGCAAGGCATCGCAGGAGGGGAAAGAAGAAGAAGAAGGAATTGAATTGAATTGAAACAGTTTATTTAGCCAGAAGAACACAGACACAGAGTGGATAATAATAACAATATTAACATGGCTGAGCCAGTTGAGAACCTGAGCTCTCTTTTAGGCACCTGATATATACTATACATTTATCTCAAGGAAGTATTATGTAACATTTATCATCATCTGGAATAGTACAATAGCATGGTGGTAATACGAACATCTCATAATGTTACCACAGTTATCACTTCAATATTTATTTATTTTATTTATTTATCATTTTTTTTAACTTTATTTTGTATTTATATTATAAGTATATACATAAATTACAGTGAAATTGAAAAACATAAGTATAATGGGGGAGAAGTACAACATGGGCTGTACAGTAATAAGGTTGAACAAGAGGACAGAGCTGTCAGGATTATGTCTAGTTGGCAATTATGTTTATTGCAATGGTAATTTTTTATCTATTTACATGATAATTTCCGATAAAACGGTTTTGATGGTACAATAAGAGCAGGTACTGTAAATATAGCAGGTGTTACAAGAAATATTAATACTTAGACAATATACAGTATATATTTTTAAAAGATGATTTAAAGGAAGGGAGGAGGAGGAGGGACCATACTTCAAGTCAGCCACTAATGCACCACCACCAGGGGAGGACCGGGCGGCTCACGCATAAATCGCCAGAATTTACACATGGGGTGTAATTTGTATGTGCACCCGCCTGGCTGACACTCTCTTATGGCGTCCTGCGTGTCCTAAATCCTTTATTCCGTATACCCTACACCCCAAGTGAGTGTCCTGCACCCTGTCTCCTGCACCGCGTGTCTCCTCTGAACATGTGTCCTGTACATTCATTTACAGCGTCCTGGATGTGGTTGTATATAGGGCACCATGTGTGTCCTCCACCCCCCCCCCCCCTCACGCAATGAGTTTATGGCCAATTTAAAATCCCTTGGGTTACTAGGGAGTTGAACCAGGCCTTTGGTTTACCTATCTCTTGGTTTACTTAGCCTTTGATTTACCGTTTAAAGCAAGTATACCCAGTCTTAGTTTACCGCCACTTTAACGATCTAGGTTTACGGTGAGTTTACGAAGCCCTAAGATAGC
Source organism: Homarus gammarus (assembly GCA_958450375.1). Lineage (NCBI taxonomy): Eukaryota > Metazoa > Arthropoda > Malacostraca > Decapoda > Nephropidae > Homarus > Homarus gammarus. Next base: position 746,891 of record CAUDMG010001364.1, on the reverse strand, counting down.
GTAAATGACCTCCCATCATTTTCGTTAATTCGTCGTTAACTCATGCTGAGTCGTCTAGTGTCAAGCTGAGTCGTCTAGTGTCAAGCTGAGTCGTCTAGTTTCATGCTGAGTCGTCTAGTGTCAAGTTGTGTCATCTAGTTTCAAGCTGTATCGTCTAGTTACAAGCTGAGTCGTCTAGTGTCAAGCTGAGTCGTCTAGTTTCATGCTGAGTCGTCTAGTTTCACGCTGAGTCGTCTAGTGTCAAGTTGTGTCATCTAGTTTCAAGCTGGGTCGTTTAGTTTCAACCTGGGTCATCTAGTTTCAAGCTGAGTCGCCTAGTTTCAGACAGATTCATCTATTTTCAAGCTGAGACGCATAGTTTCAAGTCGAGTCGTATATATTCAAGCTGAGTCGTTCATATTGAATCTGTGTCTCGTTGTTTCAAATTCTATCGTCCAGTTTCAAGAGAATTCGTTTAGAGAACTGCACAGCTCACCTTAATCAGACATAAGACAGTAACAATAAAACTTGGACCACAAGCAACGCCAATATCGACACCGACGCCAACATCCCCACCGACGCCAACATCGACACCGACGCCAACATCGACACCGACATCCCCACCGACGTCAAAATCAACGCCAACACCGACGCCAAGGTGATTAAGCTCCCCTATTTTGTTTTGGCTTCACTAATAAGAACATTGACAATATTATATAAAGCCTGTAAGCAATGGTTAATATTCCCCCCTATGTAACTACGACAGGTATAGCCTATAAACAATGGTTAATATTCCCCCCTATGTAACTACGACACGTATAGCCTATAAACAATGGTTAATATTCCCCCCTATGTAACTACGACAGGTATAGCCTATAAGCAATGGTTAATATTCCCCCCTATGTAACTACGACAGGTATAGCCTATAAACAATGGTTAATATTCCCCCCTATGTAACTACGACACGTATAGCCTATAAACAATGGTTAATATTCCCCCCTATGTAACTACGACAGGTATAGCCTATAAACAATGGTTAATATTCCCCCCTATGTAACTATGACAGGTATAGCCTATAAACAATGGTTAATATTCTCCCCTATGTAATTACGACAGGTATAGCCTATAAACAATGGTTAATATTCTCCCCTATGTAACTACGACAGGTATAGCCTATAAACAATGGTTAATATTCTCCCCTATGTAACTACGACAGGTATAGCCTATAAACAATGGTTAATATTCTCCCCTATGTAACTACGACAGGTATAGCCTATAAACAATGGTTAATATTCCCCCCTATGTAACTACGACAGGTATAGCCTATAAACAATGGTTAATATTCCCCACTATGTAACTACGACAGGTATAGCCTATAAACAATGGTTAATATTCCCCACTATGTAACTACGACAGGTATAGCCTATAAACAATGGTTAATATTCCCCCCTATGTAACTATGACAGGTATAGCCTATAAACAATGGTTAATATTCTCCCCTATGTAACTATGACAGGTATAGCCTATAAACAATGGTTAATATTCCCCCCTATGTAACTACGACAGGTATAGCCTATAAACAATGGTTAACATTCTCCCCTATGTAACTACGACAGGTATAGCCTATAAACAATGGTTAATATTCTCCCCTATGTAACTACGACAGGTATAGCCTATAAACAATGGTTAATATTCCCCCCTATGTAACTACGACAGGTATAGCCTATAAACAATGGTTAATATTCCCCCTATGTAACTACGACAGGTATAGCCTATAAACAATGGTTAATATTCCCCCCTATGTAACTACAACAGGTATAGCCTATAAGCAATGGTTAATATTCCCCCCTATGTAACTACGACAGGTATAGTCTATAAGCAATGGTTAATATTCTCCCCTATGTAACTACAACAGGTATAGCCTATAAGCAATGGTTAATATTCCTCCCTATGTAACTACGACAGGTATAGCCTATAAGCAATGGTTAATATTCCCCCCTATGTAACTACGACAGGTATAGTCTATAAGCAATGGTTAATATTCTCCCCTATGTAACTACAACAGGTATAGTCTATAAGCAATGGTTAATATTCTCCCCTATGTAACTACAACAGGTATAGCCTATAAGCAATGGTTAATATTCTCCCCTATGTATCTACGACAGGTATAGCCTATAAGCAATGGTTAATATTCTCCCCTATGTAACTACGTCAGGTATAGCCTATAAGCAAGGGTTAATATTCTCCCCTATGTAACTACGACAGGTATAGCCTATAAGCAATGGCTAATATTCCCCCCTATGTAACTACGACAGGTATAGTCTATAAGCCATGGTTAATATTCTCCCCTATGTAACTACAACAGGTATAGCCTATAAGCAATGGTTAATATTCCCCCCTATGTAACTACGACAGGTATAGCCTATAAGCAATGGTTAATATTCTCCCCTATAGCCATGGTTGTTAAGTCACACGGGACGACACACCCTCCTCAAACCCGACCCATGTGAGAATCGAATCTGGGTCACTGTGGCGAGAGAACAACCCGCTACCGCTCTGCCACCTACATAAAACCTGTGCTATTATTTACAACACAATAAATGAAGCGGAAACTGCTTATTTAACCCGACAATTTACCGGTAACTATATGGCAACAAAGAGTCATTGTGGCGTAGAGGTTTGTGAATGATGTGGCCTTCTTCACAAGACTCCTGTGGGGTGAGGACATGTTTAATGGCGTGAAACAGCCACCGTGTACACCACAGTGGCCTTCACCAGCCTCTAGTGTACCATCAATAGTAACACACACACATACATACATACATGAACATACACACACATACATACACACACACGCAAAACTCATAAAATCGTGGGGTATAGAACATGGGTTTTCAAAGTCCATAGAACTAGTATAAGAAAACTTAACCAAACCAAATCTGTCAAGCTACACCAGCCGACACAACTCCTAGTTAACACAACAAGTTAGCTACCTCATGAGAGTAAAGAGACACCCTCCAGAGTTCCATCTTCAATCACGTAACCATTATATGTACACGATCTGGAGCCCTTCTATGTGTGAGTGAGTGAGTGAGTGAGTGTGTGTGTGTGTGTGTGTGTGTGTGTGTGTGTGTGTGCGTGAGTGAGTGTGTGTGTGTGTGTGTGTGTGTGAGTGAGTGAGTGAGTGTGTGTGTGTGTGTGAGTGAGTGAGTGAGTGAGTGAGTGAGTGTCTGTGTGTGTGTGTGTGTGTGTGTGAGTGTGTGTGTGTGTGTTACTAACCTTTCAATCATTAACTTGTCCTAAGCGCCACACGCCATTTTCAACTCCATCTATAACACTAGACAATCCCCCCCCTGGTAAAAACAAAAGACAAGACAGCTTACACCGACCCTCAACAAGGTTCGGTACAGTACGTGTGAATATTGCTGGTTTATGAGGGAGGTACCGTCCTTGAGTCTACCTGGTGTGTAACTAGTTTACCTGGAGTCTACCTTGAATTTACCTGGAGTCTACCTTGAATTTCCCTGGAGTCTACACCTAGCATTTACCAGGGAGCGAGTTCCGGTGGCTCGGTATTCAAACCTAACCATAGGTGTACTGGAGGTCTGCAACCCGACTTCCCGGATGACTGGACTAGACTACCTGATCCAACACAACACTAATCTGTTCCTATCGGTGGCGCAGGACAATAACACGCCCCGCGAGAGGAGAGGAGAGAAGAGGAGAGTCACCCCCGAAAAAAAATAAAATATAGCAACAGGAAGCAGCCAGGGTTCCATAACTCTAGGGTTCACGTTCATAAATCCTCCACAACGTTGATTTTGTGGTACTGGGTAAACCAACCTCAATTACGGTAAGAGTCTTAGGTGTAATTCGAGTGTCATTTTGGAGGTTATTTTCGTATTTAGTGAAGTGGGGAGAGAGAGAGAGAGAGAGAGAGAGAGAGAGAGAGAGAGAGAGAGAGAGAGAGAGAATAACGTACAGTTGCAGTCGAAATTCCCTGGACACTTGGCAATATCTGGCGTCTTACACTGAAAAGTCATGTCGTATGAGCTTGGTTTGTAGGTGATGAATGTCGCCTTGTACACACTGTAACTCTATCTAATAAGTCAAAACAATAATAATAATAATGACAAAAATAAGATTAATTAAGACATTCAAATCCCTCACCTCACTTACCTGTTAGGATATCCGATGTAGCTCAAGATGTTCAAGGAATTTTGACTGCAACTGTACCTACCACACAAAAGTCTTACCCCCCCCCCCCTCCAGGCTCATCTACCGCACCTAAGTTCTATTACCCTTAATTAGTTTCATCTGAACAATATGGCGACGATAGGGTACCGAGACTCCATCGTCACCACTTAGGTTAACTCAGTCGTACGGATTAATGAAAGTCTGTCCAGCGGTTTGTTGTCACCTTTCTATCGTAAGGCGAGCTCGGTGTCGGAAGCAGGAGTAGTGGGTAGGGAGTAGCAGTAGTAGGGGGTAGGGAGTAGCAGCAGTAGGGGGTGGGGAGTAGCAGCAGTAGGGGGTGGGGAGTAGCAGCAGTAGGGGGTAGGGAGTAGCAGCGGTAGGGAGTAGCAGCAGTAGGGGGTAGGGAGTAGCAATAGTAAGCCAGTAGCGGCGGTAGGGGGCAGTAGTACTCGGAGGAAGGCAGGTGGAGGAACCCGCCACTCACAACACGTCCTCCCCGGGGACCAGCTGACTAACACGTGGCGCACCAACACATATATCAAGCACCCCATCCTCACCCATGCGTCATACAGAGCTTCCTCCTCCAAATGGCGACGATAATACAGACAGAAATAGACAGTAATACTTCAAGACAATGCGATGTTCAATAACCCCTTTAGAGCACCACAAAGGTCGAAGATCCATATATAATGTAGGTGAAGCGAGCTCTTCCTGCAGTAGCTGTACCCTGAATGATGACAGTACAGTTGTCCCTCGTAATAGGATGCAGAGAGTCCTGGGCTGAGGTCACGGATTTTAAATACGTCCGGATCCCCACAAAATATTAAACTAAACCATTGCCTTCAAAGGAGAGTAAGATGTATAACTTGACTGGTCAATTAAAAAAAAATTAACCAACTCAAATGCAACGTAGTTGAGAGAGAGAGAGAGAGAGAGAGAGAGAGAGAGAGAGAGAGAGAGAGAGAGAGAGAGAGAGAGAGAGAGAGAGAGAGAGAGAGAGAGAGAGAGACGTGTGATGACCCAAACTTTAAGTGACCTCCACAAGGTAACCAAACTTAAAGTGACCTCCACAAGGTAACCATCACCTCGACCAGGTAAATGGCAGGTTGGCCTACAAGAACTGTTCAAGCAGGGAGAGACAGATCAGTAATAATACCGGCACCAGACACTAAACGTTCTCCCTAATGGCCATATTTACTGTACACTTACATATAACCTTTTAAAAGCAAGAAAAATCTCCAGGTAAATAAATACTAGACGATGACTCTTCACAGCTATTCAAACATACACCTGGGAACATCTTCAACACCTCAACATTTAGTCCCTTAATTAAAAGTACAGTCACTGAAAAAAACCAAATAAATAAATAAAATAAAAATATCTAGACAAAATTGGGTTGAAAAAATATGACACAACGGACGAAGAATTTTGACAACCCTACCGAGATAACAGGAGTCACAGTGTTCATTCTGAAATTCATCGATCACCCCAAGTAAAGATATATTTTTAATTAATTATACATAAATAAATATATAAAATATGACGACAAAAATAAACTTACCTGGCCCTTAATCTGTCCACAATATTAGTAACTTACAAGAGAGGCGAGATAAACCCAGTGCCAACAAGGAGTGCCACAGTACACTCCACACACATACAAGACCTTACCTCAGGAAGACCAGTGTGACGCCTTCAGGAGATACCCGTAGCCCTGATATGCTTCGTCATGTGGTTCCTGATCAACAATGCTGCAGTATACCTCACTATAGTATGCCAATATATCACAAGAGGTTACACAATACCATCACTGGACTGAAGTATACTAGCATACCTTAAAAGACCAAAGTACACCTGCATTATACTGCCATAGTATATCCCCCAAGAACGGTATTTCCACCCCTGACATACTAGTATACAGTACACTGACAGCACGAGCATACTATCATACTTAAAACAGTAAACTAGAAATATAATACACATTATCCCAGCAAACAAACACAAACATGCTCGTAAACCAGGGATATACTAGTGTAAACTACCCCTGTATACTCATAAACCTGGGATATACTGATGTAAACTATCCCAGTATACCAACACACAATGAAAACTGGTAAACGTAGGGTATACCCTAAAAGTATACTCACACGGTGCTCATATCATACACATAGAGGGGCGTATACTTACAGTACAGCATACCAGGTGTTAAGAGTGACCAGGACCTGTAGGTATATGAGCTTCAGCTTACCTGCAAGGGAGAAGGTTGTTATTAGTGACCTTGATTTAATAATTATCAAGGCTACATGACCTTGATTTAATAATAATTAGTAAGGCTACATGACCTTGATTTAATAATAATTAGTAAGGCTACATGACCTTGATTTAATAATAATTAGTAAGGCTACATGACCTTGATTTAATAATAATTAGTAAGGCTACATGACCTTGATTTAATAATTAGTAAGGCTACATGACCTTGATTTAATAATAATTAGTAAGGCTACATGACCTTCATTTAATAATTAGCAAGGCTACATGACCTTGATTTAATAATAATTAGTAAGGCTACATGACCTTGATTTAATAATAATTAGTAAGGCTACATGACCTTGATTTAATAATAATTAGTAAGGCTACATGACCTTGATTTAATAATTAGCAAGGCTACATGACCTTGATTTAATAATAATTAGTAAGGCTACATGACCTTGATTTAATAATTAGTAAGGCTACATGACCTTCATTTAATAATAATTAGTAAGGCTACATGACCTTGATTTAATAATTAGCAAGGCTACATGACCTACATTTAATAATTAGTAAGGCTACATGACCTTCATTTAATAATTAGTAAGGCTACATGACCTTCATTTAATAATTAGTAAGGCTACATGACCTTCATTTAATAATTAGTAAGGCTACATGACCTTCATTTAATAACTATCAAGGCTACATGACCTTCATTTAATAATTAATAAGGCTACATGACCTTCATTTAATAACTATTAAGGCTACATGACCTTCATTTAATAATTAATAAGGCTACATGACCTTCATTTAATAACTATTAAGGCTACATGACCTTCATTTAATAATTAATAAGGCTACATGACCTTCATTTAATAACTATTAAGGCTACATGACCTTCATTTAATAATTAATAAGGCTACATGACCTTCATTTAATAACTATTAAGGCTACATGACCTTCATTTAATAATTAGTAAAGTTACTTTGCGGGGTAACATTTCAAGAGGAAAAATAAATAAAAAATGTGAAGAAAATGCCAAAAAGGACACACAAATATATATAAAAGTAGAAAAAATAAGAGACAAAAGAAAACAAATATGAAAGGGGAAAGAAAATTGCTGAAATACAATAAACGTCAGCACTAGGACGTGTATGACCGAGGCGTGTATGACCGAGGCGTGTATGACCCAGGTGTGTATGACCCAGGTGTGTATGACCGAGGCGTGTATGACCCAGGCGTGTATGACCCAGGTGTGTATGACCCAGGCGTGTATGACCCAGGTGTGTATGACCGAGGCGTGTATGACCCAGGTGTGTATGACCCAGGTGTGTATGACCCAGGCGTGTATGACCGAGGTGTGTATGACCGGGACGTGTATGACCGGGACGTGTATGACCGAGGCGTGTATGACCGAGGCGTGTATGGGAGGAGACATTACAAAGATACATACCGGTACAGCTCTTACCTCAAGGCTCTCAACTGACTCAGCCATGTTAATATTGTTAGTATTATCCACTCTGTGTTTTTTCTGGCTAAATAAACTGTTTCAAATATCTATATTGACTTAGAGGCAACAGTCACTGAATGCAGCATTGACGTGCGGCTTAACTAACACAACTAGGGTATCTGCTATTGTATTAGGATATTTAATATTAGGGTAATAAAATGGTAGAGAAGGTGTGTCTATTGGGGGAGGCTGGAGGCCACGTTAAAAATAGTAGTAGTAGAAGTAGTAACAACATCAAATAATATAATAATAATAATAATAATAATGATAATGATGATGATGATGATGATAATAAATGTGCCAGCTCAAATAATCATCACCCATAAAAACACAAACACAGTCTAGAAAAAACCCACACCCCTTCCACACACCCACACCCCTTCCACACACCCACACCCCTTCCACACACCCACACCCCTACTACACCCAGCACAGCCCGACGTCTCACCCATCATGTTTATGCATTTATGTCGTGTGGGGCTGTGAGGCGGGCGGCCCTGTCACAGTGATACTCTCATCATCGCTGTCACCGACTGTCAGGTACACCACACAGCCTCAGGTAGACAAGTTGAGCCGTGTAGTACACTTTGTAGTACAGCAGACATGTGGGGCAGCAGATGGAAAGCAGCTGTAGCAGACAGAAGGGGGAAAAGACGCATGGTGGGCAGAGACAGCAACAGAAAATTAAGTACAGAAATAGGAGCAAACAAGTGGCGGACAGATAAAGCAGCTGCAGACAAGAGATGGACAGAAACAGCAGCAGACACCTCGACATAAACAGCAACAGCATTCACGTAGTGGAAAGATGCAGCAGCAGACACGTGGGCATAAACAGCAGCAGCAGCAGACACGTGGTGGACAGAAGCAGCAACAACAGTGAGTATTTAGCCAGGGTGGCGGGACCCCCAGGCGAACCAGGAGCTGCCACTACCTCCTGCACCCCCACCCACTACCCCCTGCACCCCCACCCACTACCCCCTGCACCCCCACCCACTACCTCCTGCCTCACTACCCCCCTAATCACTACCTCCTGCCTCTTCCCTCACTCCAGCCCATGTTGTATCGCTTCCACTCACTTATCAGATTACTGTATATCAAATCTACTGTAAAAATATGTATATAATTATAATATAAATTTAGAAAAGTGATAATCGTGGCAACATTCTAACGAGTGTTTACTAACACCATGTTACATGTAATAATCCAGATGATACTAAATGTTATATAATAATTCCTTGGGATAAATAAACAGTATATATCAGGTGCCTACAAGAGAGCTCAGTCTCTCACCTGGCTCAGCCATGTTAATATTGTTGTTATTGTCCACTGTATCTGTGTTTTCTGGTTAAATAAACTGTTTCAATATAAATCTCTTCTGCCCCCCCACCCACTACCTCCTCCCTCACTACCCCCCACCCACCAGTACCTCCTCCCTCACTAACCCTCCACCCACTACCTCCTCCCTCACTACCCCTCCACCCACTACCTCCTCCCTCACTACCCCTCCACCCACCAGTACCTCCTCCCTCACTACCCCTCCACCCACCAGTACCTCCTCCCTCACTACCCCTCCACCCACCAGTACCTCCTCCCTCACTACCCCTCCACCCACCAGTACCTCCTCCCTCACTACCCCTCCACCCACCAGTACCTCCTCCCTCACTACCCCTCCACCCACCAGTACCTCCTCCCTCACTACCCCTCCACCTACCAGTACCTCCTCCCTCACTACCCCTCCACCTACCAGTACCTCCTCCCTCACTACCCCCCCCCCACCCACCAGTACCTCCTCCCTCACTACCCCTCCACCTACCAGTATCTCCTCCCTCACTACCCCTCCACCCACCAGTACCTCCTCCCTCACTACCCCTCCACCCACCAGTACCTCCTCCCTCACTACCCTGCTAGCACCACCACAGAGAAAAAACCGTAAGCACTAAGGACCCGAAAAAAAAAAATTTTCCTTACCATTGACCAAAATTATACACGATTTCCTTTATAAATCCTTCTTATCCGTTTTTACCGTCTCCTTCCTTCCTTCTTCTCTTCTTTTCTTCTCCTTCCTAAAGCATTTATCATCAAGTTTCCGTGGCTATATCTGTTTCTCTTCCTGTTCTATTCTGACAATACACTCATGATGATGACTATATACCTGAATACCGTACAAGGTCGAGCCAGGTGAGTCGTAGGTACTCATAGACACACCCTTAATTATATGGACTCTTGTTTAACCCTAATTCATCTCTGGTCTCACATCTTCAAGCAGTTTCTTGACCACCTTCTGCCAATCTGTAACTCGTTCCACACTGCTCTACCTCCTCTTGGTAACTAACTCGCTCCACACTGCTCCACCTCCTCTTGGTAACTAACTCGCTCCACCTCCTCTTGGTAACTAACTCGCTCCACCTCCTCTTGGTGACTAACTTGCTCCATACTGCTCCACCTCCTCTTGGTAACTAAGTCGCTCCACCTCCTCTTGGTTACTAACTCGCTCCACCTCCTCTTGGTAACTAACTCGCTCCACCTCCTCTTGGTAACTAACTCGCTCCACCTCCTCTTGGTAAATAACTCGCTCCACCTCCTCTTGGTAACTCACTCGCTCCACACTGCTCCACCTCCTCTTGGTAACTAACACGCTCCACCTCCTCTTGGTAACTAACTCGCTCCACACTGCTCCACCTCCTCTTGGTAACTAACACGCTCCACCTCCTCTTGGTAACTAACTCGCTCCATACTGCTCCACCTCTTCTTGGTAACTAACTCGCTCCATACTGCTCCACCTCCTCTTGGTAACTAATTCGCTCCATACTGCTCCACCTCTTCTTGGTAACTAACTCGCTCCACACTGCTCCACCTCCTCTTGGTAACTAACACGCTCCACCTCCTCTTGGTAACTAACTCGCTCCATACTGCTCCACCTCCTCTTGGTAACTAACTCGCTCCATACTCCTCCACCTCTTCTTGGTAACTAACTCGCTCCACCTCCTCTTGGTAACTAACTCGCTCCACACTGTTCCACCTCCTCTTGGTAACTAACTCGCTCCACACTGCTCCACCTCCTCTTGGTAACTAACTGGCTCCACACTGCTCCACCTCCTCTTGGTAACTAACTCGCTCCACCTCCTCTTGGTAACTAACTGGCTCCACACTGCTCCACCTCCTCTTGGTAACTAACTCGCTCCATACTGCTCCACCTCCTCTTGGTAACTAACACGCTCCACACTGCTCCACCTCCTCTTGGTAACTAACTCGCTCCACACTGCTCCACCTCCTCTTGGTACTAACTCGCTCCACACTGCTCCACCTCCTCTTGGTAACTAACTTGTACCCCCATCCTCTCGACCAACCTGCTCCACACTAAAGTCTAGGAATGTGAAGAGCATCGATGATCATTAAACACAAATAACAATAATTAACTCCTAACATACAATGAAATTAATTACCGTCATAAAAAAAAAGAAGCCAATTATGATCCAACTAAGACCAAGGGCAAATCAGGTCTTGAAAACCCACGAGATGAGGAGGTCTTAAGAGATGCAGTATAAGACCACAGTTTCAGAGGTAGTGGTCAGACACCTCTTGGGAACAATCAGATGGAAGGAAATCACCAGACCGAGACTACATGTAAATTAAGTCCGAGGAGCCGCGGAGTGAGTCTACAGTTGCGGTAATGAAGGCGATCGGATCAACATTTTCAAGGATAATGATCATATGTGTCTCGACCAATCAGATGGCAGGATACCGTCAATATGTAAATGTTATGTTAATGAATCACAGGTAAGTCTTAAAGAGATGTAACATAATGGATAAATATAGCGTACTTCTCAACCAATCAGATGTCAGGAAAACGTCGAAAGGCCATGGAACTATGACGGTATGTATATGTTGATGAATCACTGGTTTACCTATAGTTATAATACATAGGCGATCAGTAGGTCACTTCCAAGGAGGTGGTGTTGTGAAGGGGCGCTCAGACGTACAGTACAGACAACCCGAGAACATTAATATCCCCCAACGAACACATAAATCATATCACGAAATCAACAAAATCTTACAACAGGGTAAAAAAAAAAGCTTATATAATTATTAATAATAGCTGTTATAAGCTGAACCGCTTCTGCCTCTAAGCTGAACTTCCCCCGCCTTTAAGCTGTTACAAGAGGGTTACTCGTGAGGGCAGGTGCACGTAACATGGTGTGGGGAGGGGTAAGGGGAAGTGGTGGGGGGAGGGGTAAGGGGAAGTGGTATGGGGAGGGGGAAGGGAAGTGGTGTGGGGAGGGGTAAGGGGAAGTGGTGTGGGGAGGGGTAAGAGGAAGTGGTATGGGGAGGGGTAAGGGGAAGTGGTGTGGGGAGGGGTAAGGGCAAGTGGTGTGGGGAGGGGTAAGGGCAAGTGGTGTGGGGAGGGGCAAGGGGAAGTGGTATGGGGAGGGGTAAGGGAAGTGGTGGGGGTAATGGTGGAGGGAGGAGAGGTGGTGGTGTGAGGAGGTGATGGTGATGTGGCGAGGGAAGATGCGGTGATGTGATGAGGGAAGGTGTGGTGGTGTGGGGAGGGAAGGTGTGGTGGTGTGGGGAGGAGAGGTGATGTGGGGAGGTGTGGTGGTGTGGGGAGGAAAGGTGTGGTGGTGTGGGGAGGAGAGGTGATGTGGGGAGGTGTGGTGGTGTGGGGAGGAGAGGTGATGTGGGGAGGTGTGGTGGAGTGAGGAGGAGAGGTGATGTGGGGAGGTGTGGTGGTGTGGGGAGGAGAGGTGAAGTGGGATGGTGTGGTGGAGTGAGGAGGAGAGGTGGTGTGGGGAGGTGTGGTGGAGTGAGGAGGAGAGGTGGTGGTGGTGGTGAGAGGAGGTGGTGGTGGTGAGAGGAGGTGGTGGTGGTGGAGGTGGTGGAGGTGTTGAGACGGTGGCTGGGTGGAGAGGGTCGTGAGGGTCACCACTCTTAACACCAGTCATCTGCAAGCTGCCCACGCCCACCCCCCCCCCCTCTCTCGTATACCTACCCACCACCCACTGCCCTCCCAATACCCACTTATTTACTGACCTCACACACCAATACCCACCATTACTCCTCTATCAATAGCCAATCACCCACATGCACGCACCATCACCCTGCCAAATATTTCCACCCGAAGTCTTTCCCACATCAACCATCATTGACCTCTCCTAAGTACCCCATTCATTACCATCCATTGACCTCCAAAGATTGTCCAGCCAGCTTAACAACAACCCTCCCAGTACTACCCACACCCATCATAAGGGCACAGTGCCTCACCCACCCAGTACCATAACCAACACCAGGTAAATTTCAGGTAAAAGCTGATGCCTGAGTGACTGTATTTGTAAACAGCGTGAGTCATTTATTGTTTTATCCTTTAAACTGTTAGCTTCTTTTAACATGGTTCACCAGGAAGGCGGCCATAAATTAGGATACCCAGGTAAGGATGCCGACATGCAAATGAGCAGGTGAGCTAACCACCAACCACTAACTACGAGGCGACCAGTGGCGCTAAATACCCACCCTGGGTGCTCCTCCACACATTCATCACGGCCGTGTGAAAAGATAAAATGCTCTTGAGCGGAACAATGTCATTCTCCACAACTTGCACAAGGCCATTCTGGCCAACAGACAAAGACAAGGAAAAGAGGATGAAAAGAAGCCAGAGAGAGAGAGAAAAGGAGGAAGACGAGGGAGAAGGAACTGAAGAATAAAGGAAGACGTAGAAGAAACAAATCAGAAAAAGAAGAGCCACGAGAGACGTAGAGCGAGGGGCGACCTGACAGAGGAAGGCGGCGAGACAAAGGGGACACAACGAAGGCACTCAAACTATCCAACCAGGAGCGAACTCGTAACAATGGTTTTAAATAAGACAAATTTAGATTTAGGCGCAAGATAGGTAAACATTGGTTTGGAAATAGAGCAGTGGACGAGTGGAACAAGTTACCAAACATCATCATTAACTCGAATACGCTGGATAGCTTCAAACATAGGTTGGATGGATATATGAGCGATAGGGATTGGGTGTAAATGGGACTGCCCAGTATGAGCCAATTGCCCCGCTGCAGTTTCCCCCATTCTTATGAGAGGTCACAGTGAAGCAGGAGGCACCAAGCTCACCCCTCCCTCCCCAACCTTCCAGTCTTACCCGTCACCCTCTCACATGTGCTGCGCCCCTTCCAACACCTCAGGCCTTCCCGTGACATCGTGGACTGTGCCTCGGATATGTCCAGTGACGACAGTTAAACTCCTTGCCGAAGGATCCGTCTCACCAGCAGTGAGCGTCTCCCCGTGTGTAATGCGACTGTGCTTGTGAGTTTCCTGAGTAATGACGCGGAAAGTCCAGAAGGTGGGACCTTTCTCCAAAAGAGCACCTCCCGTGACTAAACTGATATACCTTGGAGTAAAGTCTATAATAAGGCGTAATCTCCCTAGTCCACGCCGTGAGGACTCTCCCATCACCATTGAGCACCTCCCCTTACCTTCACCACAAACAATTGGTGTGCTACAATTAGCCAACAAACATTCTAGTTCACACATCGTCCCATCGTGAGCAACACCCACAATGGGTGTAGTGAACACGGTGGTCCCACGTGTAGTAACCTGGGGAGGGTAGGTCCTCAGAGGGTAGGTAGTGCCTCAAAACCTAACTAACCAACAGTAACTCTCTCAACAGGGACAGAAATGCCTATGTGACCTCTGGCGCAGTTATCTGTCAGTATGACTCCCTGGCGGGTGTAGGACGGTCATGGGACTCTCTGGCGTGGTTACTTTGGAAGCACAAGCGCCATAGTGACACAGTGACTCCTAGCGAGGATACCTGCCTGACGGGGAGAGGCAGGTGGGTGGGCATGAAGGAGTGAAGGGGAGAAGGGGGCAACACCTGGGCCGCCGCCCTCCCCCACCCTCCCACGGTGGTGGAGGTGGTGCCCGGGGCGGTGGCCGACACGACGCGCGTCGGCAGCCACAGATTTATGGAGGAGCAACCACAGGAATGTGATGCTGGACCAGACACGCACTGAGTGAGCCACGCACCACCGACCACCGCCTGGCCCACCACACAACACATGCACCACAACACTACGGCTGTCCCACACCACCAACACACCCATAACCACAGACCCCAACCACACCCATAACCACAGATCCTTACAACACCTTACCACCAGAAATCAAACTTATTGAAATGAATCAGTTTATTTAGCCAGAAAAACACAGATACAGAGTGGATAATAATAACAATATTAACATGGCTGAGCCAGTTGAGAACCTGAGCTCTCTTTTAGGCACCTGATATATACTATACATTTATCTCAAGGAAGTATTATGTAACACTTAGTATCATCTGGAATAGTACAATAGCATGGTGGTAATAAGAACATCTCATAATGTTACCACAGTTATCACTTTATTATTTATTAATTTTATTTATTTATCATTAGTTTTTTTAGTTTATTTTTTTTATATTTATATATACAATACATAAATTACAGTGGCATTGAAAAACATAAGTATAATGGGGGAGCAGTACAACACGGGCTGTACAGTAATAAGGTTGAACAATGATACAGCCAATGACATGAGAATTTCCAAGCCTTGAGAAGACTTACCGCAGATAAAAAACTCTTTCACGATATATATTATCTTTATATTGAGACATAAGAGAGAGTGTTGTCTCCGTCGGTATCACTGCAACAGATGAAGTGAGCATCCCTCCCCACCACGCTGATACCGTCATCGTGTGTCCATCGGCGTAACTTAATTATATTCAAGATTCACTTTCCCTGTCATCAATGGACGATACTCGCACCATCCCAATGATTTTCTTAATCTTCCACCGGTGAAAACAAGCGGTGGTCTGTGATACACTCCACAAGTCAAAGTGAGGGGCACCAGTGAGGGCCCTGAGGCACGCCATGTTTGCAGCATTACATTTTCCAAGTAACTTTTTTTACCATCAGTGTACTGGAGCTGATGGTCGAGCGCGTTGTGTCAACAGTACTATTTATCTTCATTCTTTTAAGAGTGAACGACTAACTTTACCCAAATCACTAAACTGGTGGCAACACAAAAATCCACCAGAGACACTGTGGGAGTATGGTGGTCTACAGCCTTACCGCCACACTTCTTTCCCTAAATTCAGAAACTATAATATACAAGTTCCAAAAATCACAAGCGCCTTGTCAAAAACTGTGAACCTTCAGGATGACCCCTAAACAACGTACAAGAATTCATATACTGCGAAGGGGGGGTGGGGGAGATACCAGATGTCACCTAAAATTTCACAACTGACACGACTTCGGCAACATATGGCCCCGGAGACACTGTGTTAAAGCTCTGGTCGACTCCAACACTAAGAGTATCGTGCCCTTAAAAATGACCCCTCAAGATCTCCCGGGGGCTGAGGTTAGAGATTCCTGGGGATACGTAAAGCTTTTGCCTCGAGAGCATTTTGAGAACCCCCAAATATTATCCACAGACGAGGAGAGAGAGAGACAGACATGTTGGAGACGAGAAGCCTACCAGGAGGACTTTTTCCAGTGTTTAAGGTGCTTGACTAAACAATTGCGGCTGCTGCTGACTGACATCTAGAACGTTTCTCACTTCAAAGATTTCACTGAACTGTCATGTTTATATCAACTTAAAATATAATGTACATTTTGCTCTCCTTCTGTTGCCACCCAACCGGCATATTTGTACTACCTAAACCCTGCAGACCAACACACATTATTATTATTGTTATTACTACAGGTATAATCATCATCACTTATTATTACCATCAACCCACATCTCTCTCTCTCTCTCTCTCTCTCTCTCTCTCTCTCTCTCTCTCTCTTTACTTTACGGCACAACAGGTAAACAAACAGCAACGTCGGCTCTCTGTGTATAATATTTGGGTAACAATGATGATCTGTTTGCAGTATGTTTCAACAGGTAGACAAACAGTAACACACACACACACACACACACACACACACACACACACACACACACACATTGTTTGTGTAGGCGTCAATTGTTGGTAACAAACTGGTCTGTAAAAACTAACAAACAAATGCTTGTGCCTTCTGCAGCCTAACAATAAGTGATATAATCTTCGTCCTTAGTTGTCACATGCCCTCAGTCGTCACATACCCTTAGCTGCCACATACCATTTACCTGTCACATACCCTTAGTCGTCACATACCCTTAGCTGACACATACCATTTACCTGTCACATACCCTTAGTCGTCACATACCCTTAGCTGCTACATACCATTTACCTGTCACATACCCTTAGCTGCCACATACCATTTACCTGTCACATACCCTTAGTCGTCACATACCCTTAGCTGACACATACCATTTACCTGTCACATACCCTTAGTCGTCACATACCATTAGCTGCTACATACCATTTACCTGTCACATACCCTTAGCTGCCACATACCATTTACCTGTCACATACCCTTAGTCGTCACATACCCTTAGCTGCCACATACCATTTACCTGTCACATACCCTTAGCCGTCACATACCCTTAGTCATTACATGTTCTTGGCTCTAACCCGTGGAGAAAAACAAAAAATAATGACACCAATTATACTCGACACGTCCCCCACATGTCTAGGGTGACGGCAAACGACGACATCAGCTGTTATTTACCTGAGTCTCTGCCCCCACACAATAAGTGACGGGGGGGAGGGGGGAGGAGTGCACCCGTCAAGGCGAACACAAGCCATGACAAGGACCATTGTCTGTGTCCTGATCACAACACGGAATAAATCACACAGGCGGAACAAACACGCGTTCTGGGGGTAGAGGGAACTAGTTTGTGTGATGGGGCATGCACGTGTTCTAGGGGGTACAGGGGGGGGGGCGTGCTTTGTGACGGGGCAAGCACGGGTTCCAGGGGGTACAGGGGGGGGGGCGTGCTTTGTGACGGGGCAAGCACGGGTTCTAAAGGGTAGAGGGGGGGCGTGCTTTGTGACGGGGCAAGCACGGGTTCTAGGGGGTAGAGGGGGCGTTCTTTGTGACGGGGCAAGCACAAATCCTTCAGGGCAGAGACGACCTACTTGTTTGACGGGGCAAGCTTAGGTCCTTTAGGGGCTCAGGCGACGTGCTGCTTCATGAGGCAAGCACGGATCCCGGGGGAGGGGGGGGGGGGAGCTCATGCAGGGGTAAGCACAGGCCACAGGGGGAGGGATAGACTGAGATAACGTGCTTGTCTGACGGGGCAAGCATGAATCCCCGGGGGCTCAGGCAACATGCTTGTCTCATGAGGCAAACGACAGATCCTTCAGGGCAGAGAGAGAGACAAACGTGCAAGCAGCGTCCCTGGGGCAGTAGTGCTCGTGTGACGGGTTTTTGTTCAAGTTATATCGGCCATTAATAACAAACAATACAACCCAGACTCATTACTCACTCGGCACACAGGTGGTAATTGGGGGGATACGCCAACCACCAGAACAACGAGACGCAAGAACACGACGGGGGAGGGGGAAACGTGACGGGGGGAGGGGGAAACGCGGCGGGGGGGAGGGGGAAACGTGACGGGGGGGAGGGGGAAACGCGGCGGGGGGAGGGGGAAACGCGACAGGGGAGGGGGAAACGCGGCGGGGGGAGGGGGAAACGTGACGGGGGAGGGGGAAACGCGGCGGGGGGAGGAGAACGCGACGGGGGAAGAGGGAACAACAAGAGGATGGAAGGGGAAGGACATAGGAAGGATAAAGAAAAGAAGAACCAGAGAATAATAGGAAGAAAGGAAGAGGAGGAGAACTAAAGAGGGGGAAGAAGAACAAGGAGAGGAAGAAAAGAGATAAAGAGAAGGAAGATACCGGGAACTAAAGAATAAGAAGGACCAAGCAAATGAAAGAGAACAGATAAAGAACAACAAATGAAAGAACAAGAAGAACAAGAAGAACACGAAGAACAAGATGAAAAAGCGGGAGCAGAGACATGAAGATTAAAAGAAACAAACAACCAATTACGAGAACAAATCACATGAAAGAACAAGACAGATGTAGAACACAAGAAACGAACCAACGAACAGATAGCCTCAGGGATCATTGATAAACCACTCAACCACGGACGCTTAACTGACACCTGATCCACCAGGCTGTTGCTGTGTGAACCTCGCATGCCAACACAACCCACTACACACGCGCGCACACACACACGGGTCATGCACGTTTTCCTCGCGGCCACTACTGAACGCCGTGAACGTTTCCATCAATCAATTGCCACGCTGGGATATACACTCCTCCTTCATTGTCACCACTTGGTTACGGGTTACAGTCAACACTATCTGTCCCATGTAGTTACTTGACAGCTATACTGGGACATACACTACACGTTTCCTCCACCCCCCCCCCCCCCTAATGCATGTCATACACTAAGATATGTACGTTTCCTCCACAAATAATCTGATGACACACACAGACATGTACGTTTCCCTTAACATACTGGAACCTAAACGTTATTTCCCCCAGACACTCAGTGGGACATAATTTTCCCCATAGCCTCAGATTCCCCACATTAAGACTTAAATGTTTCCCACACAAATTCACATGTCACACACGTTTTTCCTCTCACACATACTCTGATGCCACAAACATCTCCTCCCCACACACTCAGCCGCCACAAACATCTCCTCCCCACACACTCAGCCGCCACAAACGTCCCCTCCTCACACACTCAGACGCCACAAACGTCCCCTCCCCACACACTCAGCCGCCACAAACGTCCCCTCCTCACACACTCAGCCGCCACAAACGTCCCCTCCTCACACACTCAGCCGCCACAAACGTCCCCTTCTCACACACTCAGCCGCCACAAACGTCCCCTCCTCACACACTCAGCCGCCACAAACGTCCCCTCCCCACACACTCAGCCGCCACAAACGTCCCCTCCCCACACACTCAGACGCCACAAACGTTCCCTCCCCACACACTCAGCCGCCACAAACGTCCCCTCCCCACACACTCAGCCGCCACAAACGTCCCCTCCCCACACACTCAGACGCCACAAACGTCCCCTCCCCACACACTCAGCCGCCACAAACGTCCCCTCCCCACACACTCAGCCGCCACAAACGTCCCCTCCCCACACACTCAGACGCCACAAACGTCCCCTCCCCACACACTCAGACGCCACAAACGTCCCCTCCCCACACACTCAGACGCCACAAACGTCCCCTCCTCACACACTCAGCCGCCACAAACGTCCCCTCCTCACACACTCAGCCGCCACAAACGTCCCCTTCTCACACACTCAGCCGCCACAAACGTCCCCTCCTCACACACTCAGCCGCCACAAACGTCCACTCCCCACACACTCAGCCGCCACAAACGTCCCCTCCCCACACACTCAGACGCCACAAACGTCCCTCCCCACACTCCGACGCCACAAACGTCCCCTCCCCACACACTCAGACGCCACAAACGTCCCCTCCCCACACACTCAGACGCCACAAACGTCCCCTCCCCACACACTCAGCCGCCACAAACGTCCCCTCCCCACACACTCAGCCGCCACAAACGTCCCCTCCCCACACACTCAGCCCCACGTCCCTCCCCACACTAACGCCCAACGTCCCTCCTCACACACTCAGACGCCACAAACGTCCCCTCCTCACACACTCAGCCGCCACAAACGTCCCCTCCCCACACACTCAGACGCCACAAACGTCCCCTCCCCACACACTCAGCCGCCACAAACGTCCCCTCCCCACACACTCAGACGCCACAAACGTCCCCTCCCCACACACTCAGCCGCCACAAACGTCCCCTCCCCACACACTCATCCGCCACAAACATCCCCTCCCCACACACTCAGACGCCACAAACGTCCCCTCCCAACACACTCAGACGCCACAAACGTCCCCTCCTCACACACTCAGCCGCCACAAACGTCCCCTCCTCACACACTCATCCGCCACAAACGTCCCCTCCCCACACACTCATCCGCCACAAACGTCCCCTCCCCACACTAGGACATACACATTTCCCCCTGAAGGTCACTCGGCGTCGGAAGGGGGAGACAACCACCATCACCACCACTCTTGGACACGCAAAAATATTAAGAATACAAACCCCAGCGAGTTTGTCACCCCTTACGTGGCTTAAGTCAGGCGAGCGCGACGGTGTGGAGGCTAAAATTAGGTCGAGTTTACGGTAACAGTAAACATTGGGAAGGGAAGGGAAGGAAAGGAAAGGGAAAGAAAGGAGAGGAGAGGAGAGGAGAGGAGAGGAGAGGAGAGGAGAGAGAGAGAGAGAGAGAGAGAGAGAGAGAGAGAGAGAGAGAGAGAGAGAGAGAGAGAGAGAGAGAGAGATATCGTGTAATGCAAGGTGAGAGAGGAAGAGGAAGGTACGGGGAGGAGGGTAGGGAAAGGGGAATGGAGGAGGTGATGTGGGGAGAGAGGGCGGAGGCGAGAGCAGAGTAGGCTAACAGCAGAAGGGAAGGGGGGGGGGGGAGGGCAGGAAGATAGGGAGAAACGGAGGGGAAAGGAGAGTGGACCCACAAAAGGGGAAAGGAGGGGGGGAAGAAGGGGAGTGAACAGGGAAGAAAGGAGGAGGAAATAAAGGGAGTGAGAAGAACTAAATAAGTGAGACAGGAAAGGATGATGGGAGGGAGGGTGGGAGGGGTAGGAAGGGCCTTGCGTGTTATCAACTCCGGGAACCTTTAGCTACGACTGATACAACTATCTCAATGTCACCCCTAAACAAGCCCACACACACACACACACACACACACCACGAGACAACCCGTGACCCCACTTCTACCATCAGTACTCTCCACCATACCACCACCATCCTGTCACCATCCTGTCACCACCAACGGTAACCAGCCAATAACACAGGAATCACTCATTCACCCGGACCGGAGGCCTCTACACACACCACCTCTCCACCACAGAATCGTTAATCACCACCACGACCACAACGTCACACCAACACCTGCAGCCACCAACACATCTTGCACAGTTGATGAACATTATGAACATTTACTGTAACTATTCCTTTCTTTCCTCACGGCCTGAACTGTTAACTATCATAATTACCCTATAATTTACACCGCCATTAACAGCTGATAAGGTTTAAGGACCGTAGTTACCTCTCCAGCAACTTGAGATCCTAATAAAAATGACCCACTATTCTTCGTGTCCTTAACAGCGTCGTCTATTGAGAGCCATTATACGACAACTTCCTCAGGGGGTCGATTACAATTACCACAGAGACGCTCAACTTCTTTCTTCGAGTCAATAAAAACGTCACTTACGGCGATCACAATTTCCTTCAGGGTACGACTTCAGCTGAGAGAGAGAGAGAGAGAGAGAGAGAGAGAGAGAGAGAGAGAGAGAGAGAGAGAGAGAGAGAGAGAGAGAGAGAGAGAGAGAGAGAGAGAGAGAGAGAGAGCACCCCAGCTTGTATAACAGGGAAAACTAGTATACCTGCTAGCGACGGGTCATCTAGGACTATTCTACACAACATTAACATTTACACACAACACACATATACTATACACGAGCAAGCACACACACACACACACACACACACACACACACACACACACACACGCAATCAATAAATGTATATATATGTATGTACGCACGCAAGCACACACATATACGTATACTAAAAACACACTCACACACACAAATCCAAACAAGGAACACAAATATAATACGCAAACAATACACCCACAACACACACCTCGTGGAAGCATAAAAAGCTCACAGCGACAACTATAATAGAGACAGAGTGGAGGCAGGGAACGTGGCAGACCAGCTTTATAATATAAGACGGACGGCGATAAGATCATGTGACGACAGAAAATAACACTCTCAATCTCTCTCTCTCTCTCAGGGATTACAGAGTCAATAATTAAAATAAACAGATAGACACTGACAGACGGGGACAAACACACACATACAGACACACACAAGAGACAGGATGGAGGTACATACTCTTAACTGTTCAATAATTTTAATAGCTACTATCTCGATCTCACCCCTATCACCATACACACACACACACACACACACACACATACATAATGGTTGCCCCCCTAATGTAGCGAGGATGGCCGGCCCTAGCGCCACCTAGGCGTGAATTTGTTTAAGGTGTAGAAGCACAACAACCACACCCTAAGTTAACGAGTTGCATGACCCAGTGTCAAGGAATAGTCCGAGAAGACCGGACAACTCGCCAACTGCACTGGTTAATCATTACCCGGAACACGATCCGCAAATCGATTAACATCCAGATCCCCAATTACTGCTGGGTAGACAGAGGCAAATGGCGTAAAGAAACTTCCCCAAAGTTTCACCCTGCCCGGGTATCGAACCCGGGTCCGCTCGTTTGTGAGGCGACGATGCTGACCACTACACCACAAGTCAATACGTACATACATACAAACATACAGACAAAAAAAAAACATGAAGAACAGCCACAGGATGTACTTAAGGCAACTATTAATGGCCACTAAAACACGTTATTGGCTCAACACAACAGCTGCCCCACACTATATTTGGAGGACGCCTTACCAACTGTTTCATTGGGACAGAAACTGTGTAAGGTTCTCTCTCTAATATATATTTATAAGAACAATTTCAGAAATAAAAAAAACTAGTCCCTTATTAGATGATGTCGATGATAATAATGATACTACTACTACTACGTGGCCTCCAGCCTCCCCCAATAGCCACACCTTCGCCACCATTTATTTACCTTAATATTAAATATCCTAATACATAATAAGCTATCCTATCTGTGTTAAATTAGTTGAGCCGCAGATCTATGCGGCATTCAGTGACTGTAGCCTCATAGTCAATATCTGCAGCAGTTGTCGAAGTAGGGGCAGAAGCTCTCGTTCCCCTGAGGCAGAGCAAAGCCGACCGAAGGAGAGAGAAGGACAGTCGACATCTCATCCAGGCTGTAACATAACTTCTGGGCTGCTGCTTCTGTTCGGAGATCACCTCCGCGAGTCTGGCGTAGAAACATCTTGCACTTGGGCCCATCCCACCAGAGGTTGTGAACACTAGAGGAGTGAAGCTGCCTTGATCAACGTTTTGAATTCTCTCCCCATATGCCCTTCTCTTGTCGTTCTCGTTCCTCCTATGTGCAGCATCGAGAGCTAGGTTACGGTGACAAGTGGCCATGGGATCAAAAATCCTGATGTCGAAGAAAGCTCGCTGTCCCCGCGTCCAGAATCCTCGAGCACTGACGTCCACACGGGCTTCGTTAGATGTGTTTGAAGTCCTGTGTTGGAAGATCTCACCATCCAGTGGAAGGAGGGTCGGTTCTACCATGACGTCCCGGCAGATTTCCTTCAACATATTTGCTGTGAGATCCCTTACCTCGTCATGCCTCATGCATATGAAGCCCCCTTCTTGCAGACCATGGCGTGATCGCCGTCATAGGAAGAGCCACACACGCATTGGGAGGGCAAACCATCTACTGGCCAACCGTACCTTAGAGCAATGGCATCTGTAAATTCTTGTTTGTTAAGGCTGAAACCATTTGCCCTTATCGGTAACGTAGTTAACCAGTTCGAGGCGCCCACCTCCTGCGCTATAGCTACTTTTTTTGTCAAATTTTCTGGAACCTGCAGCAATAGTTGCTGCAACATGTCATTTTGGCAGTGCTGCCGATCTATTTGTAATGGCCCAACGGATCTTATTTACTTCGCTGGTGTCCACTTCCCCTGTTGCATTCTGGGCTATTATGTGGTCAGTGAGGGCTGCCGTGAGCTTAAGTGAATTTTGATGTTCAGTGTCAGCAATCTCCTCTGGATTAGTTAGTCCCATCCCTCCCAGTCTTGGTGGAAGTGCAAGAAGTGTTCTTTCTGCTGGGGTTAAGTCAGGGTGTTTCACTAGTTTGGGAATGAACTTGACACTGATGGCTTCTTCCAGAGGGTGGAGGAGGGGTCCGATCTCAGGGATGGTACGCATCAGGTAGTTCCAGCGATGCTTGACTCCATGGGTGAATGCTGCAAAGGCCGCATGTGGCTCTGTGTTAGCAATCTCAGATAGAGCTTGGATTTCGCTAACCCACTCATTCACCTTTCCAGCTACGTACTCGGTCTTGAAGTCCGTAGTGCCAATTACTGCGCCTAGATGTCTTTGGCCGTCCTTAGTTACTTTGACCTCACTTCCGCCAAAAACCTCCAAAGCCCGTTCATAATGTTCTGGCTTCACGATGAGGAAGGACTTGCTAGCGTTTGGGTGGTACCCTATTTGTGGACCTCGCGATGTTACCAGGTCCCACCACTTTTTGATGTCCTCCACTTTTCCTGCTCCTGTAAGGTCATCAGCATATGCCACTTGTTTGACCTCGGTTGTTTCAAATTATATTTCTTGTTGGAGCACTGATAGGCCAATTGCATACATTGCCATTGCAACGGGGTCCCCCTGTGTTGTTCCCTCGGTCGACTGTAAGATGGTATCACCTCGTAGAGCCTTGTTGTTTACTAAGTAGAGGTCTGAAGGATTCCTATACGAATTTTCAACATACATCGCAAAGCTAGGACACTTGATCTTGATGTTGTGCAGTGCAGCCTTGCGGTTAAGTATGTTGAATGCGTTTGAAGCATCCACCAGGAGAACGGCCTCACAATCACGCTGCTCAAATATCAATCTCATGGCGTGAATGGCCGCCTCCCCACCAGCCTGGTGGCCAGCACACACTTGTAGGTTCCCTGCTGCTGCCCTGACATCGTCCTTTACCACCTCCATTATGCACTTACCGATGATCCGCCTCAGCACTTCCCCCACCCCTATAGGTCTACATCCTGGTTTCTTTTCCAGAGGAATAAGGCGGCAGGCCGTCAGGGCCTGGAGGTGATGGCAGCGAGAGGATGCAAGCTTTCTTGCAAGGGCGGCAATGGCAGTGCAGAGATCGCTTGCTACAGGGCCAAACTTGTTTGTGCTGAGGATGACTCTCCAACCGTTTGTATCCAGACTACTACTACTACTACTACTACTACTACTACTACTACTAATAATAATAATAATAATAATAATAATAATAATAACAAAAGTTTTAGTCTCAAGCAAAATCAACGTATTTTTTTGACAAAATATATAAATGAAGACAAGAGTAAAATTACCTCAGTATATTAAATTAACATTATCTTTACTACGACTAAACAAAGGAGACGAATCCAGCAAAAAAACGCAATTTAAAGATTATTATTTTGTTGATAATCTGTTGAATATGTTTCTGGAAGTGACAGTGCCGGGGCAGTAGAGGAGCCCAGGGTGACAGTGTCGGGACAGTAGAGGAGCCCAGGGTGACAGTGTCGGGGAAGTAGAGGAGTCCAAGGTGACAGTGCCGGGGCTGTAGAGGAGCCCAGGGTGACAGTGTCGGGGCAGTAGAGGAGCCCAGGGTGACAGTGCCGGGGCAGTAGAGGAGCCCAGGGTGACAGTGCCGGGGCAGTAGAGGAGTCCAAGGTGACAGTGTCGGGGCAGTAAAGGAGCCCAGGGTGACAGTGCCGGGGCAGTAGAGGAGTCCAAGGTGACAGTGTCGGGGCAGTAGGGGAGCCCAGGGTGACAGTGCCGGGGCAGTAGAGGAGCCCAGGGTGAGTGTCGGGGCAGTAGAGGAGCCCAGGGTGACAGTGCCGGGGCAGTAGGGGAGCCCAGGGTGACAGTGCCGGGGCAGTAGAGGAGCCCAGGGTGAGTGTCGGGGCAGTAGAGGAGCCCAGGGTGACAGTGTCGGGGCAGTAGAGGAGCCCAGGGTGACAGTGTCGGGGCAGTAGGGGAGCCCAAGGTGACAGTGTCGGGGCAGTAGGGGAGCTCAAGGTGACAGTGTCGGGGCAGTAGAGGAGCCCAGGGTGACAGTGTCGGGGCAGAAGAGGAGCCCAGGGTGAGTGTCGGGGCAGTAGGGGAGCCCAAGGTGACAGTGTCGGGGCAGTAGAGGAGCCCAGGGTGACAGTGTCGGGGCAGTAGAGGAGCCCAGGGTGACAGTGTCGGGGCAGTGGAGGAGCCCAGGGTGAGTGTCGGGGCAGTAGAGGAGCCCAGTGTGACAGTGTCGGGGCAGTAGAGGAGCCGAAGGTGACAGTGTCGGGGCAGTAGAGGAGCCCAGGGTGACAGTGTCGGGGCAGTAGAGGAGCCCAGGGTGAGTGTCGGGGCAGTAGAGGAGCCCAGGGTGACAGTGTCGGGGCAGTGGAGGAGCCCAGGGTGACAGTGTCGGGGCAGTAGAGGCGCCCAGGGTGAGTGTCGGGGCAGTAGAGGAGCCCAGGGTGACAGTGCCGGGGCAGTAGAGGAGCCCAGTGTGACAGTGTCGGGGCAGTAGAGGAGCCGAAGGTGACAGTGTCGGGGCAGTAGAGGAGCCGAAGGTGACAGTGTCGGGGCAGTAGAGGAGCCCAGGGTGACAGTGTCGGGGCAGTAGAGGAGCCCAGGGTGAGTGTCGGGGCAGTAGAGGAGCCCAGGGTGACAGTGTCGGGGCAGTGGAGGAGCCCAGGGTGACAGTGTCGGGGCAGTAGAGGCGCCCAGGGTGAGTGTCGGGGCAGTAGAGGAGCCCAGGGTGACAGTGTCGGGGCAGTAGAGGAGCCCAGGGTGACAGTGTCGGGGCAGTAGAGGAGCCCAGGGTGACAGTGTCGGGGCAGTAGAGGAGCCCAGGGTGACAGTGTCGGGGCAGTAGAGGAGCCCAAGGTGACAGTGTCGGGGCAGTGGAGGAGCCCAGGGTGACAGTATCGGGGCAGTAGAGGAGCCCAGGGTGACAGTGCCGGGGCAGTAGAGGAGTCCAAGGTGACAGTGTCGGGGCAGTAGGGGAGCCCAGGGTGACAGTGCCGGGGCAGTAGAGGAGCCCAGGGTGAGTGTCGGGGCAGTAGAGGAGCCCAGGGTGACAGTGCCGGGGCAGTAGGGGAGCCCAGGGTGACAGTGCCGGGGCAGTAGAGGAGCCCAGGGTGAGTGTCGGGGCAGTAGAGGAGCCCAGGGTGACAGTGTCGGGGCAGTAGAGGAGCCCAGGGTGACAGTGTCGGGGCAGTAGGCGAGCCCAAGGTGACAGTGTCGGGGCAGTAGGGGAGCTCAAGGTGACAGTGTCGGGGCAGTAGAGGAGCCCAGGGTGACAGTGTCGGGGCAGTAGAGGAGCCCAGGGTGACAGTGTCGGGGCAGTAGGGGAGCCCAAGGTGACAGTGTCGGGGCAGTAGAGGAGCCCAGGGTGACAGTGTCGGGGCAGTAGAGGAGCCCAGGGTGACAGTGTCGGGGCAGTGGAGGAGCCCAGGGTGAGTGTCGGGGCAGTAGAGGAGCCCAGTGTGACAGTGTCGGGGCAGTAGAGGAGCCGAAGGTGACAGTGTCGGGGCAGTAGAGGAGCCCAGGGTGACAGTGTCGGGGCAGTAGAGGAGCCCAGGGTGAGTGTCGGGGCAGTAGAGGAGCCCAGGGTGACAGTGTCGGGGCAGTGGAGGAGCCCAGGGTGACAGTGTCGGGGCAGTAGAGGCGCCCAGGGTGAGTGTCGGGGCAGTAGAGGAGCCCAGGGTGACAGTGCCGGGGCAGTAGAGGAGCCCAGTGTGACAGTGTCGGGGCAGTAGAGGAGCCGAAGGTGACAGTGTCGGGGCAGTAGAGGAGCCGAAGGTGACAGTGTCGGGGCAGTAGAGGAGCCCAGGGTGACAGTGTCGGGGCAGTAGAGGAGCCCAGGGTGACAGTGTCGGGGCAGTAGAGGAGCCCAGGGTGACAGTGTCGGGGCAGTGGAGGAGCCCAGGGTGACAGTGTCGGGGCAGTAGAGGCGCCCAGGGTGAGTGTCGGGGCAGTAGAGGAGCCCAGGGTGACAGTGTCGGGGCAGTAGAGGAGCCCAGGGTGACAGTGTCGGGGCAGTAGAGGAGCCCAGGGTGACAGTGTCGGGGCAGTAGAGGAGCCCAGGGTGACAGTGTCGGGGCAGTAGAGGAGCCCAGGGTGACAGTGTCGGGGCAGTAGAGGAGCCCAGGGTGACAGTGTCGGGGCAGTAGGTGAGTCACAATAGCGTCACGTAGGTCCATGGGAGGTGGCGTGACGTCACAAGTTTGTTGACAATGATTAAGTGAGATGACGAGGCACATTGTACCTGGTCCACCTCCTCCATCCAGCCCCCTCGCCCTCTCCCAGGTCCAGCCCCCTCGCCCTAACCCTCCCCCAGGTCCAGCTCCCTAGCCCTAACCCTCCCCCAGGTCCAGCTCCCTAGCCCTAACCCTCCCCCAGGTCAAGCTCCCTCGCCCTAACCCTCCCCAGGTCCAGCTCCCTCGCCCTAACCCTCCCCAGGTCCAGCTCCCTCGCCCAAACCCTCCCCCAGGTCCAGCTCCCTCGCCCTCTCCCAGGTCCAGCTCCCTCGCCCTAACCCTCCCCCAGGTCCAGCTCCCTCGCCCTCTCCCAGGTCCAGCTCCCTCGCCCTAACCCTCTCCCAGGTCCAGCTCCCTCGCCCTAACCCTCCCCCAGGTCCAGCTCCCTCGCCCTAACCCTCCCCCAGGTCCAGCTCCCTCGCCCTCTCCCAGGTCCAGCTCACTAACCCTCACCCAGGTCCAGCTCCCTCGCCCTAACCCTCCCCCAGGTCCAGCTCCCTCGCCCTAACCCTCCCCCAGGTCCAGCTCCCTAGCCCTAACCCTCCCCCAGGTCCAGCTCCCTAGCCCTAACCCTCCCCCAGGTCCAGCTCCCTAGCCCTAACCCTCCCCCAGGTCCAGCTCCCTAGCCCTCTCCCAGGTCCAGCTCCCTCGCCCTAACCCTCACCCAGGTCCAGCTCCCTCGCCCTAACCCTCCCCGAGGTCCAGCTCCCTAGCCCTAACCTCCCAGGTCCAGCTCCTGCCCTCTCCCAGGTCCAGCCCCCTCGCCCTAACCCTCCCCCAGGTCCAGCTCCCTAGCCCTCTCCCAGGTCCAGCTCACTAACCCTCCCCCAGGTCCAGCTCCCTAGCCCTCTCCCAGGTCCAGCTCCCTCGCCCTAACCCTCCCCCAGGTCCAGCTCCCTAGCCCTCTCCCAGGTCCAGCCCCCTCGCCCTAACCCTCCCCCAGGTCCAGCTCCCTAGCCCTAACCCTCCCCCAGGTCCAGCTCCCTAGCCCTAACCCTCCCCCAGGTCCAGCTCCCTAGCCCTCTCCCAGGTCCAGCTCACTAACCCTCACCCAGGTCCAGCTCCCTAGCCCTCTCCCAGGTCCAGCTCACTAACCCTCACCCAGGTCCAGCTCCCTAGCCCTCTCCCAGGTCCAGCTCCCTCGCCCTAACCCTCCCCCAGGTCCAGCTCACTAACCCTCACCCAGGTCCAGCTCCCTAGCCCTCTCCCAGGTCCAGCCCCCTCGCCCTAACCCTCACCCAGGTCCAGCTCCCTAGCCCTAACCCTCACCCAGGTCCAGCCCCCTCGCCCTCTCCCAGGTCCAGCCCCCTCGCCCTAACCCTCACCCAGGTCCAGCTCCCTAGCCCTAACCCTCACCCAGGTCCAGCTCCCTCGCCCTCTCCCAGGTCCAGCTCCCTCGCCCTAACCCTCACCCAGGTCCAGCTCCCTAGCCCTCTCCCAGGTCCAGCCCCCTCGCCCTAACCCTCACCCAGGTCCAGCTCCCTAGCCCTCTCCCAGGTCCAGCTCCCTCGCCCTAACCCTCACCCAGGTCCAGCTCCCTAGCCCTCTCCCAGGTCCAGCTCCCTCGCCCTAACCCTCACCCAGGTCCAGCTCCCTAGCCCTCTCCCAGGTCCAGCCCCCTCGCCCTAACCCTCACCCAGGTCCAGCTCCCTAGCCCTCTCCCAGGTCCAGCTCCCTCGCCCTAACCCTCACCCAGGTCCAGCTCCCTAGCCCTCTCCCAGGTCCAGCTCCCTCGCCCTAACCCTCACCCAGGTCCAGCTCCCTAGCCCTCACCCAGGTCCAGCTCCCTCGCCCTAACCCTCTCCCAGGTCCAGCTCCCTAGCCCTCACCCAGGTCCAGCTCCCTCGCCCTAACCCTCACCCAGGTCCAGCTCCCTAGCCCTCTCCCAGGTCCAGCCCCCTCGCCCTAACCCTCTCCCAGGTCCAGCTCACCAACCCTCCCCCAGGTCCAGCTCCCTCGCCCTAACCCTCTCCCAGGTCCAGCCCCCTCGCCCTAACCCTCACCCAGGTCCAGCTCCCTAGCCCTCTCCCAGGTCCAGCTCCCTCGCCCTAACCCTCTCCCAGGTCCAGCTCCCTAACCCTCACCCAGGTCCAGCCCCCTCGCCCTAACCCTCTCCCAGGTCCAGCTCACCAACCCTCACCCAGGTCCAGCTCCCTAGCCCTCTCCCAGGTCCAGGGTCTAAGTTCTCAAAGGTTCGTCCCACAAATATTTCCCGTATTGGAATAATTAAGAGTGTAAACAACTGAATGACTTTAACTAAACACCAGTAAACTAACAGCCAAACTTACCATTAAAATTACACAAGAGGCTCCACTTTACCTCTGTACGTTAACTTAATCCTTTTAGTACAATGATTTAACCAACTTAACCCACCTCGATACGATGACTTAACCCCTTCAGTACGATGACTTAACCCCTTCAGTACGATGACTTAATCCCTTCAGTACGATGACTTAACCCCTTCAGTACGATGACTTAACCCCTTCAGTACGATGACTTAACCCCTTCAGTACGATGACTTAATCCCTTCAGTACGATGACTTAACCCCTTCAGTACGATGACTTAATCCCTTCAGTACGATGACTTAACCCCTTCAGTACGATGACTTAACCCCTTCAGTACGATGACTTAACCCCTTCAGTACGATAACTTCACACCAAACAAGAGTATGACAATATTTCTCAACACACTGTGGCTCCCCTAATGTCGTCTCCTAACTGGTCTTATAAGCAGTTTTTATGTCAATTTTGTACGCAACTTATTTGTTTTATCTTAACCATTGGAAGACTGTTGTTTAACCCTTTGAGGACGGTGGTTTAACGTAGAATGAGGGGCGATATGATCGAGGTGTATAAATGGAAGTCAGGGCTAAACAAAGGGGACATTACAAAGGTACTCAAACTATCCAACCAGGACCGAACTCGTAATAATGGTTTTAAATTAGATAAATTTAGATTTAGGCGCAAGATAGGTAAACGTTGGTTTGGAAATAGAGTAGTGGACGCGTGGAACAAGTTACCAAACATCATCATTAACTCGAATACGCTGGATAGCTTCAAACATAAGTTGGATGGATATATAAGCGATAAAGGTTGGGTGTAAACGGGACTGCCCAGTATGGGTCAATAGGCACGCTGCAGTTTCCTCTATTATGTTCTTATGTTAACCCTTCAGGGCCAAACCTAACCTCACGTAACTTAACCTCATTTAACCTTACTTAACCTCACCTAATCTGGCCTCGACCATCCACCATCACACACACGACACCATCAAAACCCAACACTCAATGCAGTAATTATACGGTAATCTGAGGCCATTATTATCAGGCACTAGGTTAAGCAGGGTTAAGTCGCCTGGGGTTAAGGTGGTTTAGCTGTGGTCTAGTTAACACCATCACGTTGTGTTGGTCGCTAAACGCTGAGTTTAATTTTGCCCGTAAACTGGAAACGTGTGGAGCCCTCGCGTCAACACTGGCCTGGACGACACGCGTAAAAATACTTAACCATGGTAATAGGGTGAGAGAAAATGGTTCTCTCTCCCCTCACACGCACAGAGTAGACGCAACTCAACAACAACTAACACATGTCTACTACAAAAACTCTCTCTCTCAACCACACACACACAGCCCACCCACCAGAGAGGCCTAGCATGAAGAAGTTACCCAAGCAGTAAACACAATAGCAAAACAGTGACACCGCCTCTACTGCACCTCGGGAGACCCTCTGCCAGTACTGCCGCTGCGGGGTTTACCCTCACCAAAAAGATTGGGGCACAAGAGGATTTGGGGTCAAAATCCAAGAGGTGAGGTGAGGTTAGCATAAGATACGATAGAATAGACTGAGGATGATAAGGGTGGGTCAGCCTGAATTAGGTTTGGTTGAGATCGATCAAGACAAAGACCCATTAGACCAGACAATAGTCTTGTCCATCAACACAACACAGTCCTCCATCACCAAACAGGGTGGTGTACTCGGTGTGGGTTAGAATCCTGCACAGAGACAGTGATGTTTGTGTATTTATCTTATAGCGTGTGTGTGTGTGGGGGGGGGGGGGGGGGAGTGTACATGTATGTATGTATACACACACACTCACGTCACAGTAAGCCACTTAACATACCGTAGTTAGTGTCTTATAATGGCGGACACAATTCCCTGGTCACTTGTGGCAGTGTTTAACATCTACTTGAGGGTGAAGTAAGAAAGGCTGGGATCTTAACACACAACATATCTTGTGTGTAGTATAATGCTGCTACACAGGTTTAGTTTATAATGAAACGCAGCGTTCACCACATACTGTATGTTAGATATTACAAAGTGTCCAGAACTGACTGGAAACTTACCAGCCGTTAAACACAAAGGGAAGAAGACATTAATACATACAACAAAATAAACTATGCCAGACAATGATGTAGACAATCTAAGCGCGAGCACACACACACACACACACACACACACACACACACACACACACACACTCACACTCTTACAGCTATGTACAGAGACACCAAAGCAAATTCACAGCCACGGTAAAGTAGTGAAGAAAGAGGAGGTGCAGCACGTACTAGTGTTGCCCAAATTCATTAACAACAGAGAGCACAGCACGATGACAACACTACCCGAGACATAGTGGAAATGTCGAGAATCTCTGAATGTTGTACTGAGGACGAAAGACCCACCCGTGTCAACTAGTCCGTGTTCAAAGTCACAATTTTATTTATATGTTTTGGAGAATTACTGTAATCTCGATGGTTGTCTCACCCCCCCCCCACCCCCCACAAAGAAATAAAAGCTTTTAATGCATTTACTGAGGTACCGTACAGTATACTTGGTTAAACCGACTCAATCAGTGTTGGTGTTTGTGTATCTAAACTGTCTCCATCACCCATGTAAAACAATTATGGACGGGATAAGGGTAAAAATATTAATATAAACAAATTAGCTTTGAAGCACACGAGACAATAACGGATGTATAACAAAAATAAAAACAGGAGCCCGAGAAGACTTACAGAAGCCAGATAGAACACAGTGTTACCCCAGAGCGAAGTGACGCACCGCATAAAATAATACTAATGTAATACACAGAACAAAAACAAATCCCGCGATAAAAATAATGAGCAGTAAAGGTCCTCACCACCAACCTTAAAGAGCCAACCAATCCATGAGCAACATTCTGAGGCGCCATGTAAAAGATACAACAGCCGGCCATGATAAGAGTGTACCCACATGTATGCAACTGTATAAAAAAAGAAAAAAAAAGCTTCGTAGTCAATATTTGTTGAGTTAATGCTGTGGAAAAAAGCCGAGACGCCATATTCCGTGGTTAGTGTAACGTTGGGGTAATGATGGTGAACGGGTTAACTTTTACAGTGTCTCATCACGCATGTCTCTACTTGATACATCCCTCCAGTGTATAAACTTCAAGTCTAAACGAAACGATGTATATCTTGACCTGTGTGTGTGTGTGTGTGTGTGTGTGTGTGTGTGTTGATCGTGGACGTCACACTGTCCCAATCTGTGACCACAAGTGATTAATTAATACGTCTCTGTAAAGGTGTCACTGAGTCACGCCAACGTGTGTAAATACATGATATTTACTCTGATTGAATGTGCTGGCCCGGTGTGTGAGAGACTACCTGGCCACGGATTCGTGGAGGGGTAGAGAGACTGGTTTCCATCCCCCTCCCTTCCCCTACCACCACCCCTCCACCAGGCCGGGTCCTCCAGCCAGGCTATCTTCCTAGTCATCTGGTTAACCCGGCTGTTGGAATCTGCAGCGCGTAGGCATTCTCATCGATAGTAGCCCAGCTGATCGACTTCGTATGTAAACACCGTCGTTCCCGGGTCAGCGTGCGTCACTTTGAGATGGACGCTTCAGGGTAATGTGCGCGGTGAACCAAGTCTGCGGTGTGTCCACGTTGACGATGACAATGTTGAGGGTGACGACGCTAGTGTTAAGGTAAGTTAGCCATGTAATGAGAGAGGTCACTGTATACACGGGTTAACTTGACGCTGGGTCGGCGTACGTTAGATTGCCAAGTATCGGCGTGTGAATTTGAGATAAGCTGAGTTCACGTGTACCCGAGTCACCACACAAGCTAACATAGTGCTTGGTCATCATGAAGAAGGTTAACGCGAAGCCAAGTCATTAATAATTGTGTTAACAAGATGTAAGGTATTGTAAGTAAGGGTTAACAAGAAGCGAGGTTAATGAAGCTTAACCACAGCAGGAGGGAGGGAGGGAGGGTGACACAGCTGTTTGACCCATCATCTACTCTACCAGCCATCGTCCTCACCCTGACGTCACGAGCACCTCCTCCCCTCCTCGCCTTAATCTCCCTCACACCCTCACATGTTCTTGGTTTTTTTGTATCCTGTCTCCTCTACACCACACTGTTCCTCTACATGCCTCGTTCCATCATCCTGTCTCATATATTACTTAGTTATCCATTCCCCTCCTTATCCAACACTAAAAGCTGTACTGAAGATAATCCACAGGTGTGCATTTCTTCTACGGTCTTTGTGTTCCCTAACTATCGTAAATTACCTCCAACTGGGAACTGGCTACGTTAAACTACACTTGAAACCATTATCCCACCGCAAGAAAAATATCACCCCCTCCTCCTCCTTCCGACAGCTCATGTTAGGCAGGCGCAGAGATGAGTAAATGCAGCCCCAAAAACGTAATGGCAGACGTGTAACTGGTGTTGTTTACGTCTCCTGTGGCAGATAAGAGTAACAGCTGGCCTTCGTGTTGAGTCGTGTATGTCTCTCTCTCTCTCTCTCTCTCTCTCTCTCTCTCTCTCTCTCTCTCTCTCTCTCTCCTGATCCCTTTCTAAAAACCACAAAACCGCGTCTCCACACCACTATCAACCACAAACTCTCGTGTCCTCTGTCCTCTCAACCACACAACCCTTCCTTTCCACACCACGATCAACCACACAACCCTTCCTTTTCCACACCACGATCAACCACACACCTCCACCTGTTCTGTCAACCACAAACCACCCATTTCCATAACCTTCTCGAGCACAAACTTTTCTGCGTTTCTCTCGACAACACCGCGTCGTCGCAGCACTACCACCACCACTACCCGTCTACCTCAAGTCACCCATGTCTAATATCACGTCCGCAGTTTACCACCCATATCTACCACCTATATAACCCACGCCTACCATACTGCTTACTACTCACTATACCCACATCTATACATCACACTCATCACTCACTCCATTATGACCCATGCCCACCACCCAATCACCATCCACGATCCACCCACAATAAAACCCGCACTCCGCTCCATCCTGATCATCCCCCACAACCGACGGCCGCCACCCACACACCCATCCGCCACGATCCACCCACACCATTCACCTTGCCGCCGGGGGTTAGCCCATGGCGGCCGTGACTGACATGCCGGATACTCCCTCACACAGCTGGCCCATCACCAGTGTTTTTTTCCTCTCCACCAAGTCGGAGTCACCAACCCGGCCTTCCCTACACCAAACCACACCTCAGCACCCCGCCTTCCCTTCGCTAAACCACACCTCAGCACCCCGCCTTCCCTACACCAAACCACACCTCAGCACCCCGCCTTCCCTACACCAAACCACACCTCAGCACCCCGCCTTCCCTACACCAAACCACACCTCAGCACCCCGCCTTCCCTACGCTAAACCACCTCGACCCGCCTCTACACCAAACCACACCTCAGCACCCCGCCTTCCCTACACCATACCATACCACACCTCAGCACCCCGCCTTCCCTATACCATACCACACCTCACCAACCCGGCCTTCCCTACACCAAACCACACCTCAGCACCCCGCCTTCCCTACACCATACCATACCACACCTCAGCACCCCGCCTTCCCTATACCATACCACACCTCACCAACCCGGCCTTCCCTACACCAAACCACACCTCAGCACCCCGCCTTCCCTACACCAAACCACACCTCAGCACCCCGCCTTCCCTACACCAAACCACACCTCAGCACCCCGCCTTCCCTACACCAAACCACACCTCAGCACCCCGCCTTCCCTTCGCTAAACCACACCTCAGCACCCCGCCTTCCCTACGCTCAACCACACCTCAACACTGCAATCTACCCTCCACTAACCGCACCTCAGCACTCTACCTTCCTTCCACTAACCGCACCTCAGCACCCCGCCCTCCCTCCACTAACCGCACCTCAGCAGCCCTTCACCAGTCGGACCCCTAGTTTTCCCATCACCATCAAAACGGATGTGGTTGTTTTTCTTGGAAAAACAGAGAATTGACTGATGTTTTATCGAGAAAAAAGCAGGATTCTATTTTTTTTCCAGGACAAACTACGGTAAGACTTTCATTCAGGACAAATAAGGACATAGCTGTATTTTTTCAAGGGCAGGAAAGGGTGGTTGTTTTAACCAGGACAAAATAGGCCAAAAATTTCCTCTTCGTGGCAAAAAAGATTTTGAGTTTTTCGCTCAAAATAAACGAAGCCTTTTTTGCCAGAGGGCGAGCAAGGGCTTGATATATATTTTTTCCCCCAAGACACACAGTAACGGCGTCACTGATAACAACAGTGAACAGGAAGCAACAACATGATTGATCTTAAAAACTTGCAGCAGTAAACTTAACCTTACCCAAGTGAGAGTCACCCCTCATGGCCAGTGTCCCGGCAAGGCCGGTCAACCTTCATGGCCAGTGTCCCGGCCTGGCCGGCCACATAACGTGGCCAAGTCTCCTCGTCGACAGGGCACGGAGTATCCGGCCAAGATGCTCCCGGGCATCCGACTACCAAATGGACAAAAACGGCTTGCTCTCTGCACCCAGTCCAGGACCAATGACGACTGACTCCACAACGCCCTCCACTTCTGGAGGAGCAGCGGGGCACCGTCGTCACTTTGCGGCAGGAGTGAGAAGGGAGGAGAGGCTGTGAGCGCTGACATGAACAAAGTGGCAGAGCAGAGCGACAGGCGACGCTGATAGAGAGGAATGGGCGGCCGGCAACTGGGGCCGCGGATCACGGTGCACCAGAAAAAAAAACAACACGAAGCAAAAAAGTCGCTGGACGCCCTCCTCCTGTCCTTACACCAGCCACCATCTGCCTCCTTCACTCTCCCTCGACACATTTTTCACTTCCTTTAAACCTCGTTCTCTTCCCTTCCTTTTCACATTCCACCTCCCTTCCTCTCTCTCTTTCTCCGTTAAATTCTCCAGTTCTCTTTCTCTCTCTCTTTTTCCCCTGCTTCCCTACCTCACTTGCCTCTCCCCATCATGCTGTCTTCCTCACTCTCCCTCTAAGAGATGATAGCGTCACACAAGCAAAGGCTGAACAACTGGGCCAGCACAACACAAACTGAACTAACTGGAATCTACTTAGCCACAGACTACCTTAAAGAAAATGGAGGTGGGGTGATATTCTGTGACTCTCAAAGTGCTTTGAAATCAATTAACAGTCTGTCAGGCTCTATGTCTAAAGCTGCATGTGATATTAAAAGAAATGTGATAACTGCCAATGAGAACAACTGTCATATCGAATTTGTGTGGATTCCGTCCCATGTTGGAATTAGGTATCATGACCGTGCTGATAGACTGGCCAATGAGGCATGTAAGAAAGAAAATGTAGACCGGGACCTTGGCCTGTCCAATGCTGTACTTAAAAACATTCAAGTCAGAATCATGAACTCTGATCTAGAAGAACTGAGAAATGCAGAGAGACCTGGCAGTTGTAGCATTAGTAAATATGACAAATTTTGAGACAAGAGGTACCGGTATGGCCAGCATAAGGACAAAACCAGACAATGTGATGTAGTCGTGGCCAGAATTAGGCTAGGATACAGACACATCTGGCAAGTTAGTAACGCTGTACCCATACCGGAACACTCAGCATGTAAACTTTGTGATAAACCTTTAAAGCATACACTTGAACACTATATTATTGAATGTGACACTGTCAAGGACTTCAGGCCACCTGGCTTATTGTATCATGAACTTTGTAATTACTATATTGAATTGGGGGTGCTTGAGGACATTCTTGCTGTTTATCCCAAATTTGCTGCTGGCCCACACTGATTAGTCTTCCATTAGAATATGACGTCCAATGTATATGAACCACTGTCTTGCATGGCGGCAAACAGTGACATCACCCACACGACTCTGACCTATATATACTGCTAATGAATATGATGTATTTCTTTGTGTACAAACCTCTGTCTTGCATGGCAGTGAACAGTGACATTACCCACAAGAATCTGACCTACAGTATATATACTGTAATCCTGTTAATGAATATGATGTATTTCTTTGTGTATGAACCTCTGTCCTGCGTGGCAGTGAGAAGTCATACCACCCTCAGTGTCAAGACCTGACTGAATTACCCACAATAGGCAAACTGTACTACAAGCTTTGTCAATAAATTTGTTAAACTAAAACTAAACTCCCTCCACTCCTTCCCGCCATTTCTATTTACTAACAGACTTCAATCTTCCTCTTCCTTCCCGTACCCTCTCTCTCATATCTCTCCCGTTATTTTCTCCTTCAATAAATCCTCTCTCCCGTCCCCACGTAATTCCCTCCTTACTTTCTCCTTCCCCCACACACCCCCCTTTGCTCCTTCCTTTTTATTTCCCTTCACACACCCATTATCCTCTCTTCGCACTCTCCCTTTCCCCACCTACCTTTCATTCCTCCCCCTCCCTTTCCCCCCTACCCC
The DNA here is from genome assembly GCA_958450375.1 of Homarus gammarus. Taxonomy (NCBI): domain Eukaryota; kingdom Metazoa; phylum Arthropoda; class Malacostraca; order Decapoda; family Nephropidae; genus Homarus; species Homarus gammarus. The sequence continues at coordinate 707,267 of CAUDMG010001364.1, read as the reverse complement.
CTCTTCCTTCCCCCACCTACCTTTCATTCCTCCCCCTCTCTTTCCCTCCTGCCCCCTCTCCCTTCCCCCACCTACCTGTCCCTCCTCTCCCACTTCATCTGCCGTTCTCTATCTCTCGCTCTCATATTCCTGGCTTACTATTCCTTTCTTCCCTGGCTCCTTTCTTCCACTCTGCCTACTCACCTCTCTATGCGGACAATGACTTACTTGAAAAAAAACTAATCACACTAACGAACAATTTGATAAATTGAAAACGTTAAAATTCAAGGATATTTACACCTACTGCTGTGCTATTTGTTTACAAATCTATCAATCACTTGCTTGGAAATAATTATTTCCAGTTCCGGAATAATCAGCGATATAACTTATGGCATCCAGAGCTACTAAGACCACACCCCATGCGCTCCTCTCAGTCCCAGACCTCCTTAAAATATCACGGTGTGAAGGTGTGGCACAACTTGCCCCCACTCATCCGAGCAACGACTACGCTCCCTTCCTTTAAATCATCTCTTAAAAATATCTATTGTCTTAGTATTAATATTATTATAACACCTACTTTATATTCCTACTTATAATGTATCACCAAACCGTTATATCATAGATTGTCATGTAGATAGATAGAAATTACCATTGTAATAATTATAGTTGTCGACTAGACATGATACTGACAGCTCTGTCCTCTTGTTCCACCTTAATACAACCCATGTTGTAATGCTTCCCTCCCTTATCATATTTATGTATATCAGCACCACTGTAAAGTATGTATATACTTATAATATAATGTAAAAAAATAAAATAAAATAAAAATAATAAAGTGATAACTGTGGTAACATTATGAGATGTTCTTATTACCACCATGCTATTGTACTATTCCAGATGTTACTAAATGTTACATAATACTTCCTTGAGATAAATGTGCGTACAGTATATATCAGGTTCTCAACTGGCTCAGCCATGTTAATATTGTTATTATTATCCACTCTGTGTCTGTGTTCTTCTGGCTAAATAAACTGTTTCAATATCAAATCAATATCTCTCCCTCCCTCCCCCACCAACCCTGACCAGAGGTACTGATCAAACAGCCCCCAAAGTAAGCAGAGTCTTGTTCCAACGTTAAGTAACACCACTGAAGAACAGATGTGTATTGCAGTCATTCAGAGAACGTTTAACAAATCTAGCGAGGAACATACGTTATATAGCCAATCAGAACACGTTACACAACTCAAGCGAAAAAGAGATACGTTATATAGCCAATCAGAGAACGTTAATATGAGCAAGAAAACAGGCTAAGCTTATACAGCCAATCAAAGAACAGTAAATAACTCCAGCAAAGAAGAAGCGCATCGTCCAGCCAATCAGAAAACTGTGTTAACATCCGGGACCCCGAGAGACCTCTTTTACCGTGTTCCCGAGGCTACATAATAACATGGACCCCGATATTTAGAGCACACAACCGGAGCTCCAATTACATAATCAGTCAATAATAATTGGAAATGGAACACCTCCCTTATTTACGATTTCGATCCCTTCCCAAAAGTAATTAAGAAAACTAACAAAATAATTAAGGAGCTACTAAATGGTAGTAGGCAGCTACCAAACAGGGAGGTACTACCGCCTGGGGAAGATATTGGAAGCATAATGTGTTGTCTAATGGTAGACCCTGCTGCCATATTGCATCACGAAAATCGTGACCCAGTCCCAGGTTGCTCATCTGACTTTCTGCCTCATTTACACACAATTGCAGGGTCTCAATTGTTTCTATTACTCTGACAACACAACACACAAATATTGTTTCTCACTTTTGATCATTTTTTTTCATTTGAGTATTTCTTTATTATTCTTTATTATTATTTTGTGACCTGTGCCCGGGTGGGTTAATCCAAGTAAAACAATAATTAAGGAAACTAACAAAATAATTAAGGAAACTAACAAAACAATTACGAAAACTAACAAAACAATTAAGGAAACTAACAACAATAATTAAGGAAAATGACAAGAAAACTAAATTAATTCACCTCATTTCATTTCCTATAAACACCAAAAAAAATAAACAAATAGAATTATGATTTTCCTCTTTTAATTTACCTCAATAATGGCAACACACTCTCCTGACTCCACCCCCAGGCTATTTCACCTGAAGATTAACCACCCCAAAGCTATTGAGGGGAGGGGGGGTGAGGTTAAGTAAGGATAGATTAGTTTAGGTTGGGTTAGGTTAAGTTAGTTTAAATTTGGTCAAGTTACTTTGTTAGGTCAGGTTAAGATAGGTTAGGTTAGTTTAAGTTAGGTTAAGTTAGGTCAGGTTAAGATAGGTTAAGGTAGTTTAAGTTAGGTCAGATTAAGTTAGGTTAAGTTAGGTCAGGTTAAGTTAGGTTAAGTTAGGTCAGGTTAAGTTAGTTTAAGTTAGGTCAGGTTAAGTGAGGTCAAGTTAGGTCAGGTTAAGATAGGTTAAGTTAGTTTAAGTTAGGTCAGGTTAAGTGAGGTCAAGTTAGGTCAGGTTAAGATAGGTTAAGTTAGTTTAAGTTAGGTCAGGTTAAGTGAGGTCAAGTTAGGTCAGGTTAAGTGAGGTCAAGTTAGGTCAGGTTAAGATAGGTTAAGTTAGTTTAAGTTAGGTCAAGTTAGGTTAGGTTCACTTTTACGAAGATTAATCACTGTAGGGAAGTGTGAGAGTGTGGCCGTCATCCAGGTAAACAGTAAGTCATACACACAGCCCCGAGGTACGGTACACACGACCCCCGACACCAGGTCAACGCTGATGCACACGTGGCCAGTTACGGGTAAGGAGGAGGGAAAGATGAGGTAGGAGGGAAAGAGGAGGTAGGAGGGATAAGGAGAGGAGTAGATAAGTGAAGGCGAAGAAAAATAAAAAGGGGAAAGATGGAAGGAGGAAAGGAATATAAAAGCAAGAGGAGGAGGGAGGAAGGAAACGAGGAGGAGGAGAAGATAAGGAAAGGAGAAGAAAACTAAGAAGGGGAAAGGTGGGAGGAAGATAGAAGGAAAGGAACAGAAAGGGAGGACAGCCCTGTAAACTTAAGGTGGCAATAAAAAGAGAGAGAGAGAGAGAGAGAGATTAAATATGACCCTCACACAGTTACCAAGGAGCAGGTAGGAGGGCAGGGCAACTAAGGGAGGGAGGGAAGGAAATGAGGTAGGGAGGAAAGAGATTTAGGGAGGGAATGAGGGTGAAGTAAGCAAGAAGAGAGCTGAGAAAACTATACCGCTTTAAAGCGCTTCTTGAGAAAATAAAACTCCGCCGGGTGACATCATTTATCACACCGATATTAACTTACCCAGCAGTACCTCTTCACACTATGAACACCACTCAAATATTAAAATTACAGGTGGTCCAAAATGAAGCCTAAAGATTCGTCACAGGTGAAAGATACCCCTTCACCAGATCCACAGCCGAGATACAAAGAGACCTGAGAATAAAACCCATCAACCAGCAGCTGCACACCCTGGCCAGCAGAGTCTGACAAAAAATAGAACGATCAGAGCAAGAACTCCTTCAAAGACTCCCACCAGATAACAACAACCATACATGCTTCCCAAAAAGTTACCAAATCTCAAAAGGTCCATTACCACCCCTGATATATACGGCCAGGCAATAGACAACCCCCCTAGACCAGCATCCGCCAGTAGGGTCGGCGGAATATGAAATAAGGCCCTCAAAACACCCAAGACACAACCCTAACACACCATTAGCTTAGCTAGACGGTCAGCCCGCTCTCTCTTACCTCCTCCTAAATTTCTCCAATTTCCGAAATATAACTTCCTTCCCCCACCTCTAATTTCTTTCACCCCTCCTTTCTCTACTCAAAAATAAGTGAAGTAAGGAGGAAGGGGAGAGAGAGTGAGGAAGGAAAGAGAGGGAGGGAGGAAGGAAAGAGAGGGAGGGAGGAGAGAGAGAGGGAGGGAGGAGAGAGAGAGAGGGAGGAAGGAGAGAGGGAGGAGGAGAGAGAGGAAGGAAGGAGAGAGAGAGAGAGAGAGAGAGAGAGAGAGAGGAGAGAGAGAGAGAGAGAGAGAGAGAGAGGAGAGAGAGGGAGGAAGGAGAGAGGGAGGAAGGAGAGAGAGAGAGGGAATGTACGTGGGGTGAGGGTGAAGTTACTAAATTAAGGAGAAATGGTTGTGTGGATGAGGGAGGAGAAGGAGAAAGAAGTTGGGAGTGTGGGTAAGGTGAGAGAAGAGGAGAGGGTAGGGTAGGAGAGCTAGGTGAGGAGAGAGGGGGGGGGGGAGAAGAGAGGGAAAGAAGGAAGGGTAGGAGAAGTTAAGGTCAACAACACATCGCACGGGGGAAGGAAGCCTTGTGATGACGTAACAGCGAGGAACAACGCTAATAAACACAAATCAAAACAAAAACAATGAGACGTACAATACCCCACTACTCACACGATAACTTCTTTTATGATGGTCTACGGCCACCCACCCCGCCCACCCGCAAGCGACGACACTACGACACACCTTACTTGACTGAACTACATTACAGGTAAGCTACAACTAATCTACAATATCCTCCTGCTTGATTGGACTACATTACAGGTACAAGTTACAGGTAATCTACATACTTTAACTAAACAACATTACTTATTACTGTACAGCCCGTGTTGTACTGCTCCCCCAATTATACTAATGTTTTTCAATTCCACTGTAATTTATGTATATACTTATAACAAATAAATAAATAAATAAATAAATAAAACAAACAAACAAAATAACAAATAAATAAAATAAATAAATATTGAAGTGATAACTGTGGTAACATTATGAGATGTTCTTATTACCACCATGCTATTGTACTATTCCAGATGATACTAAATGTTACATAATACATCCTTGAGATAAATGTATAGTATATATCAGGTGCCTACAGGAGAGCTCAGGTTCTCAACTGGCTCAGCCATGTTAATATTGTTATTATTATCCACTCTGTATCTGTGTTCTTCTGTCTAAATAAACTGTTTCAATTCAATTCACGTAGCCACAGACAGGTACGTACAAGTTACAGGTAATCTACATAGTTTAACTAAACAACATTACAGGTAGCTACAGGTAAATCTTGTAGCATAATAGTGTAATCCTTAACCCACTTAACCTGGGACACTAACACACAGGTACAAGTTACAGGTGCTACACAACTCCATATTATACGGTATTTACTGTACCTGTTGCACCACCATCACTACCACGTGTCCAAATTCAGTTACCTGTAAAAAAAAAAAAAAATAATAATCCATTAAAAAAGGCCGACAGGGATATAAATTACAGTCATTCTACAGTCTAAAGTTTCTACAGTCATTCTACAGTCTAAAGTTTATACAGGTCTTCTACAGTCTAACAATACACTCCCTCTCCTTATATCCACGACTTGGGGTAGGGGTGAGGGGGTAAGGGGATAGGGGGCCTTTTAATCCAACCCAAATCTAATTACTACCCCTTTAAGCATATACGTGAGGACTGAAGGAGTGGCTGAAGGAAGCGGACGCAGCTACAGGAGATGGGTTCGAGAGGCCGACTCCCAACCTCTGGAGAATGGCGCGAGGGAGGAGGAGGAGGAGGAGGGAAGAGGCGGGAGGCTAAAGACAACAGAGGAACGTGAGATTCAAGATGCCGTTCATCTTACCTTTGGGAATGGCGAAAAAAGAGAAGGAAAAGAAAAGAAAATGAAAAAAAGAAAGAAGGGAAAGGAAAAGGAGAGGAAAGAAGACAAAGAATAAGAGAATGAAGAAAAGGAAAATAAGATGATAAAGGAGAAGAAAGGAAAAAGAAGACACAGGGTATATATATTGTACAGTAAGTTCATTATATCTACTGCAGCTCTGATGGAACAGCCATAACAGAGACAAAGGCACACAATAGGTAGATAGATAAACAAACATTCAGCCAAATCCCACCAACCCGCTGCTACACACACACACACCTCTCGATACCCAATTACTCCCAATAAACAATAGAACAGGTAGAACACACAAGGTGCATAGGCTACAGGTGTAATTTCCCAATCAACAAGTTACCGTCCCACAGCTACAACACTGACGGATCGGAACTGTGTAATATGTAAATAAAGTCGAAATCAGATCAAAACCTCCAGTGATTTTGGCACAGCTTGTTATATTTAGCCAATGGTGGATAGCCCTATGGAACTGACCAATAGAAACACTTAACGCCGATCACCACTCAGGTTCCCTTATAAACGTGACCAACTGACCATACTCTGATCTCCATGCGCCCTGTTGAAGCCTTATATGTCACAACTAATAGTGTACTACTGGCGCGCACACACACACACACACACACACATACCAAGGTGTACACAGATACACAATATTACCAGTAGTTACAAGTACAGGTATATAAACATACGTATTTAGCTACAAAAACAAGTACAGACCTAATTACAGATACAAGACCAAGTATACAGTAAGTACAGGTAGCTAACAGTTACAGGTAAAAGCAGCAGCAGCACAGGTAGAGTTACAGGTAAAACCATCAGTACAGGTAGCTAACAGTTACAGGTAGAACCAGCAGCAGCACAGGCAGAGTTACAGGTAAAACCAGCAGCAGCACAGGTAGAGTTACAGGTAAAAGCATCAGCAGCACAGGTAGAGTTACAGGTAAAACCAGCAGCACAAGTAGAGTTACAGGTAAAAGCATCATCAGCACAGGTAGAGTTACAGGTAAAAGTAGCAGCACAGGTAGAGTTATAGGTAAAAGTAGCAGAACAAGTAGTTACAGGTAAAAGCAGCAGCAGCAGCACAGGTAAAGTTACAGATAAAAGCAGCATCAGCATAGGTAGAGTTACAGGTAAAAACATCAGCACAGGTAGTTACAGGTAAAAACATCAGCACAGGTAGAGTTACAGGCAAAAGAAGCAGCAGCATCACAGGTAGAGTTACAGGCAAAAGCAGCAGCAGCACAGGTAGAGTAAGCTACAGGTTCATATATAATCACAGTTAATTTACAGGTGTACATAATTATAAATACAGGTAATGGTTCTTAACAAACACATCCAAAATCTCCCACCGGACACATTTTCGTAATGTACCTTATCTTTTGACTAATTCTCTAATGATGTGGCTTATCTATAATTACGTAAATGATGCATCGTACCGTATATCTCTATTTAATAATTAGTACTTAGGTGATAACACTTTATCTATTCAGTAATTAAGGAGAGTAGGAGCGACACCTGTTATAGTATCATAACCGGTGCAACGGAAGACTGTAATCCCACGGGAGAAACAGAGGGATTGCGGGCATTGTAATCCCAGTGGAGAGGGTTTGCGGGCATTGTAATCCCAGTGGAAAGGGATTACGGGCATTGTAATCCCAGTGGAGAGGGTTTGCGGGCATTGTAATCCCAGTGGAGAGGGTTTGCGGGCATTGTAATCCCAGTGGAGAGGGTTTGCGGGCATTGTAATCCCAGTGGAGAGGGTTTGCGGGCATTGTAATCCCAGTGGAGAGGGTTTGCGGGCATTGTAATCCCAGTGGAGAGGGATTACGGGCATTGTAATCCCAGTGGAGATGGATTGCGGGCATTGTAATCCCAGTGGAGAGGGTTTGCGGGCATTGTAATCCCAGTGGAGATGGTTTGCGGGCATTGAATTCCTAGTGAAGGTCCAGCGCGTCACACACACACACACACACACACACACACACACACACACACACACACCATTCTTTTTTTCCTATACTCAACACAACAACTTGACCAAGAACATCTCTATATATTTATCATTGCTAAAAGAACTCACTCAATGCAGCATCACCTGAGGCAAATCTCACATACCTGAACGAGTTGATCACTTACCTGCCAACCAACATAGGAGTTAACAGGTGGCACTGGGCAGGTGTAATAGATGTTATTCACACCACTAAATGAACACAGGGTCGCCGGGGTTGTACATTCCTCATATTCAATATAATTAAAGTAAATGTAAAAAAAAAAAAAAAAAAAAAAGTTGATATTAAGTGTTTAAATAAGGGTGTAATTTCTCGTACCGAAAGGATATTGAATCGGATTTAGATATACCGTTTGGCATACGGGTATAGAATTTTTATGGAATGGGATATATACAGAATTTGTATATTAAGGGGACCGGTAGGCTGTATATTTTAAGAGCCTCTGTTCCATATACTGTACTGGGTTCAAGACTATATCGGGGGTTAGCAGTGGGTTACTTACACTATATCGGGGTACACGAGAGAGAGAGAGAGAGAGAGAGAGAGAGAGAGAGAGAGAGAGAGAGAGAGAGAGAGAGAGAGAGAGAGAGAGAGAGAGAGAGAGAGAGAGAGAGAGAGAGAGAGAGAGAGAGTCCTATAATACACAAAGTGAGTGAGTGAGTGAGTGAGACAGGGAGGGGGGGGGGGGGGGAGACAACATCCTCATGTGGTGATGGGCTGTCTCCTCCCCCAGCCCTCACCCCATCTACACAGAGAGAGAGAGAGGGAGAGTGTGAGGGGAGGGGGGCAAGCTCAGGATATCCTACTGAGTCTGCTGCCCCCCCCCCCCTACTACCTGCCCTCCCCTGCAGGTGAACAGCTACCTTCCACTACCCCCACCCACCCGCTCTGTATCTCACTCACCCGCCCAACCATCTAAATCCCTACCCACCCATGTAACACTCTTCGCCCACCCACTCACTTAACACAGTACCCACCTACCCGCCCACCCACTCTTCTTATCACACACCTAGATCCTGAGTGAACCTGGATGAGTTGTCTTATCAGAGAGAGGAAGTAAAGACAGCCACCTACTGCTGGCTAGAGTTAGAAGAGCCTGGCACACGTCTCCGGCATCGTAATTGAATGACCATCAACGTAAGGCTACCCACCCATACAGTACAGTATATGTTTTCCCGGGTCAAGACTTTAAGACACAAATATTAAAGACGTCCTCCTCCTCCTCCTCCCCCTCTTCCACCTTCTGTTCATCTGCCTTCTCTCAAGATTTCCCTTACCCCTATTGCTATACTCGCCCATCCTTCATCTGCCTCCATATAGCAAAAACAACAAATGTACAGCAGCAGCAAGAACAGAAGCAAAGAGCAAAAGCAACAGTAGCAGTAACAGAAGCAAAAACAGTAACAGCAGAAGCAGCTCACGTCCTCAGCCGTGTGTGTGTGGCGGAACCATGGTGATGGCAGTAGCGTGGCGCGGACCCACTTACCATCACAACGTGAGAGCATTACCATTCCTCAGGTAGTCTCCCCACACCCCCCACCATCACCATCCTGGTCATTTACCCAGCAACACACCTTCTTTATGGAAATGACTTCCGCTCCCTCTCCCTCCACTTACCAGTCTACTTCTGAATTTAATACTTGTATACAAACAGACTTACACACACACACACACACACACACACACACACGGAGCTCAAAGGGGGCAGCGACAAGCCCAAACTTTAGGTCAACCACTGGTGAGGAAAAAAAAAAAAAAACTCACTCCTGTGTTAAAGAGATTAGCTCCGTCTCTCCTCCAAAACTGGTAACTGTCTCCAGGGAGGTGTACCGGTAACTAAGCTTCAGATATAATTAGGTATCATTAAAGGTAGAACCTAACTGTTCAACCTGTTCAGCTGCAGGTACACAGACGGACGGTGTGGCCTAAAGCATCAAGCTCTTGACAGTGTACCCACGACAATAACAGGCACGTCAAAATTAATGACGATAATACGAAAATTACTGAGTGCATCAAGAACAATAATAAGCCTCATTATAATATATTGACCAACACAACACTAAAACACCTCCTACTACTGGATCGGTGTCTCAATACTCTAAGACACCAAAGGTACAGTATACCTCACACCACATGAAGAAACACAGTACCAAACGGATACACTACACTATCTTGAAGCTGTGTGACGTACTGTCCAATATACTGTAATGAACAAGGCAATGGTGTAGTATTTATAAATCTTCGGGATAAACATATGTTAATATTATTTCGTGGAGTGACAGGGGATAAACTCTCGGGGCTGGGAGGAAGGCGGGCCACCATGTTGGAACAAGTTTTCTTCAGCAGTGTGAGGGCGTCAATGATAGCCAGGGCTGACAGTATATACGTTTGGAAGATTAAACCAAAAATTATTATTATTTTTATCATTTTTACTGCTTTTATTATTGTTATCCCTGCTTTTATTATTATTATTATTGTTATTTATTTTATTAATATTACTGTTACCACTATATATATAATACCAGTACAGGACTAGAAGCAAGACGAGACATTGAGACCCCCCCACCCTCCCCAGACACCCACCACCCCCACACCCAGACACCCACACGACCAGAATAATTTGTGAATGAAAGTAGAAGTGAACGGAGACGTGAGTTCACTGACGAATCAACTTAAGTGAACAAAATGAATAATTCGGAAGCGGTCAGACAGACGAGGTTCACCGTGTTTCATTTAACTTAGGCAATAAACTGGACTATTTCACTCTCTTTGACGGTTACTTCACTTACCGGGGATACTCATCGATTAATAGATAGACACAGACAGATAGAAAGATAGATATATAGATAGGTGGGTAGATATAGATATACAGATGGATATAGACACAAAACATGACAAAGAGCTAAACATATAGACAGACTGATACTTAGATGGAATGCCAGACAGACATACCGTTCGACAGACAGACAGACAGACACAGCCTACAAACCCGTTAAACAGACAAAGACACACAAATAAGTGGATAAAACAGACAGATATACAGACAGAGGTTTCATAAGAGCTTGTGGACGAGGGGAAGCAAGCGGTAGTGTCACAGGTATAACAAGTGATAATACCAGGTGAACCAAGTAATAAGCAGACGGGGTAGACACCATTCAACAAGTGGTGTATATTTATGAAGTGAAACATACGCCAGGGTCTTTAAGTATGAGAACCATTCAATAAGTAGAAACCATGTCAGGATCTTTATTTAAGTATAAGAACCATTCAATAAGTAGAAACCATATCAGGGTCTTTATTTAGTCTAAGAACCATTCAATAAGTAGAAACCATGTCAGGGTCTTTATTTATTAAGAACCATTCAATAAGTAGAAACCATGTCAGGGTCTTTATTTATTAAGAACCATTCAATAAGTAGAAACCATGTTAGGGTCTTTATTTATTAAGAACCATTCAATAAGTAGAAACCACGTTAGGGTCTTTATTAGGTATAAGAACCATTCAATAAGTAGAAACCATATCAGGGTCTTTATTTAGTCTAAGAACCATTCAATAAGTAGAAACCATGTCAGGGTCTTTATTTATTAAGAACCATTCAATAAGTAGAAACCATGTCAGGGTCTTTAAGTATAAGAACCATTCAATAAGTAGAAACCATGTCAGGGTCTTTATTTAAGTATAAGAACCATTCAATAAGTAGAAACCATGTTAGGGTCTTTATTTAAGTATAAGAACCATTCAATAAGTAGAAACCATGTTAGGGTCTTTATTTAAGTATAAGAACCATTCAATAAGTAGAAACCATGTCAGGGTCTTTATTTATTAAGAACCATTCAATAAGTAGAAACCATGTCAGGGTCTTTATTTATTAAGAACCATTCAATAAGTAGAAACCATGTCAGGGTCTTTATTAAGTATAAGAACCATTCAATAAATAGAAACCATGTCAGCGCCTTTATTTATTAAGGATAAGAACCATTTAATAAGTAGAAACCATGTTAGGATCTTTATTTAGTCTAAGAACCATTCAATAAGTAGAAACCATGTTAGGGTCTTTATTTAGTCTAAGAACCATTCAATAAGTAGAAACCATGTTAGGGTCTTTATTTAGTCTAAGAACCATTCAATAAGTAGAAACCATGTCAGGGTCTTTATTTAAGTATAAGAACCATTCAATAAGTAGAAACCATGTTAGGGTCTTTTTTAAGTATAAGAACCATTCAATAAGTAAAAACCATATCAGGGTCTTTATTTAGTCTAAGAACCATTCAATAAGTAGAAACCATGTTAGGGTCTTTATTTAGTCTAAGAACCATTCAATAAGTAGAAACCATGTCAGGGTCTTTATTTAAGTATAAGAACCATTCAATAAGTAGAAACCATGTTAGGGTCTTTATTAAGTATAAGAACCATTCAATAAGTAAAAACCATATCAGGGTCTTTATTTAGTCTAAGAACCATTCAATAAGTAGAAACCATGTCAGGGTCTTTATTTAAGTATAAGAACCATTCAAAAAGTAGAAACCATGTCAGGGTCTTTATTAAGTCTAAGAACCATTCAATAAGTAGAAACCATGTTAGGGTCTTTATTTAAGTATAAGAACCATTCAATAAGTAGAAACCATGTTAGGGTCTTTATTTAAGTATACGAACCATTCAATAAGTAGAAACCATGTTAGGGTCTTTATTTATTAAGAACCATTCAATAAGTAGAAACCATGTTAGGGTCTTTATTTATTAAGAACCTTTCAATAAGTAGAAACCATATCAGGGTCTTTATTTAGTCTAAGAACCATTCAATAAGTAGAAACCATATCAGGGTCTTTATTTAGTCTAAGAACCATTCAATAAGTAGAAACCATGTCAGGGTCTTTATTAAGTCTAAGAACCATTCAATAAGTAGAAACCATGTTAGGGTCTTTATTTAAGTATAAGAACCATTCAATAAGCAGAAACCATGTTAGGGTCTTTATTTATTAAGAACCATTCAATAAGTAGAAACCATGTTAGGGTCTTTATTAAGAACCTTTCAATAAGTAGAAACCATATCAGGGTCTTTATTTAGTCTAAGAACCATTCAATAAGTAGAAACCATATCAGGGTCTTTATTTAGTCTAAGAACCATTCAATAAGTAGAAACCATGTCAGGGTCTTTAAGTATAAGAACCATTCAATAAGTAGAAACCATGTTTGGGTCTTTATTTAAGTATAAGAACCATTCAATAAGTAAAAACCAAATCAGGGTCTTTATTTAGTATAAGAACCATTCAATAAGTAGAAACCATATCAGGGTCTTTATTTAAGTATAAGAACCATTCAATAAGTAGAAACCATATCAGGGTCTTTATTTAGTCTAAGAACCATTCAATAAGTAGAAACCATGTTAGGGTCTTTATTTAGTCTGAGAACCATTCAATAAGTAGAAACCATGTCAGGGTCTTTATTTATTAAGAACCTTTCAATAAGTAGAAACCATATCAGGGTCTTTATTTAGTCTAAGAACCATTCAATAAGTAGAAACCATGTCAGGGTTTTTATTAAGTCTAAGAACCATTCAATAAGTAGAAACCATGTTAGGGTCTTTATTTAGTCTAAGAACCACTCAATAAGTAGAAACCATGTCAGGGTCTTTGTTTGTATAAGAACCATTCAATAAATAGAAACCATGTCAGGGTCTTTATTTAAGTGTAGAACCACTCAATAAGTAAAAACCATATCAGGGTCTTTATTTAAGTATAAGAACCATTCAATAAGTAGAAACCATATCAGGGTCTTTATTTAGTCTAAGAACCATTCAATAAGTAGAAACCATATCAGGGTCTTTATTTAGTCTAAGAACCATTCAATAAGTAGAAACCATATCAGGGTCTTTATTTAGTCTAAGAACCATTCAATAAGTAGAAACCATATCAGGGTCTTTATTTAGTCTAAGAACCATTCAATAAGTAGAAACCATATCAGGGTCTTTATTTAGTCTAAGAACCATTCAATAAGTAGAAACCATATCAGGGTCTTTATTTAGTCTAAGAACCATTCAATAAGTAGAAACCATATCAGGGTCTTTATTTAGTCTAAGAACCATTCAATAAGTAGAAACCATGTCAGGGTCTTTATTTATTAAGAACTTTTCAATAAGTAAAATAGTAAACAATGGAGCTATGGAGGACCTGACCCTCTCAATCACCAACAAAAGAGTCGTTCCCGATAACTAGGGGTGAGGGGAGGGGGGGGGGTTGATGAAGGGGAGGATGGGGTGAGGGGAGAGGGGGGAGGGGAGGGAGGAGGGGGAGAGAAGAGTGGGAATGGAGGGGGGGTAATGGGTGGAAAGTAGGCCTATAGTACACCCAGTAGCCAAGCCATGCCTTATCGGTGAATTTCGAAAGTTAATCTTTTTTCTAAAATTCTTTAGAAAAAACCCAACTCGCCCACAGTTTTAAAATAGAGGGACCAGTAGGCCTACCGACCGTACACGTCTTACGAGGGGCTCACCAAGTGATCGGGCGGAAGAACCCAAGATCAAAGATGGAGACTTAAAATTTTCGACTCACCAGGTGGTTTGCCCCCCTCCCCCACCCACATCAACTTTTTTTATCATATTAAACAACCACCATGGGGGGGGGGGGGGGTTAGTGGTGGGGGGATTAAGTTACGTTTGTATGGTTAATCTTCAGGAAAAATAATCTGAGGGATTAATCTTCAGGTGATCCAACTGTTCTTGTAGCCATACCACCAAGGGCTCAACACTCTTGTATATACAAATAAATTAAACACCCGGTAAAGACTCCCAACAGACGAGGCCCAAAAAAAAAACAACCTTAGCTGGACCGCCTGAAGATTACCCCCCCCCTCCCCCCCTTGCTTATTTCACCCTACGATTATCCACCCTAACTTAACCTAACCTACCCCTCAAGGTAGCGTTAGGGTATTTAATCATCAAGTGAAATAAGCTGGAGACAGGGGGTTAGCCTTCGAATACGATGGATAGCTTCAAACATAGGTTGGGTGGATATATGAGCTGCAGTTTCCTCCATTCTTATGTTCATGTGATCTCATTAGCTTAGCCTATACCCGGTCGGTGCCTTATTGTGAGGACCGCCAAGCTGCAACACACACCTCCAGCACGGTGATGTTTCTCAGGTGTGGTGTGAATCAGGCAGTGTTGCGTCACCCCCGCCTGTGACACAATTGTGGTTTTCACTGCACGTAACACGGTAATGTCTAGTCTAGATTGAAGGTCTTCTTATATCCCGATACTGTACCGTATATACAAAAAAAAAAAAAGGTAGATGAAACGAGATTTTAACATCAGGTTAGAATACGCCTTTGTCTATGTAATGACTGAACGTTTAATTATTATAAGATATGTCCTTGTCAACACAGCACCATACGGATATTAACCCACACAAGCCTTCGGGGCGACTACCTACCTCTAACTGTATCACATCTCTTATTATTTCCAGATGGGGGAAGATTGAGTGATCCCCCCGGGTAAGCTTTAGCAATACCTCGTAAATGTCAACACCCAGAGATGCTTTTAGTGTGTATTAGATCACATTCTTCTCGTCGTCACATATCCCTGATCCTCCCTGCCACCTATCCCTGTCTCTCCCCCACCAGGTGTGTACAGATAGTGCCGCCAGCCAGCTACCACAACTAGCCCCAGCTGGCCAGACACACAACAAAGACGAGCAGGGAGTACAGTGGTCCGCGTGGTGAGGCCAGGTAACAGTAGCGGCAGGAGGAGGAGGACAGGGAGGGGGGGGGGGGGAGGAAAGAGGAGGAAGAGGATGACAGGAAGAGGAAGGAGAAGAGGGGGAAGGGGAAGAGTACGAGGAAGGGAGAAGGAAGGAAGGAAGAGGATGAAGAAAGAGAGGTAGGAAGAGAATGAAAGAAGGAGAGAGAGAGAGAGAGAGAGAGAGAGAGAGAGAGAGAGAGAGAGAGAGAGAGAGAGAGCACCAACATCACCCCACCTAGAGAGAAACTCAAGGTCAACCGGACCCCTTCTTACTTTTTCACTAAACCTCAACAACTTTACTGTCACCATGAAGGAACACCATAAGCGGGGGGGGGGGGGGGGACACTTAAAACTGGTAGCCTAGGTACACACAGTCACCCTCCACCTAACTGGCTTTGTTCTCCAGTTAACAGTACTAACAGACACGACAAATTTATATGACCAAAAGAACACAGACAAGAGGAGTGATGGTGGGGGTATATAGAGCAGATAAGCCGAGCCTGAGACTGGAAGGTGCTCATGACATGACACTTTATTATCTGCGGAAAAATGCTGATGAGGTGTTGGTGTCCGCCAAGCAACTGTGGCAGCTGGGTTAGGGTGAGGCAAGACCACAACACAAACCGTTAGGGTGAGGTAAGTCCACAACACAAACCGTTAGGGTGAGGTAAGTCCACAACACAAACCGTTAGGGTGAGGTAAGTCCACAACACATGGCACTGCACTAGAGGCGCCCTTGGACAACGGACAGCCCCAGGAATCGTGTACAGGCATACTGCAGGCATCACGTGGTGGGTGAGGGGGGGGGGGGGGACTTCCTTCATCATTCTAAGGTGCATTAACCACAGGCGGCAACGCAGGCGTGCCTACACACACCAATTTCTGTGCTCTGCCTTTAACATACGCGTATCCCACCCCTCACGCAGCATCAAGTGCAGACAGATGACTAAGCTTGATGTGGCGACTCAGCTTATGTGGAGGCAGGTAAGCAAGCTTCAAGTATAAACAGGTGACTGAACTTAATGTGGAGGCAGGTGTACAAGCTTGATGTGAAGGTAGGTGTACAAGCTTAAAGTGGAGGCAGAAGTACAAGCTTGATATGGAGTGGCAGGTAACCAGGCTTAATGAGGAGATAGGTGTACAAACTTGAAGTAAAGGCAGGTATGTAATTTCAAAGTCAAATATACTGTACCCAAGTAACAGCTGACTGGTGAAACATATATATCCAGTAACAGCTGACTGGTGAAACATATATACCCAGTAACAGCTGACTGGTGAAACATATATAACCAGTAACAGCTGACTGGTGAAACATATATACCCAGTAACAGCTGACTGGTGAAACATATATACCCAGTAACAGCTGACATCTGAAACATATATACGCAGTAACAGCTGACTGGTGAAACATATATACCCAGTAACAGCTGACTGGTGAAGCATATATACCCAGTAACAGCTGACTGGTGAAACATATATACCAAGTAACAGCTGACTGGTGAAACATATATACCCAGTAACAGCTGACATCTGAAGCATATATACCCAGTAACAGCTGACTGGTGAAGCATATATACCCAGTAACAGCTGACTTATGAAACATATGTAACCTACCTAGTAACAGCTGACTGGTGAAACATATATACCCAGTAACAGCTGACTGGTGAAACATATATACCCAGTAACAGCTGACTGGTGAAACATATATACCCAGTAACAGCTGACATCTGAAGCATATATACCCAGTAACAGCTGACTGGTGAAACATATATACCCAGTAACAACTGACTTATGAAACATATGTAACCTACCTAGTAACAGCTGACTGGTAAAACATATATACCCAGTAACAGCTAGTGACATATATACCCAGTAACAGCTGACTGGTGAAACATATATACCCAGTAACAGCTGACTGGTGAAACATATATACCCAGTAACAGCTGACTGATGAAACATATATATACCCAGCAACAGCTGACTGATGAAGCATATATACCCAGTAACAGCTGACTTATGAAACATATGTACCTAGTAACAGCTGACTGGTGAAGCATATATATCCAGTAACAGCTGACTGGTGAAACATATATACCCAGTAACAGCTGACTGGTGAAACATATATACCCAGTAACAGCTGACTGGTGAAACATATATACCCAGTAACAGCTGACTGGTGAAACATATGTAACCTACCTAGTAACAGCTGACTGGTGAAGCATATATACCCAGTAACAGCTGACTTATGAAACATATGTAACCTACCTAGTAACAGCTGACTGGTGAAACATATATACCCAGTAACAGCTGACTGGTGAAACATATATACCCAGTAACAGCTGACTGGTGAAACATATATAACCCAGTAACAGCTGACTGGTGAAACATATATACGCAGTAACAGCTGACTGGTGAAGCATATATAACCCAGTAACAGCTGACTGGTGAAACATATACCCAGTAACAGCTGACTGGTGAAACATATATACCCAGTAACAGCTGACTGGTGAAGCATATATACCCAGTAACAGCTGACTGGTGAAGCATATATACCCCAGTAACAGCTGACTGGTGAAACATATATAACCCAGTAACAGCTGACTGGTGAAACATATATACCCAGTAACAGCTGACTGGTGAAGCATATATACCCAGTAACAGCTGACTGGTGAAACATATATAACCCAGTAACAGCTGATAGGCAGGTCTCCTCTAACAGGTGAGGCGAGGTCACCTGAAGATCAGTGGGTGTGTTAAGACAAACAGCTGAGCAAAGAACAAAAAAAAAAAGTAAACTGGAACGTCAACAACTGATGCGACCACACTAACACAACCGGTAGAGAGGTGAGGTAGTGGTGCCCCCCCACAGCCTGTCCTCACTACTGGACCATGAGATTAAACCTCATCAACAGTCACAGTACACTGATTCACTGTACTGGGAAACAACAGATAAAATAACCCTTTTCATTGTTCATATGTACAGTAATGTTACACTAGGTTAGGTTAGTTTAGTATATTGTGTATGTACTGAATTGTACTTTCACTTTTCTCGTATGTCTAAATATGTACATTATTGCCACGTACTTCACACAACCATCCAATATTTACGTAAAATGACTTAGTTTAAGACTGACTAAAGTAAATATGATTAGACATAAATTACTAGGGTAGAGTTTGTACACCACTATTCTCTCATAGTATTTGGTGTACATATACTGAACCACGACTGTGTACAAACCCTAAGGTAACAGGGGTGAACCCAGCCTGGCGAAGGTAGTCATCCCTGGCGTCATCCTCCTTACGTAACGTGATGGACAGGATACTCTCACTAGCTGACGATGAGGCAATGACGTAACAGTGGCAGAAGACTTGCTAGTAGCTATAGTAGGTGTAGTAGTAGTAATAACAATAGTTAACACGTAGTTGTAGGAGTACGTAGTAGTTCTGGTAGTAGTAATTACATAGTAAAAGTAGTAGTAGTAATTAGGTAGTACGAGTAGAATCGGCGACACAAGCTGACCATTACTACCATCGCCAGGCACAAGCCATCACCACCAAGGCCAAGACACTCTCACCAACCACCACAGCTCCAGGGGAAGGTACAGACAAACACAGCATCACTACCCTCAGCAGCAGCCACACATAATAGCATCAGAGCAGCAGCACCAGCGGCAACTTGTGCAGAAACAAGAGCAACAGCAACAGCAGCAGGCAGCGCGGCCAGCCAGGCTGTATTTTAAGCTATCCCGCGAATCATGATCCTGGATTTTACTCGAATATGTTTCCTGTGTAATAACCGCGTGCGGACGGGCGCCAAGCGACGCAAGCGGCTGCGGCCACTGACATCATTATCAACCTTAAGGACCGATGACACAACTGTCGTTTTAGCCTGTTACCCAAACCCATCTTGTTGAACTGGGACGCTAGCCCCGAGAGCCCAGCCATCCGCGGCCAATACAAATCATTTTCAGCTTTGCGGCCCCTCACAATTAGGATTCAATTAGCGCGAAGCGGCCGAGGTGGGATACGCCCCTTGATTTACAAAAGGCGCGGAGGGAGGGGGCTGGTTAGAGGGGGTGAGGACAAGGGAGCTGGTGAGAGGAGCTGGGAGAGGGGTTGAGGGTGGCCGGGCGATATGTTCTGCCTGATAGGTGGCATGTTGACACCACAACATATAATCCTTAATTACATTTTAACTCCTCGTCCCTCACAGTTGTGGCGTGGCCCCGGCTGTCCCAGACTGCCTAGCGTGCCACACTAACACACCCCGACCACAAACAACAAACCCACACCCTCGAAATAAATCGTGATAAACGGGCTAAGTGGCACCTCTTCAGAGTTGACAGGGGCCCTTGGGTGCAGAGTTACCAACGATAACATTCTGTTCACTCTTATACTCAAGACGTTTGGCTCCTAACTTACTCACAACACCCCGTGCGTCTCCCCCACCACACACACCCTACCACCATCCGCCCCTCACAACACACACCTACCTTGGCACAAACTATCCCGCACCCCTCCCCTGATTGGCCGCCAACAAAGGTATTTAAGGAGGATAATTGGGTGTAGGAGGCGGCGAGGTCTGGCTGGCTTGTTGGGTGATGGTAGTAGTTTTTGCTCCCCATCCCTCCACCGCATCGTCTTCCCCTCCACCCCCCTACTTCACCCTCTTTTCCTACTACTCCCTCCCCTACACTTTCCCTTACCCTGCCTTCCCTCACCCTCCTCTTACCACAATCTCTCCCGCCTTCCCTCCCATTCACTTTCCCCTACCTTTCCTTCCACCACCCTATACAAGTCAGCTCGGCCACAAGTCTTCCACCTCACGCTGTCACCTCCTCTCGATCATTCATTAAAGGTGTTTTAAAACTGTAGGGGTGCGAGGCGGCGCTAGTGGGGCCGTTTAAACATCCCATTGTTGGCAGGACCCCGCAGCGGCAGCAGTTTATCCTGGACCAGCTGTGTAACTCTCATTAATCACCAGTGATGGACGGTCGGACAGTGGGCCAGTACAGGAAGTCACCGCCACCCTACTTACCAGTATTCCTACGACGACTTACTGTGAGAGGGGGGGGGGGGGTGGCGAGTGAGGGGACAAAGGAAGGATGAAGTGTGCGTCAAATTGTCGTGTAATAGTCAGCATGCTCGCTTCGCCAGCCAATGATCCAAGGTTCGATCACTGGGCTGAGTGATTTATGGATAAGATTCTTTCCAAAGTTTACGCCATTTGCCTGTCCATCCAGCAGTCATTAGAAACCTGGATGTTCGGGGTATATTATGGTTAGCCAGTGAAGTTGTCCGATCTCTTTGAATGAATTCTTGACACTGGGTCATACAGTTTGTTAACATAGGGTAACTATGGTTATGTTGAGGACAGCTTTTACATCTCAACCAAACTCATGCCTAGGTGGTCTTAATGCCTGGAACACGAGGGGGCAACCATTATTGTTATTAATAGTATTATTGTTATCATTATTATTATATGTATGAGTGTGTGTGTACGAGAGAACAATCTTGGCACACATGTATGATAAACACAAGAGTACCACATGAGACCCTCGCCTCACACACCACCACGTCTCAATACAACAGTCCTCACGCACACCACCAAACATCCCCCTCACTGCCCCGCTGACATTTGCTCTTAAGCCTCCTCCGTTGCATTAACTGGGATATAACGCAAAAATATAAATAAAAACTAGTTTTATCAAAAGGTGTGTGTGTGTGTGTGTGTATGTGCCGCAGTGCGACTGGTGGGGTTGAGGTTTTCAGCGTTCAGTAATCCACATGTGGTCACACTAAATGCTAGTATTAAGTCGTGTCAGAGGAACTCTAAGTAAAGTGTTAAGTGGTGGTGATGAGTCTGAGCACATCATAAATCCCAGAGTATTATAGAGGTATTACACCAAGCAACAGTCTAGTGAATCAGCTGACTCACACGCAGGGAGCACTGCTGAAAACATCACACACCCTACCTCTCCTGCCTCCACTCTCGTTGTAAACTATATGTGTGTACATATATAAAATAGATCTGCTGTACTGCAGAGTGATTCAACGTGACGCTTCCCAACATCCACCGGTCACCCCCAAGCCACATTTCACCAATCTGCAAGCCTAAACTATTTTTAAATAAAACTTGGCACATGGAATTAAAGCGGTGCCAAATTGGCACAGTGAATATCTAAACGTTTTTACAGACAGGCAATTAAATAATAAAAACAACCGAAATAATTAAAAAAAGAAGAATACCTACAAATGTTAATGTTAGTAGTACGTAATTTCTAAAGAGCTACAACGAAAAAGTAAATTAAAATACAAAATTGTACGACTTTTCCGTGGCCTCGCAAAACAAGTGTTGATGAACAAGTGCGGAGTGGCATGTCAAGTGACCACACCGTGAATGTTGACAAACAACTCCGGGCACTCCTAGGGTGAGTCCAGGGCTAACCTACTTGTGGATACGTGCACAGCAACACCCTTCCCCACCCCATCTCCTCCACCCTTAGCAGTGGAAGTGGAACAGGGAGGAGGGAGGGAGGGAGGGTAGATAAGCCCACCGCTGATATCCACGCCCACAGATAACAGGGGTTCCTGTCCATATCCAGAGCGGATGCTAGTTCACATTTATTGACCTTTAGCTACGTCACTTTCTCCTGACACCACCACCATCACGGCCCAGGTCACGTGGTGGTCTTGTCATATAGATCACTGGTGTTGTGTCACGCCACAGTGGTGCTCTGCCATACCGCACCATAGACAATCAACTCACCACAAACAGCAAGAATAAACGATCCAATATTTCACAACCACGTTAATAAGCCACAAATTAGAAGAGTCGAACAAAGGAAGGAGAAAACCGATGAATAAAAAGACAATAATATACACAGGTAGAGCAACAGTACTTGGGTTTCTAACGACACAAGGACAGTACCACTACCACACTCCCCAGCCCACGGAGCTAAACCAAGCCTAAGTACTACCAGCTAACGCCAACTTCTCCTCAGGAAAAACAACTCGACTGAAACGTAACACAACATTATTATTTGCATCGACAATGTCAACAACTACAACATAAGGGAAAAACTACAATAACGAGAGAAACATCTACAATAACCGCTGAAACAACAACAATAGGCTAAAGACAACAATAACAGCAACCAGATCACCATCTACAATAACTCATCGAAAACAAACAGGTGAAACAAAAAAACAAAACAATAAAGGCTCCAGCAACTGCAATAGCCTAAAACAAACAACAGCAGCAAACAAACAACACTTGTAACAACAACAACATTACCATAAACCCACCGAATGGCATCACCAGAGAGAGAGATCCAAGAAATGTCTACAGGTAAAATCCAGGTATATTACCTCTTCCATACGGGCGACTAATCCATGGAGACGGAAACGACTCTCTCTCTCTCTCTCTCTGTGTCATGGCGACGGAAACTGTGTGTGTGTGTGTGTGTGTAATAATAATAATAATAATAATAATAATTAACGGTTTATTGAACGAGCTTGGCAGCCAGAAGGCTGAAAATATACAGTTACATATTTGGGGAATGGGTTTCGAATTACAAATAATATACAAGTAACATAAGTGATATAAATAAGACACATAATAACTAGATGGGGAAAAGCTCAAACTACAGTTCATTTCAACATAGTGACAGTGCAAGGAGTAGTGTTTACTGGGAGTGAATACACTGGTTTATTACAAGTTATTGATAATTTTTACAATGGTTGGGACTGGGTTGTTCTTATAGCGATCAGTTCGTGCACGTATGGGCTGGATGCGGTTGTGGTGTCGAACAGCAATTCTCGGGCTAGGGATCTCAGGTGGTAGTAGGAGCCGGTGTCGAGGATGGTGTAGAAGCTTCTTACCAAATTTGCAGATGAGGTCGTGGTGATGGTCAGTGAGAGTCGAAAGGGTCAGTGTGTTGAGCGCTTCTTGATATGTGGAGTAGGAAGGGGAGAGAATAATCTTGCATGCCCTCTTTTGCACTTTTTCTAGGTGTTTACGTTGTGTGGCATTTAGGGAGGAAGACCAGGTAGGGGAGGCATAGGTGAGCTTGGGAAGTATGAATGTTGTGTAAACACTGAGGAGCTCGGGTGCAGGAACTCCGAGGGACTTGAGTCGGCGGAGGAGGTGGAGACGGAAACTGGAGGATTTGACAACTTCACTGACGTGTGGTTTCCAATTTAGTTTGTTGTCTATGGTGACGCCGAGGAGCTTCGTGGAATCTACAACCTGTGTGTGTGTGTGTGTGTGTGTGTTTGTTGTGTGTGTGTAAGGTGGTACCATTAGTAGAGGGTAGGAGGTGCCGGGAGAAAACAGACTGGGAAGGATGAATGAAATAAAAAGAGTGTCCCCAGAGATACAAAATCTAGGGAGGATTGGTAAAAACAGCTCGAGAATGTTTAGAATGGAGGACTGTGGTCGCCAACCCTCAGATATGAGGACAGTACTCAGATTGACCGTCAGTTAGTGTTTTATATATATATATATATATATATATATATATATATATATATATATATATATATATATATATATATATATATCACAAGCGATGAACCTAACAGCCAATGAACAAGTAGGTACCTTGTATTACTGGGACACAACGTAAGCATTAGTGACGAAGGTAAGAAGATGATCAGTGTACGGCGCCACAAGACAAGGACTTAAGCACCTGAAGAGAACGTAAAATAATCACCAGTGGCACCACAACTGATGAACGTAACAATCGTTATATATACATGGGCCGTGATCGCTGGATGTAACCTTACCTTCCCTTCTTCTACCTCATCAAATCATACCGAACCTAACTATTCAAATCAAAACCTCATTTAATCAAATCTAACTTACCCTATTCTAATCTAACCAGACCTAATTTTATCTCTCTTAACCTAATCAGGCGTAATCTAACCTACCTGCCATAAACCTACATTAACCTGACAAGACTTTAACTAACCATACCTGACAGCGTAACCACCCTTGTCTAATTTAACCTGAAAAATAAAAATTCTTACGTCCAACCCAATTCGTTTTACGTTCGAAAAGACCACGGGTATAATAAGCTACGTCCTAACGCACAGTACCCGAAACACCAATGGGGGTAACAAGCACAGGTAGAGTCCCTAACGCACAGTACCCGAAACACCAATGGGGGTAACAAGCACAGGTAGAGTCCCTAACGCACAGTACCCGAAACACCAATGGGGGTAACAAGCACAGGTGGAGTCCCTAACGCACAGTACCCGAAACACCAATGGGGGTAACAAGCACAGGTAGAGTCCCTAACGCACAGTACCCGAAACACCAATGGGGGTAACAAGCACAGGTGGAGTCCCTAACGCACAGTACCCGAAACACCAATGGGGGTAACAAGCACAGGTAGAGTCCCTAACGCACAGTACCCGAAACACCAATGGGGGTAACAAGCACAGGTAGAGTCCCTAACGCACAGTACCCGAAACACCAATGGGGGTAACAAGCACAGGTAGAGTCCCTAACGCACAGTACCCGAAACACCAATGGGGGTAACAAGCACAGGTAGAGTCCCTAACGCACAGTACCCGAAACACCAATGGGGGTAACAAGCACAGGTAGAGTCCCTAACGCACAGTACCCGAAACACCAATGGGGGTAACAAGCACAGGTAGAGTCCCTAACGCACAGTACCCTACATATAGCTTTATCACAGAGGAAGAAGACAACTAACAGACCAAGGAAGGAGGAGGAGGTGCACAACTAACAGACCAAGGAAGGAGGAGGAGGAGGTGCACAACTAACAGACCAAGGAAGGAGAAGGAGGAGGTGCACAACTAACAGACCAAGGAAGGAGGAAGAGGAGGTACAGAACTAACAGACCAAGGAAGGAGGAGAAGGAGGAGGTACAGAACTAACAGACCAAGGAAGGAGGAGAAGGAGGAGGTACAGAACTAACAGACCAAGGAAGGAGGAGAAGGAGGAGGAGGAGGTACAGAACTAACAGACCAAGGAAGGAGGAGAAGGAGGAGGTACAGAACTAACAGACCAAGGAAGGAGGAGAAGGAGGAGGTACAGAACTAACAGACCAAGGAAGGAGGAGGAGGAGGTACAGAACTAACAGACCAAGGAAGGAGGAGGAGGAGGTACAGAACTAACAGACCAAGGAAGGAGGAGGAGGAGGAGGAGGTACAGAACTAACAGACCAAGGAAGGAGGAGGAGGAGGAGGAGGTACAGAACTAACTGACCAAGGAAGGAGGAGAAGGAGGAGGTACAGAACTAACAGACCAAGGAAGGAGGAGGAGGAGGAGGTACAGAACTAACAGACCAAGGAAGGAGGAGGAGAAGGAGGAGGTACAGAACTAACAGACCAAGGAAGGAGGAGGAGGAGGAGGAGGTACAGAACTAACAGACCAAGGAAGGAGGAGGAGGAGGTACAGAACTAACAGACCAAGGAAGGAGGAGAAGGAGGAGGTACAGAACTAACAGACCAAGGAAGGAGGAGAAGGAGGAGGAGGTACACAACTAACAGACCAAGGAAGGAGGAGGAGAAGGAGGAGGTACAGAACTAACAGACCAAGGAAGGAGGAGAAGGAGGAGGTACAGAACTAACAGACCAAGGAAGGAGGAGGAGAAGGAGGAGGTACAGAACTAACAGACCAAGGAAGGAGGAGAAGGAGGAGGTACAGAACTAACAGACCAAGGAAGGAGGAGAAGGAGGAGGAGGTACAGAACTAACAGACCAAGGAAGGAGGAGGAGGAGGAGGAGGTACAGAACTAACAGACCAAGGAAGGTGGAGAAGGAGGAGGAGGTACAGAACTAACAGACCAAGGAAGGAGGAGGAGAAGGAGGAGGTACAGAACTAACAGACCAAGGAAGGAGGAGAAGGAGGAGGAGGTACAGAACTAACAGACCAAGGAAGGAGGAGAAGGAGGAGGTACAGAACTAACAGACCAAGGAAGGAGGAGAAGGAGGAGATACAGAACTAACAGACCAAGGAAGGAGGAGGAGGTACAGAACTAACAGACCAAGGAAGGAGGAGGAGGAGGAGGAGGTACAGAACTAACAGACCAAGGAAGGAGGAGGAGGAGGAGGTACAGAACTAACTGACCAAGGAAGGAGGAGAAGGAGGTACAGAACTAACAGACCAAGGAAGGAGGAGAAGGAGGAGGAGGTACAGAACTAACAGACCAAGGAAGGAGGAGGAGGAGGAGGTACAGAACTAACAGACCAAGGAAGGAGGAGGAGGAGGAGGTACAGAACTAACAGACCAAGGAAGGAGGAGGAGGAGGAGGAGGTACAGAACTAACAGACCAAGGAAGGAGGAGAAGGAGGAGGAGGTACAGAACTAACAGACCAAGGAAGGAGGAGGAGGAGGTACAGAACTAACAGACCAAGGAAGGAGGAGGAGGAGGAGGAGGTACAGAACTAACAGACCAAGGAAGGAGGAGAAGGAGGAGGTACAGAACTAACAGACCAAGGAAGGAGGAGAAGGAGGAGGAGGTACAGAACTAACAGACCAAGGAAGGAGGAGAAGGAGGAGGTACAGAACTAACAGACCAAGGAAGGAGGAGGAGGAGGAGGAGGAGGTACAGAACTAACAGACCAAGGAAGGAGGAGAAGGAGGAGGAGGTACAGAACTAACAGACCAAGGAAGGAGGAGAAGGAGGAGGAGGTACAGAACTAACAGACCAAGGAAGGAGGAGAAGGAGGAGGTACAGAACTAACAGACCAAGGAAGGAGGAGGAGGTACAGAACTAACAGACCAAGGAAGGAGGAGGAGGTACAGAACTAACAGACCAAGGAAGGAGGAGGAGGTACAGAACTAACAGACCAAGGAAGGAGGAAGAAGTACAGTACAGTTAGTTTGATCCACGTCCGACCATCTCTCACCCAAGGGCGGAGATTTACGAACCAACTACCGCATAATCGAGACAGATGATTGGATGATGATGAACATAATCGAGACAAATGATTGGATGATGTAGATCGTCACCCCCCCCCCCCCTCCTCCTCCTCCCCATCACCCGTCAAGTACGACTTATAGACCTGATCATCAATCAAACTGTCAATAATTCTTAGGTCTGAAGGTTGGTGACCAGAGCCCCTACACACCACCAAACGTATGCAGGCTGTATTCACCGTTCTTCCCTGATACTGTATGTCTCCGGGAACGTGATTCTAAGCATGACCCGAGGTTCACTGTTACCTGATGATTCCAGGAATGAACGACGTTTAGTTCCCGACAAATCAATCAAGCTTTCAGACTATATTAGGAGGATAGTGAAGTAGCTCTCACACGCACCACCTGAACGTGGCCTCATAAAAAAATACATAGCAGAGGTCAAACTCCCTAATTTTTATGAAAGTTTTACTTGAAATTTACCTATGCTGACCTGGGGGGGGGGGGAGGGGGGGGGGTGTCCTGCATTACGTATCCCCACCTATCCTGGTCTTAGGGTATTACATAACAATAGTGTGATCGGACACTCAACCACTACCACGTGATAAGCGACCTCGGGCTGGTGCTTAAGGAGAGTACAGCGGGGAAGTCAAGTATGCTAAGCAAATTTTCCGTTCTCAGATGGTGTGCGTTGACTCTACAGATGACTTTCTTCACTTCACTGAATAACTCGGGAAGTGGTCTTGCTTTACATCAACTAACTTTCGACCTTCTCTTCCCCTGACTCTACACAGCCCCTTTCCTTCCCCCCTGGCTCCTCCCGGCCCTTTCCTTCCCCCCTGGCTCCTTCTCACAGCACCCAAAAGTCAACCCCTCGAAACTAACCAATAACACAACTGATGACGAATTCTTACCTATACCCCCGTGGACTTACAACAGCACGGGGTCTACGAACGTTCCCCTTTACTCTTCTTCCTGGGTTTTATTATAACAACAGGACCAAACTTTACAAAACAAAAATGATCTTCGGTACAAGGCATAAAAGAACTCGACGACCTCCTGGGAAAATATATCAAAATTTCAGGACATTCTAAAAAGCCCAGCAAAGAGCCTCGGGTGGGTTGAGTTCCTCTACACAGAATATAATTTCCGTTGCATTGTGAGGAGACACTTGGTGGTCAAGCCTGTCGTCAACACACGGCTGCCATGACCGGTTTGGGAACCCCACCAGGAAAACTTGGACCCATTTCAACAAAAAAATCAAATTATTTTAAAGACTCATTTGAAGAATCGGCCCCCCCCCCCCTCGTTTATTTCACCAGGTGATTAGGCTTAAACACCCTAACGTTAACTGGAGGGTTAGGTTATGTAAGGGTGGTTAATCTTAGGGTGAAATGAGCTGGGCGCGAATCTTAAGGTGGGCCAATTCAAGTTATGGACAGGGAAAATAAAGGAGTTATAAGCGTGGCGACATTTTCTTAGAACTGGTGGCGGTGTGGCCACAAATATCAAGGTGTCGTACGTACCGTATTATAACAACTCAGGTACAAGAGGTGTCTCGTCCAGTAGGTAATTAAAGGATATATTTCCAATAACCAAAAGGAAATGGCTCCTCGACACAGCCATGGTCCCGTGTGGTCACTTTCACCCCATCAACAAGAAGGCTCCGCATCTGCCGCCTTCGCCTAACGCATCAAATAAACCCGAGACGAAACAAAAAGAGAAGTTACGTCATGTTACGCTGAGGATGTGAGTAACAGCTCGTAAATCTTTGTTATTGTTATTACTTTGATCAATACAAGGTCAAGGTGCCGTGGTTACAGGGGTTAACATGAATCTCATACACCAATACACGAGGCGTGAGAAGCCGTGGTCACTGGACGTATAGTAGGAGAGGACAGCATTGCGTGGTTGTCAACTGGAGTGAGTGGGCAGCGTGGACATGGTAAGTGTGTGGAATATTCAGGATCTGGTAAGTCGTGTCGCAAGGTGGTGACGTGGGATCAGCGGGGATTACTGGGGCGCCCAGACTCGAGGAAAACTTAACCACACCCTTGAAGGTAAGGGGATACTTTGGGAGAATCAAAACAGCCTTGAACACAAGGTCGGGTCATAGGATCTTTAACACAAGGTCGGGTCATAGGATCTTTAACACAAGGTCGGATCATAGGATCTTTAACACAAGGTCGGGTCACAGGATCTTTAACACAAGGTCGGGTCATACGATCTTTAACACAAGGTCGGGTCATAGGATCTTTAACACAAGGTCGGGTCATAGGATCTCTAACACAAGGTCGGGTCACAGGATCTTTAACACAAGGTCGGGTCATAGGATCTTTAACACAAGGTCGGATCATAGGATCTTTAACACAAGGTCGGGTCATAGGATCTTTAACACAAGGTCGGGTCATAGGATCTCTAACACAAGGTCGGGTCATAGGATCTTTAACACAAGGTCGGGTCATAGGATCTTTAACACAAGGTCGGATCATAGGATCTCTAACACAAGGTCGGGTCACAGGAACCTTAACAACAGCCTTGAACATAAGGTCGGGTCATAGGATCTTTAACATAAGGTCGGGTCATAGGATCTTTAACACAAGGTCGGGTCATAGGATCTTTAACACAAGGTCGGGTCATAGGATCTTTAACACAAGGTCGGGTCACAGGAACCTTAACAACAGCCTTGAACATAAGGTCGGGTCATAGAATCTTTAACACAAGGTCGGGTCATAGAATCTTTAACACAAGGTCGGGTCATAGGATCTTTAACACAAGGTCGGGTCACAGGAATCTTAACAACAGCCTTGAACATAAGGTCGGGTCATAGGATCTTTAACACAAGGTCGGGTCATAGGATCTCTAACACAAGGTCGGGTCACAGGAATCTTAACAACAGCCTTGAACATAAGGTCGGGTCATAGGATCTTTAACACAAGGTCGGGTCATAGGATCTTTAACATAAGGTCGGGTCATAGGATCTTTAACACAAGGTCGGGTCATAGGATCTTTAACACAAGGTCGGGTCACAGGATCTTTAACACAAGGTCGGGTCATAGGATCTTTAACACAAGGTGGGGTCATCGGATCTTTAACACAAGGTCGGGTCATAGGATCTTTAACACAAGGTCGGGTCACAGGATCTTTAACACAAGGTCGGGTGACAATGAAAGTCTTGTCTTTATCGGGGATGAACAATGAATATGGATAACCTGAAGATTAACCCCGGCTTACACCTTAAGAATACGTACATGTTGCTGCTATAGTATGAGGTCTACCGAGCTGGAGTTGTGTCTACAGGAATATTTATACAGTGTGTATATCCAGGTAGACAACTCCACCTCCAGCACCGAATAAACACCTTAACGTTATCTGGAGGGGTTGAATTAGATTAGGTTAGTTTTGCGTTAGGGTATTTAATTATCAGGTGTGCCCAGGTGGTCTCAACAAACGTACTGTACTAGTTATGAAGAAGACACTGTCACTCCACGCGCGCGAGGCTAACAGGACCAGCTGCCTTGCGTCACTGCCTGCCATCTCACCACCAATCACCGCGATGCCTGCAGTAACTGAAGCCTGGGCCGGGGACCGCTATTTCTGGCAACCTACCAACAGTATCACAACAAAAAGGAACGGCTTTATTTAAAGCAAAAACACCACCAGCGGAGGTACAAGGAAAAGAATACTCGGCAGCCATTATGATATTCTCAGTGATTACTAGAGCATAAGATGATGACTTACAAGTGAAGTCTCTCTCTCTGTCTCTTCATTGGTGCAATACTTAGAAAAGATTGAAGGGGATGAATTATGGATAAGGTAACCAGCAAGAGCTAAGTGTACCGTATAACAAGTGAGCTACAACTGGGGGCTCTGTACACACACACACACACACCAGAGTTAAGTTTGAGTTCACTTACAGTTAGCTCCAGGGGGCATGAAGCCAGATTAATGAATATCAGACAAGAAAAGACCTGAAACGTCAGGAGCCCAACCTGAGGGTGTTTTCACGAGGAAGACCGACAAGTTCTTTCATAGCTACTGCTCCTGACGGTGTGTAATGGATAGCCGAGCCTCGGTGTCTTCCAACCGGGACCCAACAAGTTATAATTGGGATCACCTGAAGATTCGACCCCCAGCGTATTTCACCTGGGGGAGGGGAGGTTAGCGTTCGAGTGGTTAATCTAAAGGTGAAAGAAGCTGCGGGGGGAAGGGGGGGAAGATGTTCAAGTGATACGGTAATTATGTCCAAATAAATTAAAGAGCCCAGTGCATGAATGCTTGCAAAGTTAAGTGTGTCTGTTCATCACTCGACCTTGGTGAGGGGAGTTAACGTACCGTACCGAGAGAAGCCAAAGAAGATCTCACCACTCATGAAATATGGATACACCGAAAATTAACGGTAGTCTTGGTGGACGTGGCAGGAGTCTTTTCTTGAACACAGTCTGCAACTCCACTCGTGAGGTTCCTGGTAGGCTAACAGGTGTGATATAGGGGGGGGGGGGGATACTGTATACCTCACCTGAAAGAGACACATTAATTCACCATCAACATCTTACACAGTTCAGCGCCTCTTATGATTTGTGTTCCTAGACTTCGGAGTTCACCCGTCTTGTCATTAACGACCCTCCACCCGTAGTTATCAACGACCCTCCACCTGCATCCCATCAACAACCTAACCACGACGCACCTCTCTCTCTCTCTCTCTCTGCTCTCTCTACCTGCAATTAACGCTCACCCGGCAACAGTTTTGTTTTCCACCTAAACCCAAAAAAAAAACGTCATTTTTCCCTGGTTGGGTCAGTAAGCGGAAACAAAGGGCATTTTTACACAGGACTCATTTTTCCCACTATGCATCTGGTCCTGGATGTTGTTTCCCCTGACTGTTCCTGTACTGTTATGACTCTACCATGTATACTATTTGTCTTCTCGTAGTTAGGACTTATCTTTACTAAATCACGACCTTGTATATATACCTTCATTTGATGGGTTTGTATACCTGCACGATCTATGTAGACATGAACCTGTATTGTATAAAGACATGCTTAACTACGTGCCTTGCTTAACTACGTGCCTGCATCGTCCATACACCTACTGAATCAATGTAAACCTGTATAAAGGCACACACTGGAACTACTTAGCGTCCAACACTATAGTAAAAAAAAAAAAAAAGACCCGGGACTCTCACCTGGTTCTCCTGTCACAATAACTCATTACAGCCAGGGACAGACAGGATCTTCCTAAAACTAATCTAAGGTCGTCTATCTAGAGATGATGTACAAACTTATCGTCAGGAGTCGATTTGTCAAGTTCGTGTCGGTATTAACTCCAGGTTAAGTTAAGACGGAGTACAAACTCACCGCCAGAAATCAATTTGTCAACTCTCTGCCGAAACCACACTGAGGTGACGTTCAATTTGATCCACACACTTGGCGTCAGGACTCTCTCTGTCAAGTGTATGTGAGTCTTTAACCATATACCATGACCTACCACTGCCACTGAGGTACAAAAGGGATCACCTGAAGATTAGGCATCCCAGCTTATTTCACCTGATAATTAAACATCCTAGAGCCCCCAGAGAGGTTTGGCTAGCGATAGGGTGAAACAAGCTGGGGTGCCTAATCTTCATATGATTCCAAACAAGATATATGGTACAGTATCAATCCACCAATACAGCTCCTCCTTCAACTGATGGTTTTCATGTTATCAAACCACCATCACGTGGCCCCGCGCAACGCCTGTAAGCACGGGCACACCTACCAACAACCAGCACGTGGTAACAACAACAACAACAACAACAACACCAAAAAACGGTGTCAAGTCCTGCGGACATGTGACGCTCTCGTGCACACCACCTCCAGCAAAACTAATTCCATTTAAATTCCAGGAAAACCAACTCGATATCATACGACACACAATATCATACCGACATGTGACTCTACTCCCTGTGTGTACACCTCCAGGTAGACCAATTTCATGTAAACTCAAAGCAAACAATAAATACCAGGTTAATCAACTCAATGTAAAATGGAGGTGAACGACACCCCCCCCCCCCCCCCCCACACACTAAACTATGATCCATACGTTAGGCGGCGCACGTCAACAACACACAGGTGGAGAGGACCCCCCCCCCCTCACCACCACCACACCCATTGATTAGCAATAACCACTCATTCTACCTACGTCACGCGCCTTCCACTACTGCTCTTGCTTATTGGCTGCCCACCACACGACACTTCAGTCATCCCCCACCTACAAAAATTACTCACCAGGAGCGGAAGAAAAAAAATATATATACGTGCCACTAAATCAATATCGCTTCGGAGTGTGTGCAGGGCGCCTAGTAACAACCCAACCTGGTCACTCCCACTAAATACTGCCAAACAAACAATTAAAATATACCAGAAAAGTTGACAGACAGACACACGATAATGAAGTACTTACAAACACAGTAATAAGTGGAATTATGTGAGATACCGAGAAACATTGTATTCATGTTGTGTGTGTGTCGGGATATATATGGGTTGCTTGATGCGTTCAGATACCTACAAGGGCGCGTTGTTGCATACAGCTTAGGTCAGGCCTTACGTGCGTCCACACCTCGCTCCCTGGTTTAGAATGCATGCATCCAGAGTAATAGATACAATGACGCTATACACAGAAGAACACGACGATGGTTTAATACATACACACATAACAGAGCACATTGTCAGCCAATACATGTATCCAGAGTACAAACAAACAAACAAACACACACACACACGCAGACAAGAAGCGGAGCAACATGTAAACATTGTTCAGGTGGGCTAATTAAGGTGTTGGTGACTGTTGTAAAGGTGTGACTTACCCTAATGATAACGACCTTTTCTTTCATGGAGGGAGGAGGTGGGGAGGAGAAGGCCTATAGTGGGGAGGAAAGGGGGGAAAAGAGGGGGAGAGCAAAATGTGGGGAGAAAAGGAGGGGGAAAATCGTAAAGTGGGAGGACAAAAGGGGGGGAGGGGAGGATAGTGGGGAGGAAAAGGTTAAGAGGGGAAGATTTTATGTGACGACGAGGAGAGGGACAATGAGGGGGGGGGGGAGGGGAAAACGTACGGCGGCCAGAAAGAAATGGAGGAAAAATAAAAGAAGTACGGAGGGAGGGGAGGGGGAAACACAGAGAAGGGGGGGGGGGTGGATTAAGAAACAACGAGATGGGGAAAATGGTTAGAACACGGCTAATAATAGGGGGAAGACCATTGACAAAAGGAGAAGAATGAAGAAAGACGGAAGACTGGAAGAGCCATAGTTTGATGGGAAAGAAAATAAGATGTAATGGAGGGGGGAGTTAGTGGAAGAGGATAAAGAAGGAGGATAGAAAAGAAAGAGGAGGAGGAGGAGGATAGAGATGAAGAAATAAAGAGGATAGACAAGAGAAAGTGGAAGAGGATAGTGAAAGAGGTAGAAAGAGGAGGAGGAGGAGGAGGAGATTAAAGAACGGGAAAGAGGAGGACCTTGATGGTGGTCCCTTGAACTCTGGGATTTTTGAAGGGGCAACTTTCTCGTGGGAACATACTTGTCTAAGATGATCTGCCTGGAGGAGGAGGAAGGGGGGGGGGGGTGGTGCTCCTGAGACGGCGTGTGTGTGTGTGTGTTAGTATCAGTAACCCCCCCATCAACAGGCACGGTGAGCTATTAAACGCCACGATAGGCTGGTGTCACTGTAGTAGTCTAGCTTATGGTGGAGCGTGTGCCGAGACTTTACCTGGGAGATGGTTCCGGCGAGCTGCTGGAGGTCGGTGAGAACCAAACCAACACTTGGGTATATTGTGTACAGTATATCTTCCCATGATGTTCGATATATAATTAACATGTTATTTTCTTCGACGATATAAAGGCTACAAGTAAACATCATTATGTCATTGTTTGGATGGTATATGTGTAAACACCTCCTGGCCTCCACCCTGACGACTCATCAACGCCGTGAATGACTTACCAAAACAAACCGGTGCGCGAAACAGATCCAACACCCTGTCAACAGCTACAAGGGAGCGACATAACGCCAGGGGAGAGTGTATTGGAGGTGATGGTGGGGGTCCAGGAGGGAGAGGGTTTTACCTGGAGTGTACCTGGACAGGGGCCGAGGGTTGAGGTGGGGGGAAGGGGGGGTTCCTAGGGCCGTACCCAACACAGGGCCGTGGGTCACAATGGCTGGTCCAGACGCCCTCTGCCCGCCCGCCCCTGCCTGCCGCTCACCCCTCACTTAACCAACCCATGAACCACCTCGCTGTCTTTACCCCGAGCTGCTGCCCACCACCACCACAAACCTTCCCCCACACATACACACACATCTCGGTTCACCAGGCTGTTAAAGTTCTCAACCCGCATATCTAACAGCCCCCCCCCCCCACTCAGCTTTAATCTCTTGGAGTTCAACAATGGTCTCAAAGCTTAATTCAGAATTCTTCCTGACGTAAGGGTACACTCTGGGTGACTGTGCAACACTGTATAGTATAACTGGTGATGACTGGACACTGTATGACGATTGGTATACGGTATAATATCTAGAGACTGAAATGAGTTTGCAAGGATTAGCGATTGCAGCATGAATATCTAATAATGACTGGTGACTGTGGGACAACCAACCACTGACTGTCACCATTTATACGAACTGTATGAATAGGCCAAACAGGATTCCAGAACAACTACTTCGCCACCAGCCATTACGACTACATGGCCTTCAACAGAGCAGCTTGTGCGTACCCTGACAGGAATCTCCCAGGGTGTAAGTTCTGAGGTATTTCTACACGGAGGGCCACACACACACACACACACACACACACACACACACACCACCCCAGCGGCTTGTACGGCTTCCCTGCCACCAAACTGTTGTCAGTGCAAGATGGCCCCAGTTCACCCGCAGAGCCTGGCTAATAAACACCAAGGAATCACCATAACAAAAGCTAAATGAGCCACGTAGGCCATCGCTTCCCTCTACATAATGCCATTGAGGAAGAACAAGATAGAGTCAGCCAGCCGAGTTACTTAATGAGGAAGAAGGGTAAGCAAGAGAACCCTTTTAAACACGTGGAACAGAGTAAACAAGACGACTTTCTAACATAGGCAGAACAAAGATCAAGTAAACAAGACGACTTTCTAACATAGGCAGAACAAAGATCAAGTAAACAAGACGACTTTCTAACAGAGGAAGAACAAAGATCATGTAAACAAGACGACTTTCTAACAGAGGAAGAACAAAGATCATGTAAACAAGACGACCTTCTAACATAGGAAGAACAAAGATCATGTAAACAAGCTGAACACAAACAGGCGGACTCTACCGGACATAAATAACATCAACTGATAGATGAAAACAAGGTCCTAGGACAGCCTAATAGCAGGACACGGAGGGCATAGTGGCATAAGTCACAGGCGTTCAGAAAGAAAAACAAACCTCAGACATCCTTAGGAGAGTTTACTAGGAGTTATACCTCAAGTAGGTTTCAAGGGTTTATGTCAACATGAAGGATTACCTGGAGTTTGGCTTCCGAGAGGAGTGTGTATATGTGGTAGGTTCAGTCTGTCTGTCTGTCTGTCAACGACGTCTGGTCAGCTGGTCACAAGGCGTGGAAAAGTAATCAGCTGACTATCAACAACACTAGTTGGTCAAGGGGGGGAAGAGGTGGGGGGAGAGACACAGCAGTACAGTCACCTCTCGCCAAGCCCCTACCACGACCGCAGACCGCAGCCACACCACACACCTTCCCTAACACTCCTACC
This sequence comes from Homarus gammarus, assembly GCA_958450375.1. Lineage (NCBI taxonomy): Eukaryota > Metazoa > Arthropoda > Malacostraca > Decapoda > Nephropidae > Homarus > Homarus gammarus. Next base: position 670,199 of record CAUDMG010001364.1, on the reverse strand, counting down.
GTCCTGGTCAACCAATCATACACCCACCTCACGTTAAAACTACCGCTCTAGTTAACCAATCATACACCCACCTCACGTTAAAACTACCGCTCTAGTTAACCAATCATACACCCACCTCACGTTAAAACTACCGCTCTAGTTAACCAATCATACACCCACCTCACGTTAAAACTACCGCTCTAGTTAACTAATCATACACCCACCTCACGTTAAAACTACCGCTCTAGTTAACCAATCATACACCCACCTCACGTTAAAACTACCGCTCTAGTTAACCAATCATACACCCACCTCACGTTAAAACTACCGCTCTAGTTAACCAATCATACACCCACCTCACGTTAAAACTACCGCTCTAGTTAACTAATCATACACCCACCTCACGTTAAAACTACCAACCCATCACAATATCACAGAAGGGTAAAACAGCGATGTAAACACACTGGAGATACTGTACAAAATTACATAAATAAATAAGCAAATAAATAAATTAATAAATAAGCAATATCCTCATTTAACCTCCAGTCGATCAGAATCATAAGATAATATGTACCGGTAACCATTAACTTACAACCAATGAGAATCATAAGCTAACACATAATATTTACTTTACAACCCATCAGAAACTTATTATCTGACATATTAACCGTAGACTCATGGTGTAATCGACCTCCGTTAGCCTAGCGTACTACCCGACCACAACGACCAAGTGTATCATACGACCACAACGACCAAGTGTATCATACGACCACAACGACCAAGTGTATTATACGACCACAACGACCAAGTGTATTATAATGTCCTCAAATTTACAAGCACCAACACCAGTACGAAGACAAGCTCGCCACCTAACAGCAGGGGCGGGGCGGGGAGGGGAGGGAAGTAGGTATGATGAGGAGGGATTCAATAACTCTTACTTCAAAAATAAAGGAGAGAATATGTAGTTGTTTATTTTGTATTACACGAGTGGTTAGTTTGTGTGTGTGTGTGTTCATTAACGATGCCTCAGAGACGTCCCCATAATGCACTGATTTCAAAGAGTAATCAACAGGCTACACCATAGGTTAAAATTTCTGGCGCATTATGTCAAGACTTTAACGTCAAAATTCGTCAACACGCGGGCTGACTCTGGGAGATACTTACAGAACCTGGAGAATGTGGAACCTGCGTATCAAATTCTACAGAACCAAGACACGGAGGTCAAGAGAACTCGGGCACAAAATCTTGAAGAAACAAGGTACGAAATTCTGCAGTACCCGAGTGTCAAGTTCTATCGAGCCGCAATCAGTTTCAGACCAAGAGCTCAGACAACTAATTCTATGGAACACGAGGTCCAACTCATAAATATACCCGGTGGTGCAGAATGTGAAACCTAACCCAAAATTTATAATAATAATAATAATAATGTGCAGTTCAAAGCGTGGTACATGGAACCGAGATCTGATATTCCATACTGTATTTTATGTTGAATCCCCCTGGCGAGGAAAGGCAGAAATGGAACACAGCGACTGTAAACAAAGTCTGCAGGAATGAATACAAATTGAGGTGAGGGAGGGGGGAAGACACAAAAGGTGGCGACCTAAGGTTAGGGAGGGCGAATACGGGAGGCAGGGTGTGCCTAGGTTACAACTAGCGACCTAGGCTTAGGGAGGGCAGTTACCTTGGGTGAAGGCGGGGGAGAGCGAAGTGAGGGTGTGTAGGGGCTCGGGGGTGTTGAGAAAGCTTGGTGTGTGTGTGTGTGTGGTGGGGGCAGGAGTCAGAGCCTGTGATTGTTGTCACGCGAGGCCTCCCTCCTTTTACCCCTACTGCTCTACCCCCCCCCCCCCCCCCAAGCCTAGCTACAATTCGCTTCCCTCACCTATTTTCACATTACAATAATTATGATGATGACGGTGATAACTAGACGCCGAGTGCAAGTATTATAAACAAAACACATGCCCCCATATAGCCATTTTCAATAGTTCATCCCCACAATGGCACTCCAGGGAGCTCTTGGAAGATTCTGTAACTCAGCCAATTTTCATGCAAACCTGTTTTCCCCTACACGAATTACCACGGTCATACCAAGGACAGCCGGACGTAGATTTGACGACTTAGTAGCCTACACATGCACGATTCCATATCCACCAAATTCGTTCAGTACCAGTGATAATAATAATAGTTCGGTACTGGTAACAACAATAATATCTCGGTACTGGTAACAACAATAATAGGTCGGTACCGGTAATAATAATAATAATAGTTCGGTACCGGTAATAATAATAATAATAGTTCAGTACCAGTAATAATAGTTCGGTACCGGTAATAATAATAATGCTAAATAATAATAATAATAATAATACTAAGTTACATAAACACACGAGGTACCGGAACAAACAACAGTAGTTACACGGGGGACAAAAAACGGCGGTAACAGATTCACAACCACAGCCTTTCCTGACCCCCGCTTCAAAATAAACACCGCTGAAGGTCTCCCAACTATCCAATATGTGTCTACTAAACACCGTGTATTTGCGATGAGCCGGACAACACTCCACACTCTTAAATTATTTCAAATGTACAAGTGTCTATTAGGCGAGTTTTTTTTTCCAGTGAATAAACAGCTCTCATATGGTTCATTCATTTCGATATTAATACAGTATTACGAAGATTATACATTTAACTTTGACTAAGTAAACTGTTCCGATTACATTCACCATATAATACGGATTCGCACCATCGCCTATCCACACACGTCTCCACAATCCTCCCCAACCAGCACAATGAGGACTCTCACTATGGCCTATCCACACCCGCGGGGAAACTTGAGATACCAACTCAATTGTTTATGCAGAAACGATATTCATACCCGATAGCAATTTTCCAAAACTGCCGTCACTTAAATTACAGAGAGAGAGAGAGAGAGTCATGCAAGGTGCCTGGAGGGAAGGACAAGATACAACTCAGGTTCTGTACAGGAGAGCGGTTAAAGACCCCCAAGGTAGCCTCGCTTCACGGAAGAGGAACCACAACCAGCCAACTAGCACACAGTAATCCCCTTTACCAGCTGGAGGCTTTGAGGAGCCCTGTCTCTACCAACTCCAGCCCGCTCCTCTACCAAGCTGCCTCAAGGAGCAATCGTCTAGTCAACCAAGTTGTTAATAACCTGCTGGGCGGTAAACCTCGCAAACACCGTGACGCCCAATACCACTGAAGTATTCCAAACAACGAGCGAAGTACCCTAACAGTGTGAGTTCAGCGGTACACTCCGAATACACAGTTTCCAAACCAACACAACACAGGCTAAATGATTTCGGGCCCGTCCTCCAACCTCCCCTCACACTATTATCAAGGTTAAGCTCTTGATGTATTGCCGTGCTTTACGACCATAACAAGCTTACTTTAGAGGTAAACAAAGAGATGCTACGCTCTTCACAAGTGGGTAAGATTTGACAGCCTGCATAATACTGTGTGGAGTGCATCACCCGCAAGCACAGAGAAGGTCGGTGTTGATGAGAGCATTTACCTCACCCTGGTTACCATGTACACAAAATTAGACAGAACTTCAGTCTTAGTCGGGGGCCTTGACTTGCACTTTTCCCTTTGCCTACATTCTTAAAATTCATGTTATTCCAATGTTAAAGTCAAACACAACAATAAAATTTCAACACAAAATGGAAAATTTGCTTTTGAGATAACGGTATTCTGTACACACGGACAAAACAAAAATTGTCTTCACCACATTTGCTTGGGTAATTAATCTAAATATAAGTGGCCAGAGTAGTTATCGTAAGTAATATGCCCCCATCATCAATCTCCGTGCAGAAAAGTTCAACAAGAGGCGCTGTCCCGAAGGAAGTGTAAACAACCGAGCGTCTGTCAACCACAGTCACTGTCCTTGCCTGCACAAGATAAACCATGGCAGTATTTGTGCACGTTTTTAAGACGGAGTTTGGCGAGTTTCTTCAAAGTTTACCTACTATGTTCAAGGTAACGCCACAATATCCTGGTCACAGTATCAGCCGTGGAGGATAAAATAAATCTTCAAATTTTATACAATCAGGTGCACACACGTACACAGCCTGAGTTGAAAATGACCTACGACTTATATTTTGAAAGAGGAATAAGAAGAAAAATGAAATTATGTAATACACAATGATTCCCTAAGATAATACTTTCCTCTATCAACACCGTCAACAACGTTCCTCGGCGACTACCTTCTAAAGACTTAGCTATCGTGAGTCAAGTTTCTCCATTAAGTTTTATTAAAAGAAGAGCCTAAAATCTCCGTCATTCACATTTCTTTGGATGTTTGTATAGTAAAAGTGTGGACCGAACATAGTTGTTTGGATGTCCTGGAGACTAACTAACCCTCCAGCTTATTTCACCTGATGATTAAACACCCTAACACTACCTCGGGAGTTAGGCTAATGTTAAGGTTGTTAATCTTAAAGTGAAATAAGCTGGGGGGCTAATCTTCTGGCGAGCCGATTCTAAAATAAAACAATCAACCCGCCATCTTTCAAAATAAAGTTGTGATGAAGAAATATTAGCCCAAGACAAAAGAATATACATTATACAACCATGTTATGATACACTAAGACGTGGTGACTGCCAGGGCTTCTCTTTATTCCCAACAGCGTCCTTCTAATAACCTACGAGGCCGCTGTCTGGCGTACAGAGCAGCACACACACACAGTAGTACACGCTGGCAGAACTTCCCCAACTCCTCCTTAATTACGCAGAAGCTGTTGGTACATAACATAGCGCACAGGTAGGTCTTCGATCCCGGACGTTGAGCCGTTTTCTTTGGTAGTTCAAACACTTTCTTTAATTTGTGGTTTAACAGCTATTTAAAGCGTTTGTATATTCTACAATCCCACGTTTATTTAGTGATCGTATTTCCTTATCAGTGTAAACAAAACGATTGTGTACAATAATGAAACCTAGGCTAAGGAGAGATGTAAAGTTCATTAATAAATATAAAAGTACTACACACACACACACACACACACACACACACACACACACACACACACACCATTGTAAAAATTATCAATAACTTGTAATACTGCAACACTGTCACTATGTTGAAATGAACTGTAGTTTGAGCTTTTCCCCATCTAAGTTATTATATGTCTTATTTGTGTCACTTATGTTACTTGTATATTATTTGTAATTCGTAACCCATTCCCCAAATATGTAACTGTATATTTTTAGCCTTCTGGCTGCCAAGCTCTTTCAATAAACCGTTAATTATTATTATTATTATTATTACACACACACACCTTATAAAGTTCATCAGTTTAATCTAAATGAGTTACTTTGGAGATTCCCAGCAGTTGTGACGCGGAACAAGAGCACTACAGTACAGTGATATAGTCTTGGGATAAGCTACAAGTCCCTCGAGTTCCAACAACAGCTAAGGCTATGTGGTAATCCCATGTCAACACGTTGGCCAGAGTGGTTATCTCACCACAAAATGACACCAGATACAGATTAACACCCCCAGTCAGAATGCCACAGTGACACATGCACGTCAGTCCTAAGAGGCCACTGTCTCCTAAAGATAAGTGGCGCCCGTCAAGTGATGGCTGGCCCCTTGTTCAAGTGACGTGATATTCATGAGAGGTCACGTCACTGCACCCTACTGTCGACGGGTGTGTTGGAGAGGGGGAGTCCTACACAAACAACGGTCTCCCTTTTCACTGACGATCCTTTGATGAACCCCATAGACAACGTGTGTGTGTTTGAGGAAATGAGTACTTTGTTTATATATATATTTGCTTGACCAGGAGATAAGGCTTGGGCTACGAGTAACTCACACTGAAACGAAACACACTACAATGTCTAAAGTTAAATGTAAGGACCCAGAAACATCCATAAAACAGTCCACGACTTTTTATTGTGTTACTAGTATTACCGGTAGGTGTTACATCATGCTAACACATTCCTTCAAGTGGGAGGGAATTAAATATTCGATCACTGAAGGTGGACTGGTGAGGGGGTCAGCGGTGTTTTATGAAACATGTCAGAGAAGTGTTCATAAACTATAAATAAAAACAAAAATAATGAATTAAAATTTCTTATTAGTATTTGTCCTTGAGGCTTTTGTCCTAAACTCGGGGTCAACAACCTGATTGATCAGTTTGTCACTCAGAAAGTTTGGTGACATTAGTCCCAGGAACCGAACCGTGGTAGCAATGCTGATGAACAGATTCCATTCCTTTGGGCTTTCGGTTAGTGGTGTGGAATTCGTGTCACCCCACATTAGTTCTGGTTACGTTATGAGTTCTTGTCTTGTCACCTGCCGTCCGTGGGAATCGTGGCCGGCAAAATGATCACCAGTATTAAACTAAAATAGTAAGATACGAGACAGCTGACCACTGACCATCCTGGGAACGTACTGCGACGGAGACCTGTTCTCACAGCCTATAAATTAAACACACACACACACACACATATATATATATATATATATATATATATATATATATGCAAGTAAATCACTGTAGATGCGCGTGATCCAGGTATATGCTGATAACCACAAGGAGGACGAAGCACCCTGACTAAACCTATAAACCTCATCTACTGGTGGCCTTCTACTTGTTATACTCCCTGTCATCTTCTGTCCTTACAAGCATAAATGGCGACTATCGGGCATTGACCTTTGCAGTGACCTACACGGTTTATGATGACCAACATGGGCGGTGTGTGTTCCAAATACTTAACGCCCCAAAACACAATTACTAACACTTGTCGCTCAACACTGTAGTACAGTAAACACAATCAAGTTACATCGGTACTTAATAAAATCCAGGAGACCAGTTGCCACGCGCGACTAAGACTTTAAGACACCTCCACAACAACAGCAGACAGATCCCTCAAGAGATGAGCGTGGCGATACCTTACTGTAAAATAAATAAATAAACACTTCTCCCTTCAACTAAAAGTGTTGTTTACCTGGAGTCACCTTGGCTAGCATTACCCCCCCTCCCCTTTCTTCATTGGATGGGGGATGCCCGGGGATTAACCAGTCTTCATTTTGATCATCTGGGCTGTTTGAGTCAGCTGAACACAGGCCCAGGTGTTCACTGAACCCAGTTCATGTAACGCAATTTCAATGAACTTCACACGGCGTCTTCAATAGTTCTAGCGGCCTGCCTAAGTGACCATGATATTTCTTGTGTGTCAGGATAGCAACAAGTTGAACTTCATTGACGACACTTAATTTTTACCTACCTTTTTCCTTTAGTACAAGCTACACTTGAACATGTTAATGGGTTTCGTTTGAACGCCCAGTCGTGTCTTTAGCTTCACTGGGGAATTATATCAACACGCCCCTATGACACAGATTAAATAAAACAAAATTTAGAAACTATACACACATTGGCTTCGCTGCTCTCAGTGACTTGGTAAAACTTGTAAGTCACCAGGAGAACCTCGGGACACGCTCTGGCACACGCTGCAGATACATGTAGAGAATACCTGCTGGTCTCGTCTCGATTCTGCACACGCAAATAAATACTTCCTGGAGCAAGAGATTGGCTCTGGTAGAATGTGAGAGATATATATCTCACGAAAAACAATGGTCAACATACGGAGTTTAAGGTCTGACTAGTTATTATAAAGAAATACGACACTATTGTAAGTATACAAAAAGAAATTCTTCTAATGCCTTCAGGTGAATGTAAGGCTCCAGGTAGTATAACGGATACCCTCCTGACGAAGTAAGAACATTCAACTTGCCATTTGATCAGACATTCAAAACTTGTTATATTTCTGAACTGTCTTGAACTTGGGGAGGTACGGTAATCATTACAGCGAGCCCCCTGGTGGGCACTCTGACAGACAAGCGATCTTTATCTAAACCCGACTTTAGTAATACAGTACAACATGAATAGGGAAGATGGGTATGCGCAACTGTATTAGGCAGACAAGACCTTCGTTCAACTTGTAAGTTACGGTACGACTAAGCTAACAAACCACTGTTAGCTGCATGGACAGTAAATCGAAATTGCATAGGGTACCAGGTGATCTAGCTGGACACGGTAGTATGCAAGTGAAAACCTTTTGGCTGACATTCAAGAATCAACAAAGGTTCACTCCATACAAGGAGAACAGCACGATACACGAAGCAAGATTTTTTCATCAAATTCCGAATGGCTGGATGTCACACTCTGTGAAGGAAACTGACAATTGTACCCCATGCTTAGGTGCCTACAACTTCCCACCTCATCAAACAATTACTCCTACGGTACTCTACACATACAATGTCGCCTATAATAACAATATAGATGGTAGGTGAGTCAGCACCCTGGCATCCTGGCGACCACAATCCGAATCGGACCTTAATGGCAAATTCACACAACGTACCGGTACGTTTATCTCTTTATTGATCCTAAGGTGTATACCAAAAATACACCAAACAGGCTTTCATGATGAGTGGCTAAGCCTTCGATCTACCCAACAGTTAAAAAATGTCAGTATCACCGGTGAGAGAGGGACCCCGGAAAAAAATATATTTTCACCCGCCTGAGGTTGTGTGAGTGACCGGCGCGTGAAAGTGGAACTCCAATCCAGTTATCCATATATATATATCCATCTGCCACTGCACGTTCCAGGGGTCTTAGTGGGCGTGGCCCGTTAACACTTCCTTTCATGACATGAATTATACACTACCAACCGAGCTTCATTTTATCCATTACTCCACACTTGTGAAGTGTACACTGTATACTATGTGTCTGTGCTCTAGTGGGTCCGGGGATTTGTCGCGATAGTTGGCATCAAGGTGAAGCACCTCAGGGATAGGATATCCGACATCAGAGAGGAATCGCTGGCAATATGGTGACACCAGTGAGTGGAACCATCGGGAAAGAATAGTGGCACTACTGGGGTGCCATCTGGGCAGGATATCTGATACCAGTGATGCATGATAAGCCTATATGGCAAATTAAAAATAAAAGCAGAATATCCACTACGGTAAGGCACCACAGGACAAGACATCTGGCACTAGCTTGGGGACCTTAGATATCAGGTACGTACAAGAAAAGCGTATCGTACTAAAGAGATAAAAACATCTAACATTACCATGCAAATTAGCTACCTGGCTACCGACTTTCAGGTCAACGAAACACCATCATCGACCACACACCAGAAACAATACTCGCCCAATAGTACAATCGCATTTAGCTTTAGTCCACACGTGTTAAGTCCATAAATCGCCTCAATAAGAGCCTGTTCCTGATGTGTCGCTCCGTGTTATGGTTACAAGGTCAAGAGGACCACTTGGAGAGTGATGATAATGAAAACATAACCACTTTGCAAGAACCCTCGTTATGTGTTTAAGTAAATTACACCTTATTAATAGTGTTTATGGCTGATTTTTTCCTGATAACAATATAAACAAACAAACAAACATACCCAGTGCATAAATGTCTTATCACGCCACCTGTGCGTTTGGGAGATTATATTAAGAATATATACGGTATAGGTCTATGCATTCCAAGTCAACAGACGCCTAGCCACAGTTGAATATTGTTCCCCGTGCGTAAAATACGGCATTATCCTTTTGAAGATATAAAACGCCCACCTTGATTTTCCACACAATAAAATACCTGACAACAACAAACTCAAATCTATACTAACACTTAACCTCAATAAGTCAACATAATGGAGTTGATTGGTAGCGAGTTCAAATTCCTTCTCACGGCCTGAACCAGTATTATGACATCCGATTGGAGTATCGTCAGTAGCGGAGTACCCCAAGGCTCAGTACTTGGACCATTATTATTTATTATATATATAAATGACAAAGATATCGGTGTAGACACCAACATTAGTAAATTTGCCAATGACACTAAAATAGGAAGTGTTATTAAATTTGACGAGGACTCCACAAAACTACAGGAAGATCTAAAAAAAATTTCGAATGGTCTGAAAAAGGCAGATGAAATTCAATGTGGACAAATGTTAAGTACTGTACTTAGTTTAGGTCTAGGAGATGTAAACAGAGAAACCAGATACCAGATGAACAACGATGTTATCGAGAAATCTGACTGTGAGAAAGATTTAGGAGTTATGATAAGTAGGAATCTTAAACCAAGTAAACAATGTATATTTGCTTGAAACAAGTCTAATAAAGTAGTTGGTTCATACAAAGGAGAGTTAGTTACAAGACAAGCGAGGTTAACCTAAAACTATATCTTGCTCTTGTGAGACCTCTCTTAGATTACCCAGTTCAGTTCTGGTCACCGTATTACAGAATGGATAGAATCCCTAGAAAGAATTCAGAGGAGAATGACAAGACTAATCCCGGGCATTAGGAACCTTGAGTACAGACAGGTTAAAGCATCTTAATTTGCACTCCTGAGGGACGATATGATCGAGGTGTATAAATGGAATTCAGAGCTAAACAAAGGGGACATTACAAAGGTACTCAAACTATCCAACCAGGAGCGAACTCGTAACAATGGTTTTAAATTAGACAAAATTTGATTTAGGCGCGAAATAGGTAAACATTGGTTTGGAAATAGAGTAGTGGACGCGTGGAACAAGTTACCAAACATCATCATTAACTCGAATACGCTGGATAGCTTCAAACATAGGTTGGATGGATATATGAGCGATAGGGGTTGGGTGTAAACGGGACTGCCCAGTATGGGTCAATAGGCCCGCTGCAGTTTCCTCCATTCTTGTGTTCTTGTGTCATTTCTTTTTCAAGAGGATCCTTTTCTTTCGTTTAAGTTTTACTGTACCCGCATCACTTCCTCAACTAATGTAAGTGTACAATTAGCGTAATAATATACAAAGTAGGATCGAACACAAAACTTATGCAGGGAGAGACATTTTATTAGGCACGTTTATTTCTAATCGGCGACCACTGAGTGTAATATACAGTAGAGTTTATCAAATGGCTGCTAGGCTTCTATCACCAAACAACCGACAACCTAGACCAGTGTTTATGTGGGCCAATCAAAGGCGTTATTTTCGTTTTAGGGATTGTAAATGGCAAATTACCTGAACGTTTTCAGGTCATTGACTACACACACACACGAGAGAGAGGTGTAAATAACACACCTCACCTCAGTCGCAATCCCAATACACCGACCGACTTCTCCCTGGCCAGGCCGCCGACCCATCGTGAGGGAGGGTGAGGTAAGATGATGCTCCCACCCGCCCACACCTTGACACGTACCAACACCCGCGGCACGTTTCAAAAACACATTACCACCTCCCTCACACCACCACACACCATGACACTGGCATCATTCACACCCTCTTCCATTTTTGCGCCACGTTCGTTATCTGTGCACCAAACACATTTAAAATATCACCACGGGAATTACTGTATAATTAAGGGAACCCCTGCTACAAGTCGTTCAGTGATAAACAGGGTAGGGTACGCTCTGCCTATTAACAGTAAGGTTGTAATATATATCTCCGGCCAATTATCCTCTTATGAAAATTCGTATTAACACCGTTTCTCTTGCGGTTACTACTGATGAGTGGAAAAACGATCTTTCTGAACCACGGCCACGGAGATCAGTGATGATTCACATTGTTTTGTTTTTGTTGAGAATCAGCTGTTGAGGGTGGGGACATGGTGTGGCTGTTAATGGTCACGTGTTATGGATCAGCTGTCGTTGATGGCCCCATCCTCTTCCTGATCCTGATCAACGACATTGCGGTTGGGACGAGCCCGGGGACAAGGATGGCATCATTTTCCGATGACACACGGCCGGCAGCACCTCAACATTTTGTAGTAAGGCTGGAGACCATCTACAGTATATAGATCACAACGGGGGAAAGTTCGAGGCACGTTAACTAGCTGGCCAGTCCGAGACGGAGAAGACCATCACTAGTTCCACCTTGGCAACAGGGGAATCCAGGAGTTTAAGGACCTGGAAGTGAGACTGAATAGTAACCTCACCTTCAACAAACACCGAAGCAGAACTGAAAACAGCAAGGCGGCAGGCAGGTTGGGCGATGCCAACTTTATGTTCCAGGTCAATGTGGACAATACTGCGTGATGTACGGACAGGATTATGATGACGGAGCTTAAATATGTGAAGCGGAGCTGTACTGGAAGGTTAATGGCAAAGGATGATCTGGACTACTATGAGACTGCAATATCTCCAACTGTATTCCTGGGGGAGGAGAGATGGCTATTCCCTCGTCTCCACCTGAAAGATTGCCAAGAGCCTGGTTTAAACTTGAACAATAATCCAAGGAGGGGTAGATTAGCTGTTATCTATGGCAACAGAGCAGCTATCAGAGTACACAGGGGTCATGCACAGCAACACAGTAAGACATTTTCAAGAGATAGCCCAAAAGGTTTCTGACAGAGGCCCTTGATCAGCCAACAATCCCTAGCAGTTGACGGGGACTGGGGTAGAATATACTCCTGTACCAACTGCCGTAGCCAACAGGTTTAGACACAATGACCAAGTGAGATATCTAATGACGATCTTCAAAAATATATATAAATAAAGGGTGTTGTGGGATTGGTGGTGGTCAGGTGTTGTGGGATAGTTGTTGTTGATGGTGGTGGTCAGGTGTTGTGGGATTGGTGGTGGTCAGGTGTTGTGGGATTGGTGGTGGTCAGGTGTTGTGGGATAGTTGATGTTGGTCAGGTATTGTAGGATAGTTGTTGGTGGTCAGGTGTAGGAGTTGTTGTTGGTGGTCAGGTATTAGAGTTGTTGTTGGTCAGGTGTTGTGGGATAGTTGTTGTTAGTCAGGTATTGTAGTTGTTGGGGGTCAGGTATTGTAGGATAGTTGTTGTTGTTCAGGTATTGTGGGATAATTGTTGTTGGTCAGGTATTGCAGTTGTTGTTGGTCAGGTGTTGTAGAATAGTTGTTGGTCAGGTATTGTAGGATAGTTGTTGGTGGTCAGGTGTTGTGGGATAGTTGTTGGTCAGGTGTTGTGGGATAGTTGTTGGTCAGGTATTGCAGTTGTTGGGGGTCAGGTATTGCAGTTGTTGTTGGTCAGGTATTGCAGTTGTTGTTGGTCAGGTGTTGTGGGATAGTTGTTGTTGGTCAGGTATTGCAGTTGTTGTTGGTCAGGTGTTGTGGGATAGTTGTTGGTCAGGTGTTGTGGGATAGCTGTTGTTGGTCAGGTGTTGTAGAATAGTTGTTGGTCAGGTATTATAGGATAGTTGTTGTTGGTCAGGTATTGTAGGATAATTGTTGTTGGTCAGGTGTTGTAGGATAGTTGTTGGTCAGGTGTTGTGGGATAGTTGTTGGTCAGGTGTTGTGGGATAGTTGTTGGTCAGGTATTGTAGGATAATTGTTGTTGGTCAGGTGTTGTAGGATAGTTGTTGGTCAGGTGTTGTGGGATAGTTGTTGGTCAGGTATTGTAGGATAGTTGTTGTTGGTCAGGTGTTGTAGGATAGTTGTTGGTCAGGTGTTGTGGTATGGTTGTTGCTGGTCAGGTATTGCAATTATTGTTGGTCAGGTGTTGTGGGATAGTTGTTGTTGGTCAGGTGTTGTAGAATAGCTGTTGGTCAGGTATTGTAGGATAGTTGTTGTTGGTTAGGTGTTGTAGGACAGTTGTTGTTGGTCAGGTGTTGTGGGATAGTTGTTGTTGGTTAGGTGTTGTAGGATAGTTGTTGTTGGTTAGGTGTTGTAGGACAGTTGTTGTTGGTCAGGTGTTGTTGGATAGTTGTTGTTGGTCAGGTGTTGTGGGATAGTTGTTGATCAGGTGTTGAGGGATAGTTGTTGGTCAGGTGTTGAGATAATTGTTGTTGGTCAGGTGTTGTGGGATAGTTGTTGGTCAGGTATTGTAAGATAGTTGTTGTTGGTCAAGTGTTGTAGGATTAGTTGTTGTTGGTCAGGTGTTGTGGGATAGTTGTTGTTGGTCAGGTGTTGTGGGATAGTTGTTGTTGGTCAGGTGTTGTGGGATAGTTGTTGGTCAGGTATTGCAGTTGTTGGGGGTCAGGTATTGCAGTTGTTGTTGGTCAGGTATTGCAGTTGTTGGGGGTCAGGTATTGCAGTTGTTGTTGGTCAGGTGTTGTGGGATAGTTGTTGTTGGTCAGGTATTGTAGTAGTTGGGGGTCAGGTATTGCAGTTGTTGTTGGTCAGGTGTTGTGGGATAGTTGTTGGTCAGGTATTGTAGGATAGTTGTTGGTCAGGTATTGCAATTGTTGTTGGTCAGGTGTTGTGGGATAGTTGTTGGTCAGGTATTGTAGGATAGTTGTTGGTCAGGTATTGCAATTGTTGTTGGTCAGGTGTTGTGGGATAGTTGTTGCTGGTCAGGTATTGTAGTTGTTGTTGGTCAGGTGTTGTGGGATAGTTGTTGGTCAGGTATTGTAGGATAGTTGTTGGTCAGGTATTGCAATTGTGGTTGGTCAGGTGTTGTGGGATAGTTGTTGCTGGTCAGGTATTGTAGTTGTTGCTGGTCAGGTGTTGTGGGATAGTTGTTGTTGGTCAGGTGTTGTAGGATAGTTGTTGGTCAGGTATTGTAGGATAGTTGTTGGTCAGGTATTGCATTTGTTGTTGGTCAGGTGTTGTGGGATAGTAGTTGCTGGTCAGGTATTGCAATTGTTGTTGGTCAGGTGTTGTGGGATAGTTGTTGTTGGTCAGGTGTTGTGGGATAGTTGTTGCTGGTCAGGTATTGCAATTGTTGTTGGTCAGGTGTTGTGGGATAGTTGTTGTTGGTCAGGTGTTGTGGGATAGTTGTTGTTGGTCAGGTGTTGTAGAATAGTTGTTGGTCAGGTATTGTAGGATAGTTGTTGTTGGTCAGGTGTTGTGGGACAGTTGTTGTTGGTCAGGTTGTTGTGGGATAATTGTTGTTGGTCAGGTGTTGTGGGATAGTTGTTGTTGGTCAGGTGTTGTGGGATAGTTGTTGTTGGTCAGGTGTTGTGGGATAGTTGTTGGTCAGGTGTTGTGGGATAGTTGTTGGTCAGGTGTTGTAGGATAATTGTTGTTGGTCAGGTGTTGTGGGATAGTTGTTGGTCAGGTGTTGTGGGACAGTTGTTGTTGGTCAGGTGTTGTGGGATAGTTGTTGTTGGTTAGGTGTTATGGGATAGTTGTTGGTCAGGTGTTGTGGGATAGTTGTTGTTGTTGGTCAGGTATTGTAGGATAGTTGTTGGTCAGGTATTGCAATTGTTGTTGGTCAGGTGTTGTGGGATAGTTGTTGCTGGTCAGGAATTGTAATTGTTGTTGGTCAGGTGTTGTGGGATAGTTGTTGTTGGTCAGGTGTTGTGGGATAGTTGTTGGTCAGGTATTGTAGGATAGTTGTTGTTCAGGTATTGCATTTGTTGTTGGTCAGGTGTTGTGGGATAGTAGTTGCTGGTCAGGTATTGCAATTGTTGTTGGTCAGGTGTTGTGGGATAGTTGTTGTTGGTCAGGTGTTGTAGAATAGTTGTTGGTCAGGTGTTGTGGGATAGTTGTTGGTCAGGTGTTGTGGGATAGTTGTTGTTGGTCAGGTGTTGTGGGACAGTTGTTGTTGGTCAGGTGTTGTGGGATAGTTGTTGTTGGTCAGGTGTTGTGGGATAGGTGTTGTTGGTCAGGTGTTGTGGGATAGTTGTTGTTGGTCAGGTGTTGTGGGATAGTTGTTGGTCAGGTATTGTAGGATAGTTGTTGGTCAGGTGTTGTAGGATAGTTGTTGGTCAGGTGTTGTGGGATAGTTGTTGGTCAGGTGTTGTGGGATAGTTGTTGGTCAGGTATTTTAGGATAGTTGTTGTTGTTGGTCAGGTGTTGTAGGATAATTGTTGGTCAGGTGTTGTGGTATAGTTGTTGTTGGTCAGGTATTGTGGGACAGTTGTTGTTGGTCAGGTGTTGTGAGATAATCGTTGTTGGTCAGGTGTTGTGGTATAGTTGTTGTTGGTCAGGTGTTGTGGTATAGTTGTTGTTGGTCAGGTGTTGTGGGACAGTTGTTGTTGGTCAGGTGTTGAGATAATCGTTGTTGGTCAGGTGTTGTGGTATAGTTGTTGTTGGTGAGGTGTTGTGGGATAGTTGTTGTTGTTGGTGGTGTTGTGGGATAGTTGTTGTTGGTCAGGTGTTGTAGGATAGTTGTTGGTCAGGTGTTGTTGGTCAGGTGTTGTGGGATAGTTGTTGTTGGTCAGGTGTTGTGGGATAGTTGTTGTTGGTCAGGTGTTGTGGGATAGTTGTTGGTCAGGTATTGTAGGATAGTTGTTGTTGGTCAGGTGTTGTAGGATAGTTGTTGGTCAGGTGTTGTTGGATAGTTGTTGTTGGTCAGGTGTTGTGGGATAGTTGTTGGTCAGGTATTGTCGGATAGTTGTTGTTGGTCAGGTGTTGTAGGATTAGTTGTTGTTGGTCAGGTGTTGTGGGATAGTTGTTGTTGGTCAGGTGTTGTGGGATAGTTGTTGTTGGTCAGGTGTTGTGGGATAGTTGTTGTTGGTCAGGTGTTGTGGGATAGTTGTTGTTGGTCAGGTGTTGTGGGATAGTTGTTGTTGGTCAGGTGTTGTGGATATTTGCTATGGTGTTGGTCAGGTGTTGTAGGATAGTTGTTGGTCAGGTGCTGTAGGATAGTTGTTGGAGGTTGTTAGGTGTTGTAGGACAGATGTTAGTGGAGGTCAGGTGTTGTAGGATAGTTGGTGGTGGTGGTAAGATGTTGTAGGATAGTTGGTGGTGGTGGTAAGATGTTGTAGGATAGTTATTGGTGGTGGTGAGGTGTTGTAGGATAGTTGTTGGTGGTGGTGGTAAGATGTTGTAGGATAGTTGTTGGTGGTGGTGGTCAGGTGCTGTGGGATAGTTGCTGTTGGTCAAGTGTTGTGAGAGAGTTGTTAGTCATGTATGGTATAGTTAGTTGTTGATTAAGTGATGAGTGATAGTTGTTTTTTGGTCCAAAGTTGTGGATAGTTGGTGGTGGCCAAGCTGTAGCTTGTCACGTAGTTCTGTAATGAGCCAGTTGTTGTTCACGTGGGAATTTACTGTATCAGCATTTGGAATTGCAGTAGTTACGTGGAATGGTTGTCATAGTATCCTTCTGGATCAGCTGTAAGATAGGGGATGGTGACTGAGGGTTATGTTGTGAGGCGGTGACAACAATCAGGTAGGTGGAGCTACAGTGTGACGAAGTATTTGTTGATATTTTGGATATGTTGTAAAGGTCATGTGATTAACAATTACGTAGACAAAATTTTTTAGTTATAAACTTTGAGGTTTGTTGCATATCGCCGCGGTGACTGGAGTCCACGTGGTCAGTGTTGTTGTAAATTAACTAATGTTACACCAACGCATTTATCCGCTGTCACAATGGGCATGTTGGATCGAACTTAATGAACTGGGGGTGATAAAGGTATACATTGCTGTCTGACCAACACTGAATGGTGCACAGCTGAAGAACAAATACACGAATATATTTCAGATTATTTTTTTCAAATCCCACAGATTCCGTGAGAACGAACGTCAATATGTAACTTGCGACACACAGGTGTACCGATAATCTGCACGATATCCTTAACCCCTTAGCAGCAGCAGCTTGTATCGGGTCTGCACGATATATATATATACTGAATTAGTTATATCATAAAATAGTTTCGGCAGTTCTTTACCCTTCATATTATGAGCAAACCCCCTAGGTGACAATCAGATCAATCACACTGTCAATGCTTACAACCCTAAAGTACCTCAACACACTACAGCCTTGCTCATCTCGTATTATTTAAATACAATACTGTAACTTCACTCTCTCATGCGCACACACACACATATTTATCTTACCCACGTTTTCATTGTGGATCTACATGAGAAAAAAAAAAATTATATATATATATATATATATATATATATATATATATATATATATATATATATATATATATATATATATATATATATATTAATTTACGCTTTGTCCAACAGTTGCTGAATATTTACGAACTTCCGTTATGTCCACTGGTTAATAAAATCAATTATTTTTGTAGGGCAAAACCTAGTGGTCCGGTGACTTCTAAACCAATTCATCTTGATATGACTTCCAGACCAGTGCCTAACCTGACGATATTTAGATTTGGTAATGGCAGCAGGCTAGAACTTCTTTGACTCGAGGTGACCCTTGGCCACTTACTAGCTTGTTATGACTCGAGACTATCACCCGACTAATACCATACCTCTTTGGCTTAACATGACACTTAACTCGTACTCCCAAGACACCAGTCTAGTGACAACTTGACTTGAACCTAGATTCCTACACCCGGTGACCTATGACCGTGAACTAGTGACCTTGTATGACACTACACAGTATCAGCGTCTCCCCCTCTTCCTCTGCAACCTTGCCCCAATAGAAAGTCTTAACAATCTACTTACTCGTCAAAATCTACTGAAATGAACCTCAAAATTTACAAAATTAAATCCGCGATATGGCATGAACTAGTTTTCTTTTTACCTACCAGATTTTATGTAAAAAAAAAAATGTTATTTGAAATTTGGTTGCAAGTTTAGGTTTGACACACTGAATTAGATTAATACGGTGCCATCACATCAGGTCCTAATAATTACACCAATGCCTAAGATTTTGTATGTATTTAATCTGGTTTCAAAAACAAAACTAATTTCATAAGCCCTGAAATTTCTATGGACATCTTTCTGGTGAATTAAGAAACACCAGGCCTGCCTTACTCTGCAGGACTGCTTGAGAACCAATTTGATATACTCTACATTATGTAAACATGCACCACTCGTACCGGCCAGTCACTAATACTTGTTGATGCAGTGTTCGACACGAGCGATTTTTCCAAATTCAGTACTCGTTACCGTGTTCAATGGCCAGTGCATAATCTCATCCAACTTGCCAACTGACAATCTGGGTAAACACTGAGTTAACCAGTAAGTTACATAATGCATTTATCATGAGGAAGGATGTGCTGGGCGATAAGCGTTCAGGGGGGCAACTCAGCTAGCCATTGTACAAATGAATCACATGGTGGCGATCTGAGAATCATGCATTTACTCACTTCCTCAGCCCTTTAACAACACAATAACACACAACTCAATGCACTAATATGAGGAAAGTGATTGTTGGAATCACCAGAAGGTGCAACTTACCTGAATCAGTGAAGAAAGTGACCATAATCCATGTCCTTAGTACAAGTTATCCCATCCACGGTTAACCTACACACAGCGTATTCCACCCGCAAGGGGCACTCGCCTTAATATTAATTTCTTATAGATTCAGGCACTATCGCACTTCAAACTCATCCACTTTTTGCACTCAATGCCTCACTTGAACTTTTAATGCACTTGTTCAGCGGTATTTTCCTTTAATCTACCTTCCTCTCACAGAAGATCAGGCGAGAAGCACTACACAGACACTCCCGGGCGCCACGGTCACAAACACTAACACTAGTCGCCACATTTGACAACGTCGCAGACCACTTACGGTCACGTGACTTCACCGCCTCCTCTGATTGGCCACCGCTGTCGCACTCCAATGTGGCGGGAAAACATCACAGAAAGCCGACATTCAAAAAGGAACCTCAAGCTCACTCACATTCTTTGTGATTGACTGCGTGTCAACGGCTTCGTTACTTTTGATATCAACGTATTGAGATTAATCAATAAATATGATAACAACTGATAATTTGGAAAGATTCAACTGGAAATCCCATGTTCATTTCTTCTCTAATCTCCCTGTCTTATCTCCATTACAATCATTTGCAAAATCGTGGGCCATCAGTCACCAATACAGGATCTTAGGGCGGTGAGTAACGGAGGCGCTGATTGGCTGGGAGCGCCTTCCACACGGGCTTGTTTAATAATAGAACCAATGGCGTCCCTCGGTGTTCCTGGCAGCGGCTGGTAGATTCACCTCCCCACTCATCACTGCGCAACTACTAATTATTAACTTATTTCTTCATTGGTGCGTCTATTACGTATCTACAGATTTTCCAAAATAATTGTTAATCTCAAAAGAAATTATATTAAGGTTAATGAAGCACATATTAGTTTAGGCGTGAAAAGTCAGTTGTTGAGTGGGGAACAGCTCTCAGATGTAAACAAAACATTGGAACAGCTGAGAGGAGTCGCAGCTGCAGGAGACCACTGAACACCTACATTTTTCGTTGTTATATAGTTATTGATAAAGTTTTATATAGTTTAATTTAGTTATTAGTTACCAATAAACAGGTCAGCATGAACAACCAAGCCAAACCTTTCAGGGAAAGGCGAAATTTCGGTAAGTAAACACTTGAAGGCTTTTACGTTCTTTGTCCATCACCATTTTCTGAAGTGCGTCATCGACAGATAACATGATGAAATTGTCGTTAATATTAACTAAAGCTATCTGAGGACGTGATCCAAAGCACGGCATTTCATTGACTATGCCTGATAAGACTGTCAGAGTCTCAGAATTAAATGTTATGTGTTAATTCTAGTACAATATTCCAACGCAGTTAGTTATAACATTGAAGGTCCAACAATGTACGAAACATTTACGGCCTACATATACTCTTATGATCAGAGATTGACTTGCCTTAGCTGTGTCATGGTGAGAGAACACAGCCTGTTTAATCATACAAAATATTAATGGGAAAAAATGGCTATTACGTTTCGTGGAGTCGATAGACAATTCTGATCCCCCTGTTTTTAGTATATTAATACCTCCCATGTTATGTGTGCTATATATGCCATTAAAGCTCTGATCTAGGCAGTTATGAAGTCTAATTCCTTCATGGTGAATGCTTACCTTGCACTTCTTTAACTGAGCTAAACAAACATATTTTACCAAATTATATAACAGTATAATCTAAGATATAGAAATTTTCTGTCATGGTCACACTGTTCAAATTGGTTTGTTTTCTTGGGAGATTTTTCTGATTGTTTTAATGAGTTTCCTGCCAATCTGGTGGGGAAGTAAGGAAAAATGAGTTCATCTCAGTAGCTTACAGTGTGTGAGATGTTTGTGTTCAGTGTTCCAGTAATATTTTCAGGACTATAATTCAAGACTGCCACTTTTTCCATTGCACTATGACTTGTTCTAGCTAAAATCAAACACATTTTATTGAAGGGAAACTTTTTTGGATTGAGAATTGTAAACTTGCAACAATTTGCCAGTGTTGTGACGATACTGAGTATGAGCTCTTTCAAGACCATATTATACACTTGACCAGCACTGGAACAGGTCGAGATACATTCAGGAGCCGGTGCATGCCCAGTACTTACCAACAGTGCGTAACAGAGACATGACCGACCCCCCAAGCGGCTAATGTGCTGATTGGTGTTGAAGAGGATAAAATTAAATAAAAGATGGTTTTTGTTTACTAATCACTGCTGAGAATGCAGAAGTTACATCCTATTTGCCATTTTATAAGTAAATTTAAAGTTTTATTTTTTTGTTCCTTCACTGGATTTGTTCTAATAAAACATTATAGGGGATTTTTTTTAAACAAACAACTCGGTATTGTACACCTGTGCTTAAAAAGTTGCGAGGTAGCGTGGGTTAGGTTTGCTTTGCCCATTTTTCCTGAGAGAATATTTGGAGAAAGTCCAAATCTTAGAATTATATTATAGAACTTGAAAAATAAAACAAAAACCACGATGGTAATCTCCATAATGGCCAGGGAAGTTTTATGATAATACAATACTGTACTTACTAATTATTACCATTAAAAAAAATCTTCCTCTGGTGGCAGGGTGTTGATCTGTCATCATACTTCAGTATAAGATGAACAGATTTGTTGCCATTGTGTTTTATGTAATGACATCACTCCACGTGATACAGTATGCTAACGTTGAAAATGTATCAAGGAAATGTAAGGATGTAATGGAAACACTTATGAACTAAACCAAAACTAATCTAGCTTTTTTTTTTAGGAGAAAGTTAGGTTGTAAGAAAAAATGCACATCAGTTATGATAAAGTAAAAAACATTTTAATGTAACTTAGATTTTTTAAACACCATGGACATTTGTACTGACAAATCTCATCACATTGTCTCTCGCAGTGGCAGATAAATTATGTTTATCTCGTTAGAGGTTATGTTAGGTTTCTTGAGGATCATTCAGTCTTGGCCTTCACAACGGACTATGTGACGCGATTTGTCCATATAATTAGCCTTCTAAACATTTTTTAGATTGAACTTGAGCACTACAATAGTTTAGCCAGCCATGCATCTCTTTGTCTGTACTATATTTGAAATATGGCTGTGACAGGAATGAACACTAGTCATTCTACACACTTTAAATAGAACCATAATAATATATCTGCTTCAAGTCACCAGGTAAGACCTTTTGAAACAAAAATTCTTTAATTCTATTGAGTGATTGGCAAAGCATTTATTTACTAACTTGTATTATGCAGTGTTGTATTTTGTCTACAAAATCATAGATCAAAGATAGTTTGTTTTTATTTGTTAGTGGAACAAAAGCTGCATTGCAAATAACTCAGATGCAAGTTAATTGCAGTATATATTTCAATGAAAATGAAATACTGTAACTGGTACAGTACAGCACATAGCTGTATACAGTACTGTACTCTACTGTATTTCCTTCCATCACCAATAGTTTCTACTGTTTAAGGTTGGTAAAATTCAGTGCGATAAAGTGGCATCAGTAGTGTTAGTACACGTACTGTACAATGTACTGTATAATATAATACAGAAATTGCAAATTTGGTGAGAAAAAGGGAAAGATGAGGCAGAATTATCTGTATAAAATGCTACTATTGCAAAGACAAACCTTGATAAAGTTTACAGTCCTTGAGCCAGTTAAATGCTGGTTACAGAACTGTACTGTATACAGTACACGCACACACACACACCGACTTACGACGGGGATAGGGACCTACATCCAGGTCGTAAGTCGGAGATGCTTAAATAACACATAGAAAATCGAAAATTTTGGTCTACAATGAAATACAGTACAGTGAAAGTAATAAATAATGAGGAATGGATACAGTGTGACTGAGCACTTACCTTTAATGTAGCCAACTGAATGCACATGGGGCCCCCATAATTTTCTAATTATACATGGAGACTACATTAACTGGAAAAGTTTCTGTATAGAAAATGCGTGTGTCATTTGGGGGAAAAAAATGGTCACAACTGCGGCAGTCGTAAGTCGGGGGTCTAGCTGTATACAGTGACCCCTCCGTTAATGAACTCGATCCGTTCCAGAAGGTCGTTCGTTAACCGAAACCATTGTTTCAATGGGTTTTTGGGTAATTGGCTCCAGCTCACCGAAAATTTCCTAAATTCAACAAAAATGGTAGAAAAGTTCACTTACTTTGAGGTGTGTATGTAGAAGGCTCCTGGATGATGATGGGATTTAGAATGGGGGTGGAGGAGAAGGAAGAAGAGACGGCATTGGGGTGGAAGAGAAGTCACCCCATGGCGCCATTTTACCCATAAAATTTTAGCTCTCTTGGTGTAATTCAAGATTATTTTCTTTAAATCAACACTGCACTGCATTATATATTGTCAATATGTAAAATATATTTCAAAATGACCAATAATTTGCTTGGAAACACAGAAAAAAAGCGTTTAGTTGAAGAGAGTCTCAAGCAAGATGTTACCTCCAGTGAAAACAGAGAGAGACTAACTCCCGTTTGCTGTGTTAAGAGGCTGGATACCGCGCATTAAACTAGTCACTTTACCTTCAGTTATGTTCAATAATTGTTAAAATGACTAAAAAATTGAATATTCATTTTTTAAAATTATTGAATAGTATAAACTTCTTGTTATTTACTAAAATAGTAAGGAATTTAAGCCCTAGAACCGATTAATGTATTGGCGGACTGATACTAAAGCTGGTTGCCCGGTCAGTGGAAGCGAAAACATGTTGAGGTCGGTTCGTAAGAACTTCGTTAAACGAATTTTTTTTCGTTAACCGAATTGAAGATCCTTATGGAAGGCAGTTCGTTAATCAAAATTATGTTAACCGAGGTGTTCGTTAAACGAGGGGTCACTGTGTGTGTGTGTGATGCCATTTTGGGCAAGGTAGGTAGATACCAGGTAGCCTCACTCCCATAGGCTCTACGCTAATGAAAATAAATTTGAAATTTTTATTTATGTATTTTTGAAGGCTTATGATGGTATTAAGAGTTGTACAATAAATGTATGGAATGGAGATTTTTTTGTTTTATTTTAATTGGAGCCACAGATTAAATATATAAAACAAATATAGATATCTTTCTTGTGACGCTTGCGACCGCTGGATTCAATCCAACGTTGCTGATTGGCTAGCGATGACATCACTTATTAAGCTCCGCCCACTTCGTTACATCAAACAGTAGAAGCGGGATATTTACAAGTGAAAGTGGAGTGTTTTTCTTTTATAACAATGATTTATTGCGCTGTAGCCACCTGCTTGTATATTTTGATTAGAGAAAGAATCTATACAGATAATAATACCACAATATTACAAACGCATGAAGTGACAAAAGGGACGAGGTTTAGCGATCTCGAGAGTAGAGTTGCCAATTAGTGATTTCTTATGGGCGTGCGTGAGGCTACCTGGTATCTACCTACTTTGATTTTGGGTGTGTTGAGTGGCTGTTTGGCGTGCTAAAAACTAGTTCCCTGTACTTCAATTATGTTAAATAATTGTTAAAATGACTAAAAACTTTAATATAAGACTTGGATAATTATTGAATAGTACAACCTTCTTGATATTTACTCAAATGGTAACGAATTTAAGCCCTAAAACCGATTACTATATTGGCGGACTAATACTACAGCTGGTGAGTAGGCGAAAACATGTTGGGAAAGATTCGTAAGGAATTTGTCAACCGAAATTTTTTCGTTAACCGAAGTGAAGAATCTTATGGAAGGTAATTTGATAACCGAAATTTCATAAACCGAGGCATTCGTTTACAGAGGGATCAGTGTACTGCAGTGCAGTATATTATTGTACTGTACATTTGGGTGAAACTGGCCTCTGGCAGGAACTTAGTTTGTGAAGATACTGTACAGGTAGTCGTCGACTTACGACCTAGATTGGTTACGGCCGACCGGTCGTAAGTTGATCTGGTCGTAAGTCGGCCTATGTTATAATTACCTTACGTATATTATACTGTAATGTGTAATGATAATATAATCATCTTTAAGTCATATTTTATCAACATTTTCTTTGTTCATTATTGTTACGGTCGTCAGGTTTAAGTAAATCACTGCATACTACAGTACAATTGGTTTATTATTTACACTGGGGCTGGGGCCAAAACTGTCGTACCGCCGGTCGTAAAGTCGAACAGACGTAAGTCGCATAGGTCGTAAGTCGACGAATACCTGTACTGTATTGTATTAACTACACCTTGTAGAAACTGAAATATAAGTCAAACTGATTATGCTTGCAGCCCAGCGTCAGCGAGACGTGGAACAAATCAGGGAACAACATCCAAATAAAATCCCAGTGATCATAGAGAGATATCCTGGTGAGAGACATCTCCCTCTGCTTGACAAAACTAAATTCCTTGTTCCGGATCACGTCACCATGGGAGAGCTTGTGAAGATTATAAGGTCAGTAATACCTGTAAATGTGTTTTGATAATTATACAGTTTATAGGTCACTGATGAGTACTCATTTAGGATCTGCTATCTAGAATGTTAAGAGGATAAAACTGTTGTAAAATTGTCTTCTCCTTAGATTTTCAATTTAGTTAATTATTTTTCCATTATTGAGAAATCTGGTTTTCTCGAAAATGGTTTCTGCTCAGCAGATAGTTTAATATTGTACTTAAATCCCTTTGTAATAGGCGGCGTCTACAACTACATCCAACTCAAGCATTCTTCCTCCTCATCAACCAACGTGCCCTTGCCAACGTCTCCAACACTCTTGCTCAGGTACATCACACATTTAATATTTATACTTGATATAGAATGGTTTAATTTAGTAGTGAACTGTACTGTATATTGTTTTGACATCTGGAGGATTAAATTGAAAGTCCTCTGAAGTTTCTTGCAGGTCAGATGATCATGTCTAGGTGACATTCACACTGCAAACAGGTTTTATTGTATTGTGCATCAGGATGGACCTGTAGTCGTAAGAACATTTCATTGTAGAGATGAAAGAGATTTCTTAAAAGAGCTAAGGGAAGGAGAATTCTGGTAATAAGTTACAGAGAAAGGGAGAATTAAAGTTGGGAGGTACAGATGCCTGACTATTTTGCAGGTGTATGAGCAACACCGCCACGAAGACGGGTTCCTGTACATGGTTTACGCCTCACAGGAGGTATTTGGACAATGATCTTCCCATTCTTCAGTATTTCACCACTTACCAGCAGACCATCACATCACACATCTCACTTATTTGTTATCTGGTACTGTACTGTACATACAAATAGCTTGTTGGTGTTCTCCCTCATAGTTATCATTCAGAGGTGTGCAAATGGCTGGCAGAGTTACTCCCACAGGAGATTAGGCCATTTCACCAGTAATTAGAATTTTATCCATTTCAACGAGAAAGAAAAAAAATTGTCAAGTGGAAGGTTTTTGGTATTAAAGTTACTTCTTTTTGGCTCAGTAGTGAAGAAAAAAATAAATTGAGAAGAATTGGGTATTGGGAGTATTGTATTGACAAAACCTGCGGCTATGAATTTGAATATCCCAGAACGAATATGTACTACGTTCGCAGTATCCTGATCTTACACAGTAAATGTGATGTTACACAGTAAGCGTGATAGCAGTACTAGAAATAGTTTTAGTGATTGGGTGAGGTGTATAGGTAGTCTAAGTGTCAACAAAGGCATTAATTTAAAATGACTCACAGTGCAACCAATTAGGGTGTGTATTGTATACTCTGGAGGTGACAGTTTACATGTTGCAACCAGTGTCTTTGTTACATAACTGTTGCAAGGAAGATGGTTTCTGAGCAGCACATCATATACAGTATTGGAGGGATGGTACTGTACTTCCTTATGTGTCATATGTTGCATGACTGCTGTATCCTCTTACTATAGGTGGGTGATAAGATATTACTACTATATGTAAATTTATGTAGAGGAAAGCCACCTTTCAGTTTATGTTCTAATGCTTAGAAGTGTTTTGCAATGTTTCATTTATATTACAGGATGTATGTTGCTTTCTTAGGGTGGATGATATGCAGAGTTCATTTTAATTTTTAACCAAATGTTTGGTGTTATTAGTTGTAGTTGACTTAATAAATATCTCTGTCTCTACTTGCAGCCTATTAGATGGAAGATAAATTGGTTGGTGTAAATTTTGTTTTTATGCCACCAACATACAATGTGTGAGATGTAACCTATAAGGGGTCGGTAGATTCAGCACCCCAGTTCATCTGTAAGAAATGTTATGTCTGTTCCCTAACTTAAGAAAGGCTTTACAGGTGAAAAGAAAGTTTGGTCAAGAGCCTCATATTATGAATATTTGGCCAGTTTCCATAATTAAAGTTTTTCAATCATATCAACCCATGTTAAAAGTACCATAGTGCTATCATACCTCTTGTGAGAGACGACGAGATACGTTCTAGAGCTTGTTTGGTAAGTGAAATATCCGTTAGAAGAGGCCATATTATAACATGTTCTTGCTTATAGTGAAATTGGTTGAAATGATAAATAAATCCCTTTAAATACTTTTTTTTTTTTTTTAGAGAGAGAATTACAAAATAATGATTAAATGTTCCAAAATAGGTCATAAACGTTAGAAAAAAGTTGCAGTTAATAGAGGGTCCCCGATTTATGAACACCCGCCGATATGAACGACATCAAACTTTAAATTTACAGTATTTTTTTTAACTTTATTGTATTTTGTCATTCCTATTTCTTCTTTTGTCTTAAATTAAGTGATTTTAGATGTACGGTATCGAAGGACTTAGGCCATGATATACCGTAGTGGGATTTTAAACGTTGTTCTGTAAGTACGGTATGCACGTAGCATTTGTTCTGACTTACGTACAGGTCTGACTGAAGAACGTCCTCCGGAACCGAACTCATTCGCAACCTGGGGACCTCCTGTACCTAGAAATACAATTGAATTTCTGCCACCTCCGTATGAAAAGCAAACATTAAGTGGGAAGCAAACCACTCCACCACAACATTAAAAAAACAACCAAAAATGACTGTCTCAAGGTGACAATGCTCAACTTACATATTCTATTGAAGACTTTATCATCATAAATGAACCTAAATTTTATAAGTAACACTCAACGGTTAATTTTTTCGGTGCTTACCGTGTAGTTTACTACCACTGCCTTGCTCCTGTTGCACACCTACTCCTTCCTGGCAACTGTGGGAGATGAGAAACGGCAGCTACTGATGGAAAGACGGGCTAGGTTGTGGCCCATTCTCTTCCTTTACAAAGAAGGAATTAAGGGTTAACTGTCTCTTGCCTTTCGTTTCTTTTCACGTAGCAGCTCCTCATAGTGGGCATATTCATTTTAGATTTATCTCTTCACGCCATATTAGAGTCATTAAAGGGAATCGTACAACATCCAGTAGGCATCAGTTAGTGGTTTTTACTCTGGTTCAGTATCTTTGGTGTCTTCACTAGAATGGTGTTTGTCCAGCTCCTGCAGTTAAGCTGCTCCCTTGTGATGTCAGCAACTCCTTCAACAAGTCCAGCTTGATTGGCTAGTTGGATAATGTCCCTGGTGATGTTTTCCTCCACATCAAAGCTTCTAAAATCGTGACACATTTTGCCACACTGCTCATACAGTTTTTGGTCATGTCTTCCCATGCTCTGCTAATGTTTTCAATAGCCATCTAGATATTAATTTTTTTCTCCAAAATTAGATGGTTGACTGTTGGTCAGGATCATCTGTTGTGATGAACAGCTGCATGTAAGTGTAGCAGAGGTAATTAAGTACTTCTTAAAGGTTTCAGTGAATCCTTGGTTCATTGGATGGATAAGTGAAGTTGTGTTTGGTGGTAAGAACACAATCCCCACAGGAAGGACCATCTTTAAACAGTCTAGGCACTATGGGTGGCCAGGAGCATTAGCCATCACCAACACAGATCTGGGTGCGAAATTTCTGTTTAAATGTGTCCGGGTAATCGCGGGCTGCCTGATCAACAACACTTACAGATTCACCTGTGAGATGGATGCTGTGAAGGTTACTATGACGCTTAAATTTCTCAAACCAGCCTTGACTGGCAATGAAATTTTCCACTGAAGATCCCTCACCTTCTTGAACCTGTATGTAGGTAAAAAGGCTCCTTGCCTTCTCCATAATAATAAGCTGACTTAAGGATATGTGGCATTGGTTCTGGTCTTCTGCCCACATATGTTCAGTCTGCTCTCCATCGTTTCGAGCAGCTTATTCCTTGTGTGGGAAACCTTCATTGCAACCAAGGATGTGGTAGACTAGCTGGTTCTTTTTATCTTCTCACTGTTATTGAGAATGATTTTAACAGTGGAGGAAGCCAAGCCAAGCAACCTACCAACGTTAACCTGACACTCACTTGCCTCAACCCTTCGTATCACTTTCATTTTAATATCCATAGTTATGATGTTCCTGGGCACCTTGGCTGGTTTATCAACACATGCACTCTGGGTATTTCCCAGACATAATGGGTATAAAATGTTCACAAAACTCATGTAGATAGTGAATATATGAAGAGATCTATTACGATGCTACAAACACGAATCTTGGCGGGCTACTGTTTATGTTTTGAAACAATCGCTGATTGGCCTAGAGCAGTGTTTTTCAAACTTTTTTTTACTGCGACCCACAGCCAGAACAACAATTTGAATTGAGACCCGTTAAACCTAAGTGTAATGATATGAAATGAATAAATCAAAGACAAACACTGCTCTCCTTGCAGTCGCTTCCTAGACTGTCGAGTGTACATTACAATAACCAAGCCTAAATTATGGTGCATTTCTTATTTATTTTCGCGACCCATTTTATTTATTTTTTCTTATTTATTTTCGCGACCCGTTTTTATTTCGCAACCCACTGAAGGGTCGGGACCCATAGTTTGAAAACCCCTGGCCAAGAGGATGTAAATAGGAAAGACAGCAGTGGACTTTATCAATGGTTCATTTTCACTAATATTTGATTTATTTTTTTGTGTTATGAAACTATAAATACTATTACAGTATAGAGTATTTATTAAGAACACAAGAATGGAGGAAACTGCAGCGGGTCTATTGGCCCAAACTGGGCAGTCCCATTTACACCCAACCCCTATCGCTCACATATCCATCCAACCCATGTTTGAAGCTATCCAGCGTATTCGAGTTAATGATGATATTTGGTAACTTGTTTGACTCATCCACTATATTTCCAAACCAGTGTTTACCTATTTTGCGCCTAAATCTGAATTTGTCTAATTTAAAACCATTGTTACGAGTTCGCTCCTGGTTGGATAGTTTGAGTACCTTTGTAATGTCACCTTTGTTTAGCCGTCTTCCATTTATACACCTCAAGCATATCGCCTCCCACTCTACGTCTCTCGAGGGCATGCAAATTAAGATGCTTTAACCTATCTCTGTACTCAAGGTTCCTAATGCCTGGGATTAGTCTGGTCATTCTCCTCTGAATTCTTTCTAGGGATTCTTTTTCCATTCTGTAGTACGGTGACCAGAATTGAACTGCATAATCCAAGTGAGGTCTCACAAGCGCAAGATATAGTTTTAGGATGACCTCGCTAAACTTGTAACTAACACTCCTTTGTATGAACCCAAGTGCTTTGTTAGCAGTGTTTCAAGCTGTTAGCCTGTCTGTAAAATGGAATTTTGTTGGCCGAAGCTCTGTTAAAAGAGGTATGATAGTATCATTTTCAATATGAATTTCTTATGGTAAGGTTCAGATTGTTGTTTATTGTATCATTAATCTATTATGTGCACTAATCAGGAGTGAAGAATGAAGATTCCTTTTGAATCTTTCTAAAGAGTTAACACAATTTTCCTTGGGGTTGGCAGGAAGGTGGAGACAAAGATATACTGTACCTGTATTAGGCCTCCTGCAATTTAGATAATTGATCTCTGGAAAGTCTAAAATTGCTCTTTTGTACTTATTAATTTCATCATTTTGATTTAACTAGGTTTTACATTTAGTGAGAATTATATCTTAAGGCATATTTTGCGATTTGTTTTGTTTAAGTTGTATAAGGTAGATTGGAAAGTATTTTATTTAAGTCCTTGAATTGGAAATAATTTTGCAATAAATGTGCATTTCTATCTCTCTCATTTACAGTATCTGCAATGGGAACTGTTTGGGTTTTCAAATCTGTGTTGTAGCACAACAGGACTGTTATTCTTTGTAGCTCAGCTCAGTGCAGTTTCACTGACCACGTCCGAGTGTTAAAATTCAGGCTTTGATTTATATGTCATTGTTCAAACTGGGGCCAGTGTCCATATAGAAAACAAAATATACAGGTATCCCCTTTTTTACGATGGGATTAGGTTCCTGAAAAAACCATAGTTGTGCAAAATATCGTTGCTCAGGAGCATTATAACATAGGCAAAGTTGCCAAGAATTCTACGCTAGTTTCATTCCTGATTTCAGCCAAGTCTATCGTTCAGTCCATTATTACTAGACTTCATATTGAACATTGATTGAATTTTATATATGCATACAGTGCATGGACAATTCACACAGTTTAATAAATGTACTCTACCAACCACCAGAATAAATGATGTCAACAAGTTAATCATAATGCAGTTAAAACAGTTATTTAGCCATCTGGAATAACACCTAGATGTGGGTCAGGTAAGGGTGGGCCAGTTTCTCATGAAACTTTGGGTTGGTATAATAGGATTGAAAAAAGTAGGTTTTTCTATCGCTATCTTTGCAATCAATCATCCGATATATGAAACAAGCTGTTTAGATAGCAGGATCACAGACTGAATCTATCTTAAACACTAAAAGTGCTGCATTATTAATTATTACTCGGATAAATCACCGAATAAAATTGAAAACACAAACTTGGTGAGGTTTAGTCACGAATGTGATTTTATCACAGCAAAACTTGTGACTGATTTGCAGATTGAATATCAGTGCCTGTACCTGGCAGGTAAGTCAATCCCCTAAACTGTAAAGTTGTGTTAGGTGGGATCAGCTACATCATCTTCAGCCACAGACTTGGTAACATCATGGTTTGGCATTACTGTACAGGGAAGCACAACAGCAGCTACAGAAGCCAAAAGTCTATGTACATGTAGCTTTATGCAAATATTGAATTAATCATAATTGTTTATACAACACCCAATACTGTAACTTGTATTGTATTCAAGAGAAATGGGATAATAAATGTAATCTGAAAATATGTATCTAACAGTTTAAAAATCAATTATAAATACAGTAAAACCTCACTAAGGCGGACTAATTGGGGGGAAGGGGTGTCTGGGATAAGAGGTTGTCCTCCTTAGAGCAAATAAAAAAAAGACCTCCATTTTAAACAAAAAACGAGGACAACACAAACGTATCCAATTTTTTGAAAGAAATACATGGTTTTTTTAATAAAAATTAATAAAAAAAAAAGTAATACACACAAAATACTGTACACTTGTCCCCTAAATTGGCAGGCACATCCAGCTGAACAATCGCGCCTCTTGCAGTCACTCTGAGTCTGAAATGAGGATTGGAAGAGGAACCTCCTCTGCCATGGAGGTTGATGGTGAGGGTAAGGAGGCACTGCTGAAGGGTCTTGACTTGAAAAAGTGTCAATCTTTGTTTGAGTGACAAGTGCCTCAAGTGCCTAAGGTGATCGTAATAGACCTCAATTTTTTTCATTTTTAGTCTGATGAGTAAATTCTATAAGGGTGTCCAGGCAGTTCCTAGCTTCTGGCAGCTTTATTTTTGGTGGTTCATCTTCCTTCTCTTCTCTTCATCAAAATCGTCTGCAGCTTCATATACAGGGTCCACAATCTCCTCCTCTGTCAAGTTGTGGTATCCAGGATCATCCGCATCAGCCTCCAGCCAAGCCTCCACATTCTCAACTGTAGCATCCTTCTCTCCTGCATAGAGAAGGGTTCTGTGGCATTCTTCTGCTGTGAAGTCCTCAAAATCATGCTCCTCATCAATGTCATAAAGGAGCTTCTTCCAGGCATTGATGAAGGTTGTCGCCTTGACTTTGGCAGCAGCAGCAAAATTAAGAGAGCATGGACCTGAAGTTGTAGAACTTAAAGTTTCTGAGGGCCCTCTGCCCTTCACGTGGTTCTCACTTGTCTCTTCCAACACCAATTACCGTCTCTTCCAACACCAATTACCATCTCTTCATCGAAAAACTTGCATTTGTACAGCCTTTTCGCAGTATAAATAACACCTTGATCCAGTGGCTGTATGACAGGGTGTTGGGTGGCAATGCCTGGCACCTGATCCTTCCATCCCTGCACCAAAAGTTGTACAGTGACGTCCTTGGCCATGTCATCTATCCTTCTACTCGCAGTATTGTTTGATATGGATATCACATCAACTTTCTTGGTGGCAGTCTTTCCAAATAAT
This sequence comes from Homarus gammarus, assembly GCA_958450375.1. NCBI lineage: Eukaryota > Metazoa > Arthropoda > Malacostraca > Decapoda > Nephropidae > Homarus > Homarus gammarus. The sequence continues at coordinate 636,913 of CAUDMG010001364.1, read as the reverse complement.
TCCTGAACAATGTCTCTGGTTGCTGGTAACAGGAAATCTTCCCCGATTGTATGTGTTTTCTTATCACAGCCAATACGAAAGGAAGCCAAAAAGGATGCTTTGAGTGCCCTCTCTGGAACTGTGGCTTGTCTGAATGTACTTGCCTATCTGGCTAGTGATGATTCTTGTTGTTTGAAGAAATAAAAAAATTTCTGACCTTAATGGGGTGTTTCTGTTGTAATTGTCTTTTTAGTTTCGATGGTTTCAAACATTCATTGGAGTGGATCTCTCGACTGAGAACACACTTCGGGCACTCCACTCCATCTTTTTTCACCACAGATAAACCCATATGCAATATAGGAGGGATCATACTTCCCCAGTTTTGATTTGCCCTTATTTGTGCTAGAGCTCCTCACTTCACTTGGTCTAGATGAAGTAGCAGTGGATGGCTCGTCAGATGATTTACGTTTCAAAAACCTATTCATCTTGAATTTGCAACTAGGCTACCAACACACGATCTGCAAGCATAACAAAAAATTGATTTTTTACCCGTTGGTGCCGACATAAAAAAAAGCGGTATATAAAGAAAATGCACATAGAATTGTTTGTTGCTAAGCGAAATGGATAGTAACCCGATTACCTTATTTTTACTTAATATGTATGCTATTAAATTCTGTAAAATGTACAAATGATCTACAAATATACAGTACATCGCTATTTTCACCACTATTATAGTTTCATAAGAGCTGCAAAACAAATATTGCCATGATTCCTTTACTTCTAGTTGGTTTATTTAGCAGGATTATTGGTTATAATTTTTTTGTGATTCATCGTAAATAAAAACATGCATCATAACTAGGGCAATTTTTTTTTTGTCAATTAAGTCAAAATTTTCTAAGGTGGTAATAGTAATGATGAGGAATGCATAAATATGAAGTTTTGCCATAATCATAACCATTTGTAACATACCTGTAGATGGGATAATAGTACGAGTCTCTCTTGAAGGATACTGGAGGGTGGGGCTGGTGTGGGAGAGGGAAGAAAAAAAAGACTCGTGAATGTGACGATGGCGTCATCAGGAGCTGACCAATCATGTGAGAAAAGAATAGGAGAAAGAGTGGCAAAACATGACAACATGCCCAGAGGTTTTCAAATCCTGGCTGTGAAGGGCGTAGCTTTGTGATCTGTTCACACCAACGGGTAACCATTAATGAGTGGAAAACAAATGGGTAAAGAGAGAGAGCGTCAGTGATGGAAAAAATTATCATTTGTTTATAAATTTATTTTTGGGCGAAAAACATTGCTTTCTTTTATCTTGTCGTAGACCGCAGATTAGGAACCTCTGCACTACAGGTACAGTATGTTCTATGGGGATGCCACATGGCTGAGATCACGTAATTATCAATTATCGGTGTTGTTACTTATCTTTTTATTCCACCTTCTAGTGAGAGGACATCACTAATGTTCTTATTGAACTCTGTTTTGGTGACTGTGAAGTAATTTTTGCTGTTTTTTGTGACTGTTAAGTGTTTTGTCCAGACGATGACCATCGTTCATGCGGATTGTTTACATCGTAGATCGGGGGATACCTGTAGTACAGGTATTCTTTTCTTGTATGGAGGTTCGGGGGGGGGGGGGGGGGGGCTGGGTAGTAAATAATGTTACTCCAGTCCTCACCTTAACCCTCTCCATTTGGTTGGTGAAATAGGTCACATATATAGTCTTGAGCAGCGGTGCTCAACCTTTTTGCATAAGTGGGCCACATTAGATGGGAAATGTGTGATGAGGGCCGCACATTAACCATTATGGAAAAAATGTGGAGAAATTAAGTATGCAATCCACACATTAATAAAAGTACTTATCAAGCATTAACCATGTCAAATTATGAATTAAATACACAAAGATTTTATTATTAAATAAAAATTTTAAATTAATTCAAAAGAAATAAAACAGCCTTTGTTTATTTATTTGTTTGTGATTTTCTAATAGTTTCGAGGGCCGTACTAAACCTCCCTGATGGACATGGTGTACCCTGAATGCAATGTTTTCTTTCAACAAAAAACTTTTGTGCTTTTGTACATTTCAAAGCAAGCTTGAAGCTTAATCTTAGCATGACCCAATGTAGTTGAATCATATCCATAGCTCGTGCAGATATTATTATTATTTGCCTCGATTTAACAGTTTGAATGTTGAATCAAAGCGTCCAAAAGCGAACCAAAATACTGTATTCTACATTATTGTTTTGGATATTGTCACATACCTGACTCTTTTGTACTGAGACAACCATTATATCTGCTCCTCCTTTAACCTGGAAAGTAAAAAAAATTATCTTCACATTTAAAGATGTTTCTTCATGCAATCTTCAACATATCTTACTTTGCAAGTGAACATTATTTTTAAAAGGCATTTTTTAATAACAACAACTTAGGTATTTCAGAATTTTCATCCTCCAGGCAACAATAAAGTTCCAGTCTATTTTGTGCCATTTCCAGTTGCATTATATGGTTTGTGTGATGCACTTGGGTTCTCTCTTTCCATTCCACTTGATTCTATTGCAGATTGTTTCTAATCATTGTTTCTGTCAGTAGTTTTGTTTTCCCTGGTTTGTAAGTTTATAAGCACTTGCCTCCAATTGTTAAATTTAATTTTTTTATCATGTTGTGTTCTGTGTGGTTGGTGTAAAATAGTGGAAGTGGTGTGCTTTAGAATTATCATCATGGTACAAAATTATGAGATGACTGTTTCTCTACAAGCCATACCAAGAATGTACTGTACTGTGCAGTACTATACTTTGATATGTACAGTGTATGAAAATTTCTTTGAAAAATCATGGCACATGAGATTATCTTATGATTTATGTTTTTACACATCCTCATTTTGTATAAATAAATATGCATATATGGTTCACCTTTACTGTAATAATTACCTTATGTGATATTAGTCTGTCATACTCTATTCCCAACAAAGATGGGTGGAACTACAACAATAGGTAATATGAAAATTCGAAATTAATTCATTTGTCCTCAACATATGTTAAGTGAAAGAAATTGAAAATCCTGATACACTTTGTGAATGCTTCATAACTTTTCACTTTGCATATTTAGTTGATTCATCAGCAAGATCTCACAGTACTCTTTAAAATTTAGGTAATTTCATCTCGATGATGATTACAGCCCGATTCACCTTAGATCTATTCCTAATAATAACTGCATAGGCTGATGGAACTGATGTTGGAGATAGTGTATATTGTAAGTGGGATGCATAGTACTGTATGTGTGATGTAGTTATTGGGAGATTCATCTTAGAATATCTTCATTAACAATGTAATGGATGAGAATTTTTGTACTACTGTATTTGTTTATAGAATCATTAATATTCATTTACATGAGCAGATATTAGTTACAATATGCTGTCTGTACTCGTCAATGTCGCTGATGACAATGTCAAGGGTGGAAATATGTAGAATTGTTCACTTCATGTATTTGATAGTTATAATATTTCTAGATATACAACACACAATTTAAAGACAAACTTATTTAAGGAATGAATTATGTAGACGTAACAAATTATGTGCTTGACTAATATTTGGGGAAAATAAGATGGAAAGAATAAACTACAGTATACAAAATTAATCTAAGGAGGCGATAAAGAAATGTTGAGCAGAGTAAGGGTTCCGCTCATGTGGTGTGGGCACATTGACAAATAAGGGAGTGAAAATGTTAAAAACAATATTAAAAAGTGGACGATCAAGAATGTGAGGGGAATTGACAGTCAGAAAGCAGCAGTGCATGATTGTCTTTGTTAATGGGTGATGCTGGCTTGTGTGAACCCATAAAGTAATCCAGATTTGAATCCTTGTGGATTGGGAGAACTTGAGCAGAGCATGTATTTAGATCAGTAAAAAGGAAAGGACAATGTGTATACCGTATGCATTTTCTCTCATTTTCGTTCATCCTGCATTGACCACTAAAAGGGTTGCAAGTGTACTGTATAGGAAGAAGTATTTAACATTGTGATATTGAACTACTGAAATATGTTATACTGTATGTATCAGAAGGAAGAATAAATAATGTAGGTGTCTGAAGTAAGACCTTGTCACCTCACTACAGTAGACTCCGCAGGTATCATTTGGAAATTGAAACATAAATTTGGTTCATAAATATGTAACATACTGTACTGAAAAGATGGAGTTTTTTATATAATTTGGAGACTCCAGTTTATATTGGTGATCATACTGGTAAGAGATGGCAATTGTAGTGTTGGGAATATTACAGCAGCAGTGTGTGTGTGTTTGCAGCAGAGGCTCATGTGTTTGGTTAACTGATATCTTTGTTTTGGGGTTTATAAGTTATAGTTTAAGAGAATGTGCATTGTTTTTATCCATTATAAGCACATGTTTTTACAGCGGAATGGGATTATACAATAAATGATGAAATATATACAAAAGTGACACTTATTAACAACTACAGGTTGTACCTCTCTAGTCCTGCATTCTGTGGTCCGGAACGATTTTAGTTTGTCCAATAGGTAGATACAGCTTTTTTTTTTTTTTTTTTTTATTTTTATTAACTTATCAGAATTATTATTATTATTACAGAAGTATTAAATTTTTGCCCCTCAGGCCCTAATGTGGGTCAGTGACCTATTCCCGGGTGGGCTAATCCCCTTAATAAAAAAAAAAACGCGGGAAATTAAGATTTGTTTACATCCGGCAGTTCGGCTGCTCTCTCTCTCTGCTTGTCTATACAGAGTACAACATTTAACCCTTCAATATATATGAGCAGTAAATAAGTGTTGCTTTCATATTCTTATGTAGAGTAATGACGATATATTTTCACATGTGCGCACTTACATACGAGCAGTCTCATTTTTTTTTTTTTTACCATTAATGGTTAGCTACTTATATTGTTCCATTTATTAACATTAAATAACATTACAGGTACTTCAAGCAACCATATTCATTTTTTTACATTAATTTTACTACAGCTAAACTCAGGGCCTTATTTTCTTCAGTTTTATATGTAGAACCAATCAGTCACTGGTTTCGTAAGCTTTAACATAAACAATGCCGGCAGCCGTCTCGTCTCCTCTAATATTCCACGTATTATTAATAAATTGTATTGTTAATTTTGCACACACGTACATTAATTCAATAAAAATAAATTCAGAAACATTAATTAAAATATATATGAACAGTAAATAAGTGTTGCTTTCATATTCTTATGTAAAGTAATGATATGTTTTCACATGTGCACATGCGCACTTACATATGTGATCTCTCTTTTTTCTTTACCATTATCGTTAGCTACTTCTATTGTTCCATTTATTAACATTAATAACATTACTTAAAACAACCATATTAATTTTACTACAGCTACAACCAAGGTCTTATTTTCTTCAGTTTTATATGTAGAACCAGTCAGTCACTGGTTTTGTAATCAACGAATACAATGCTGTGTCATTTCCTCGTGTGTTTTAATATTCTACGTATTATTAATGAATTGTATTGCTCATTTTGCACACATAAACATTAATTCAATAAAAATGACATTCAGTAATGAACAATAATGAATCTTTTGTACATAAGAGAAATGACGCTGTTTACACGATTATGCACGTCGTCTGCAAGTTGGCGGGCCGTTCAAACCCGTCGAAATTCAAGTTTCCGCCGTCAAAATTTTTATTTATTTATTTTTTTGTGTTCCAATAAAATACGTTAAGAATTAAAAACTCCCGAAATTTGAGAAGCTACTATACGACATTTAACCCTTCAATATGTCTTCAAAGAGACCATGATGCAGAGAAAGTGGTGCTAGTGCTTCCAGGCATAAGCACAAGTCACTATCTATCCAGGAAAAGGGTGAATTTCCATGGTCCGGCACCGGTCAGGTCCCGAGGTTGCCGGACTAGAGAGGTACAACCTGTACCATATTTTACGGCATATAAGAAGCACTTTTTTGTCTGAAAATTGTCTTACAAAATCGGTCTGCATCCTATATGTGAAGTTGCGTCTTCCACAAGCTAATGAATCCCCCAGTTGCTGTCTCCAGTAGGTTAAATGCTACCGAACCCAACTCCAGAATCAAAACTATGTTATTGCTCACTTAAACATTATTAATGCCATACCTGCAACATTTATTTTTCAATCTACAAATACCTGATACAAATGAAGATTTACATATAACTTTCTTTTCACATTTACATGTTAACATTGCTGACGGCATTGTAACCACGAGGCTATTGGGCCAAGCTCTTGTTTTTCAATTCGTATTTTCGGGTAGATATACACAACTTTCTTTGTTTCTACATATTGTGAAAAAAGTAAAAAATAATTGTTTTAAGGGCAAACACATAAAAGGAATATACATTTCTTTGTACACGAGTTAGCTGGCTTAGTGGGAGAGGGGGAGGACGGCTGGGCAGTTGGTGGTGTGGGGGGAACGTCCCTGTTACTATGGTGAACAGGAGTACATATATGTATATGCAAATGGTAACCGTGTTAAACTTTCATTTGGCTTTTATTTACTGGTTTGGTAATACAGTATTTTTTTTGTAACTTATTTATTGGCATTTTTATTTATTCCTCACATTCATTGGTACTGTATATATTGTTTTAAGAAAAATATAGCTACAGGAGGAAAATGCACATAATTTTTTTCCTAGATACTCCCTGCTAAAATGGGGGGTATGTCTTATATGCCGTAAAATACAGTACGTAGTTGTTTTAGACATGAGGAAAGTGGGGTTCAATAACATCATGGTTGTTGGGGCAAGTCTAGTCCAATGAACTGTAGAGGGGGACAGCATATTGATGTTTTAGATTTGTCTGCAAGTAATACTAAATGTAGCAGCATATTTGTATGTTTTGGAATTTATATTATCTAAATATGTACTGATATAGTTTACTTGTATTAAAATCATCTGGAGGTTATGTGAATGTAACATGGCATGACAAAGTTGAGTGAATCAGCTAGGTAATTACGATTTGTATCTATCAAAGCTCTTTACATCCATCCAGCATGGATAAATTTTCTCACTGACTGTAAATTGCAGTGATATATTTGTTTATTTGGGCTTTCATAGTCACATTTAAGATATAAGATTGGGATGTATATAAGGCCTTGGAAATTTTCCTAATACCCCATCCTGCTAAAGAAATATATGTTTTTATACTGTACACTTGCATGTTATTTTACCCTTTTGTCTTGAATGCATTTTAGCATCAGTCAGACTTTGATGAATATGCCTGTATCAGTTATTATTGTGTTATTGACACCAAGACTGACTTAACTTGTATGCTAGTCTAATATTTTGATGAATGTGTAATGAGTTACGATACATTCATTTTAATGTTCAGAAAACATTATAGTACAGTATTATGACCAGTGCTGGTAAGTACAGAGGGTCCCCCAAGTTCGCGAATCTTTACTTCGCATTCCTCTATTATTCACGGATGACACCCCTGGATGTACCCAAAAATGTCTGGGTAGTTTTAACCCTTTCACTGCGTCGGCCAATTTCGGCGGTATTCCCCATTAAGTGCCGAAAGTCACTAAAAACTGGAAATACTTACATTAACGTTTTAACTATTTTTTTAATGAAAACAGTGCGAGGAATCTATATTTAACAATTAAAAGGTCATAAAGTAATAAAATCTAGGGTAAATTCACGATTTTGTGGGGAAAACACTTTTTTCTTGCAAAGACCTTTCCTTAATGACTGGCCTGGCAGTAGCCCAGATCTTAACCCAATAGAAAATTTGTGGTCCATTGTTAAGCGTTGTACTGACACATCATCAATCCCGAAGCTAGAGGCAGCCATCAAGGATACCTGGGCTAACTTGCCACCTGACCTCTTGCAAAACCTTGCTGACAGTGTTCCTCGAAGGCTAAAAGACTGTCTGAAGCACAGAGGAAACACTACAAAGTATTAATTGAAGTGGTAAGTGTGACTTGACTTTATTTATATAACATAATCGTAAATATCAATATTTTTTCAGCACATGAACTAACATTCCGCACAGACTGTATGTACAGTATATATATATATATATATATATATATATATATATATATATATATATATATATATATATATATATATATATATATATAAACAGTTATTAGTCATAAAAATGGGGAAACTGGGCAAAACACAGAGCAACAATGTTGACTCCTAGTGTTTTTATGGCAGGAGCTTCAGCTTGCCCCAGTCGTCACTGGGTGGCGGCATCTACTGGGCTGGCGTATAATTAAAATCCTGAAGGACTGTAGTAGAGTTATGCGTTGACAGTTTTTTTACGAATGTGGACTAAAGTCGATTTATTCGGTGAAGGACAAAAATATAAATGTGAATAAAGTCAAGCCATGCGGCGAAAGGGTTAAAGTTGCCGGCATTTTCGCGGCTGGGACAGGGAGACATTCGTTGAAGAGACAGTAATTTCCTTTGCCTATATTGTAAATATGTGTGTGTGTGTGTGTGTTTGTAGACACACACACACACAAAACACATACAAATAAATAATAATTGGAAAGTACTCTCACAAATAATCAGAAACAAATGTATTATAAATGTGAGTCAACCCTCTAGTCTGTTCTCTATTACAGTACTTTATTAATAAAGCACGGAAATGAGGGTAGTCTGTACCATTTTTATAAATTTGTTTCTGATTATTTGTGAGAGTATTTTCCAATTATTATTTATTTCTATGTGTTTTGTGTGTGTGTCTACACACACACACACATATATACAATACTACAGCTAAAAGAAATAATTGTCCTAAGGGCACACACATAAAAGGAGTACAGTAATACCCCGATTTACGCGGTTTTGCTTTACTCGATTCTACATTTACGAGGTACTTCGCCAGAACCGGAATTTCATTTTACGTGGTGCATCTACTCATATACGCGGGAAGCGGTGCGGGCAGGATGCGCCTAAGGTCGCCCAATCATCAAAACATAACCGAGTTCTTCACCCGCCACCCACCACAGCCGGCCCAAGTCAGTGATTGTGATAATGAGGATATGGACTTATATGGACTTGAGGGGTTTGACAAAGAGGCCCTGCAAGCCTCTGTGGTGGATAGTGATACAAGCGATACAGGTGAGGGCCAATAATCTGCCCTCTGCCTCAGAACCAATCCCCCATCCCCGTGTGCCCAGCCATCTTTTCTACTAAAGTAAGTGTTAAAAAATACTAATATTATTGATGTTTCTCTTAATTATTAATTGTGTGTGCATACTATCATAAAATAAAGAAGTTATTTTTACTACAACGTAGGTATTGTGTCTGAAAAAGTGGAGTTTGGGGGTCGGGCCAGTCTCTTAGAATATTAATCCCATATGTTCTGTTATTCCATTTACGCGGTACCCCGTAAACCGGGGTATCACTGTATATATCTTTGTACACAAGTAAAAATCCCCCCTCCCTGTCCGCAAATGTTATTCGCGGATTTGGCGATTCGCGGCCATTGTGAGAACCTAATCCCCGTGAATTTGGGGTGCTCCCTGTACAGTAAACCCTCGATAACTCAGCATATATGGGGTTCTGGCCTTGCCGAATTATCCCAAATTCCTATTTATCGAGTCACTTCACCCTCCTAGAAAAAAAAAAAAAAAAATTATCGTCCCATATATGTGTACTGTACAATGAAAGACAAAAGTCGTGTCTTGAAATTTGGTGAAAATATATACCGAAGGACTAAACTTTTGGTGCGCTCTGCCTTGTGGTTGGGGGCTCTCATAATGTTTCACGAGTTATATTTAATCTTCGGACAAAACTGCGACACGACTTTTGTCTTTGATTGTACCTGTAATTACTAAATGTAAAAAAAGTAACACTTACCAGCACTGCAGGCAAAGAATGAAGCATCACAGGAGACACAGATACATGGTAGGTGACACAGAGGCATGGTGGGTGATGCAGGTGGCCAGATATGCCGAGATTTTCCCAGATAATTTTATATATCTCGGCATTTCCCGGGTTATACTATAATACATTCCAAGACCATATCCATGCCGAGTTATATGAAATTGCAAGTTATCAAATGCCGAGTTATTGAGGGTTTACTGTAATGCTGTAATAATACTTCATTATTATTTTGTGGGGGTGTTCTGTATACTTAAGTACAGTAAAGCCTCGAATAACTACGGTAATGTGTCCTCCATTATTGCAGTGTAAGGTGAATTATCGTATCGTGAGTCATAATTACCATTAAAATATAGAAATAATAATGAGATGCATTCCATAGTCTGACCTTTTCATATTTTTTGGTGTGGCTTTTTACCCTCATTTCCCCCAAAACAATAAAAGTAATGAAAAATGCAAACAATGTTCTTTAAATAATGCTTATGAATGCACCTTATACAATATAAATCAATAATAATAATAATATAGTCACACAAGAGATGGGACGCCATTGTTGTCAGTGTTTACACCCTGGTTGTTGCTGTAATAAAATTAATTTAAAAAAATTGGCATGATTTAATTAATGTTATTTAATGTACAATAGATGTAAACACTAATGGTAAAGAAAAAAAAAGAGACTGATAGAGGAAGGCCAACGTATACGTGCACACTCAAGAAAACAGTGTCATTTACCTGAAGAATATGTAGTACACAAGATTCATTATTGTTTATTACTGAATATGTATTTGATTGAATTCATGTTTATATATGCAAAATGAACAATACAATTCATTAATAATACGTAGAATATTAAAACACACAAGAGGGAGACAAGACCTCATTGATTTCGTTAGTGTTTACACCCGACGATGGTTCTACATATGAAACTGAAGAAAATAAGACCCCGTAGTAAAATTAAAGTAAAATAAAAAATGAAAATGTATGTTTTAAGTAACGTTATTTAATGTTAATAAATGGAACAATAGAAGTAGCTAACCACCAATGGTAAAGAAATAAAGCGAGACGATTGGGAACGCCAACGTATGTAAGTGCGTAAATGTGAAAATATATCATTTTTCTACATAAGAATATGAAAGCAACACTTAGTACTGTTCATATATGTTTTAAATAATACTTATAAATGTAAAACAAAAATTCTACTCACCAATGGGGTAAAGTCGAAAACATAAGGACAGCCAATAAAATGTGAGAGTTTTTACTCAGATGACAAAGTCATCAGGTTCGGCTCTGGCTGAAGCTGTAGCTTTCCATAAAGATGTCATAGCTGTTGCTGTAACTGTTACTGAACCTTGTTGGTGTAGCTGAAGTTGGTGGTTTAGGCCTTCAAATAATAAAGCTGTTGAAAGAACCTTGCACAGCCGCTTTCTTTCCTCATTATACATCTCCATGTTTAGGTCATATGCATTTTTCAAGTCCCTGTTAATTTTAATGCTTCGTTCTGTTAATGGATCCACTTCAGAAAATGTGTTTATTGCCCTCTTCATATGATATCCACAGACCTCTCACCTTTTTCATATCGTTTTAATATCTGGTTTCTTGGCTAAGCTTACACACTTTTATCTTTTGAACCAGCACTACCATCACTTGCTCTCTTGGTCATGTTGAATAGGGATGCAAAAATGCTGTAAGAAACCCGAGAAAGTTTTTCTCATTTTCCTGGTCAGATGCGTGAAAATAAAAGGCCCGCCTAACGGTGTAAATTGAATTGGGTCCTAAATTAACTAGGGTCTTAAATATGAATCGTCATTAGTAGAACCGTCGTTATCGGAGGCTTTCCTGTACTTTGAATTTTGGACTGATAAGTATATTTTGGGAGAAAACCACACTAAGTAACAAGAAAATTGTAAGTGAAACTGTTTAAAATTTTGCAAATATAGAAGGTAAGTAAATACAGGGATGCGCCGTTTGGCAATCAGGATGTGTTCCTAAAAAAACCAGATTGCCGAGCGAACTGAAACAAAAAATATCTTAAACAAGGGATATAACAATGAATAATATCCATGGAGATGGCACGTAACTGTATAGCGAGTCGCCTGGCTGACTTGCCACCCAGTAGTACTCAGAGTGGGTGAGGCTGAGCTCCAAACAAAGAGGCACCTCACTTTTGAAGAGCTTTACAAGGGACGGATCGTCTACGTATGTGAATGACCTTATAAGACCTACGAACTTAGTTGCTTGATTCACCTTACTCTTCTCACAATGGTCTGAGATCTTTGTTGTCAACTTACACAGTACACACCCAAGCAGTTTTCACATTTGGTCTCTGTTGATGATGCTTCCTCAACACATTGGGAAATGTATTATGCCTCCTTACTGTTGGTACGACCTCTAGGTACATTTGTCATTTCATGACGTTGAATCTTAACAGCCATTTCTTCCATATCTCTTCACCCGTGTTCACAATCCATTTAATTCTTAATTTCCCTGAATTTAATATTAGTTACAGCAATATTAGTTACATGTTCTTAAAATCAACCAGAGACAATATGTGGAATAACAGCAACACTGGACCAGGCACCTGTTGATGTGGAAGAAGGGAATGCTTGAATACCACAGTAGAAATAAAATATTCTTTACAGCTTTAAACACTTATTATTGTCAATTTAAAATTTACCAAAGCAATTTACAAACATTTTCAAATAAATTAATATATTACAGATTTAAATAACTTCATCATAGTACATATATCATCCAACATACCTATATATTTTTAAAGGAAAACCATCTGCTTTACATGGAATGGATTCTTATAGGAGTACAGACCTACAGTCACATACAAAAAAAGGTTATCTCTGCAGGCTAAATATTAAACATGAAGAGCCATACTAAGGAGGCACACTTGTGGCAATTACATTCTAAAAATCACGCTTCAATTTCATAAACACTTCTGGTGTTGCAGTTCCAAGTTGTTTGTGCAAGCAGAATATGATACATACCATCTTCTGTGACAATATTGCCCTAAATATCTGGCAGAGAGCACACAATACATACACCAAAATATGTCCAAGTATTTTAGCAGTGCTACACCATGAGAATATGTTTGAACTTGTGTGTGTGTCCTAAGTGTGGGCCTAAGGCTGTTCCTCAGTTAATATGGTAGGTACTCTTATGTTGAAAATCCTTAACAATATCCTGTCAATGTTGCTGCAGTTGACAGGTATAGCCTATGGAAGACAAGAAGATCTGATCACATAATAAGGGCTTTCTTTATAAAATCCTGGATCTGATTTCTAAGTATCACCTAAAGTACAACATCAGAGACAATCTACTTATTATAAACAGCCTGTGATGACACACAACACTCTCCAAGGAAACTTACATGTTGAATGTTGGTGATATTTACAAACAGAACCTTAGAACTTTAACCATATGATCAAGTGCATTTCAAAATTATTCTCACTTTCATTCAGCTATAAAAAGGGATTTAGAATCACCAAATTGGCTGGATGTTTTTAAAATGGTGGCTATCTGAGCGAAACTACTGTATCTCTAATGTGAATAGAATTCTATAAAAAGTGACTACCAAAAATATGGTTTAGAATATAACATTTTGATATATTCCAAGAATATTGATTTAGGGCCATTCTATTTTTTTTACTATAACCTATGTGGTAAAGTTTTAATTAATAAGAGTAATCAGACCTAATCATTATTCTGGTTGTGGTAAACAGTTTTTTTTTTTTTATATTTTGGTAGACAGTTCAAAGTTAATTTTTCATTCAGAAAGATTATATGTAAAGTGAGATTAGTCTTCAAATACACTTTATATATTACCGTATATACTCTTTAATTCTTTTATTACCAGTAGTTGTCTGTCTATCTATGAGGTGTAAAATGGAGACCAACATGGCAATGTTACAATGCTGTATATAAACCAAGTCTTTGTATCTGGGACAACATTTATACATCCTCTTCATGCTCCCAAGAATATGGTAACTATTAATGTAGACTAAGAATACATATTAAACTTCTTTTGGCCATTAATGCAAGTATAGCACAGTATTCTGACATCCTGAATTGAGATTCTGTCATAAGCAAAATGGGTACAGTCCAGAGTTAATGTCAAAAGACATATGAGAAGTCAATAATGCCAATGATTGGGAATCACGGGAATTCACATACACAGTAGTACTGTATATCATATGCCAGCAAGACATTAGTCTCTTCATCAACTGAAAATGACAATCACACTAGTAGCATGTTTTCTTTTTTACAAGAATTGAACAGCATACTACAACATCCAATATGGAATTAAATAATTCTATCAATAACTACACCCTTACATTACAGCACTGACTAGTTGACATGAGGATAAAACTAACAATACTTTCGAACAATCCTAATAAAGCACTTACATTATGAGCAGCTTAAAATTCAGTTTTCATTCAGAAAAAGAGAGGGAGAAGAGAGGTAGGAGAGGTTTATGGGAAAAAAAGACAATTATTTAAAGGAGAACCACAAAAGAGAAGAATGTACTGTAGTACTGTATAATATGGTGATGTGTGTGTGCATGAGTGTTTATGGAAGTGTACATCTGCTTTACTCATTGCATTTAACTAATTTTTTTTCAGTTTGTTTAGCAAACAGATGAATGTGGATAATATATAGATACAATTACATGACATCAGTTTAGAGTTCTCTCTTCGTTGATATTGATTCTGAAAGAAATAGGTTGAATAGTTAATAAACCATAAATATGAAATATAAGAAACAAAAGGCCACCAACTTTATACCATTAAACAGGTGAACATCTGGCAAGCTGACAAAGGACGTATATATATTCTCTTTTCAAGCTAACTGTTGTATCACTTACAAATACGGAGATTGAAGGATTATCATGTAGGAGAGACCTAACAGTACTGTAAATTATTGGCTATGCAAAAAATATGAATAATACAATGACCATAATTTAATAAAAATTTCTCTATGAAAAAATTCACAACGTAGCTAAGAATCTAATCCCCTACCAAGGTTGTTTAAAAACAAATGCAATAACAGGCTGGTGTTCTTTAATATACTGTATTATCTAATGGAAAACTAAAGTACATCTAAAGCATATATTTTAAGAAATGATTACTTTTGAAGTTTTGAAATCAAATGCAGTTTGCATCATCATCATTCTGAAAAACATGTTTGTCAAGTCTCGTTAACTTATTCTTAAATTGTACACAACCCAAAACTTTATGTACAAGTTTATGTCCAACAACCCACCCTCACTATTCAGCATGGCTGCATCAGTAGACACTCCTTCAAATACACTCTCTGACAAGATCCCAACATTTTCACCTCGGTTTTTAATGATAAAAATAAATTATTTTTAAGATCAATAAAATTTTACATATGATATATAAAGCAAACCTCAATGTAGGTCCCAAAGCACTGTACAGTACCAGTTTAATAAAAAAATAAGTTAGTCCAAACCTTACATAATCTAGTTGAGAGTGATCACAAAAAGTCTTGGAATTTTCTTTCATATTAAATACTGGCAGAAAAATTTATATACTGTACAGTATTACCTAGGGGTTAAATATTTGTAAATGAAAATTTTATGCAAACTGAAGAGGCCATTTGGGATCTTGAAGGTTCCATAGTACTTTAATCGTCCTACAATGATAAAGTTTCCCCTGTGCAAGAGGATGACATCATTCCAGATAACGGCCATGAATATCAGCATTCAGCTTGACACACCATCATAGTAACTTACTCAACACCATAATGGCAATTAACTTGGCACCTTCATGGTATCAATCTTGCCCCCATCATGATAAACTAATTCAGCACCACCATGGTAACTATCATGGCACCATTGTGATAACTAACTCAGCACCACCATGGAAACTATCATGAAACCATCATGATTACTAATTTAGCATCATAGTTATAAACTCTGTACCATAATGATAACTAAAAAAGTGCCATCATGGTAAGTGACTCGGCACCATCATGGCAACGGACTCCCCACCATCATGGTAATTCTGCACCTTCATGGTAACTAACACTGTACCACTCTATCTGGATCACAATAATGATTCACTTACCCAGTTTCTCAATATTCCTATGCTATTTGCTTACCATTTTTGCCCTGGGTGATCCATGTTAGTGAACACAAATTATGTGCATAACTCATCATGCAACTCTGTCTCACAGTATAGCATATTACAAAAAACTAACATACTGAACTACAGTTTCAGTAAATATATATATTGAATCCAGTGGCTACAATCACATAAAAGTTGTTTTATTATTTTATATCCTTATTTTAATATGGCAAACTGTACTGTGTACCAGTACTAGAGAACACTAAGTTCATGGTTTAAACATAAGTAGATAACTACCAGGCACTCCAAGTTATAGTTTTAATCACTAAGTGAAACCCTCTTACATCTCGGCTTTGAGCTGTTGCTCTTCAAGTGTGTTGCTGCCTGTGAGTGCTTCAGCTCCAAGGGGGTGCTTCCCCAGGTCATCTTTGAAGGCAATGAGGCCTAGGTGAGCATGTGAGGCCTCGTTAAGAGCGCGTGAGGTAATGCAGGCACGGTACTGGTCAGCAGAGAGGGAAGTTGAACATTCCTTAGGATGCCACAAGTGGAATATCCCTGGATCAGTAGAACGGATCACCGAGAGCCTAGATTTAACATATCTGAAATGTATGTCCCATTATCATAAATACAATAGTTGTATACTAAATTCATGACAAGAACAGAACTAGTGTTAAGACATCCATTAAAGTTTACCTTGTGTCATACACAGTGGCGGCTCGTCGGTAGGCACTGTGGAACTGCAGCACCCCCTATTTCACCCGATATATATGTATTATATAATATAATATATCATATAGTATGTTTATTTATTTATACTTGTTCAAGATATTTAAAACTATTATCAATAATCCTTAAACTTAATGTTAATGGCCATTCTCTAATTCCGAGAAAACAAAAAAAATCCCTGTACAGTCAGTTCTGCTATAACGCGATAGTTGTTTTCTTGTAAAACATCGTGTTATAGAAATTCGCGCAATAGAAATAACAGGGCTTATGGAGAAAATGGGGTTAGGTGCAAATTACTCAAAATCGAAAAAAATTTAGTACAGGTAGTCGTCGACTTACGACCTAGATTGGTTACGGCCGCCTGGTCGTAAGTTGATCTGGTCGTAAGTCGGCATATGTTATAATTACCTTACGTATATTATAATGTGTAATGATAATATAATCATCTTTAAGTCATATTTTATCAACATTTTCTTTGTTCATTATTGTTACGGTCGTCAGGTTTAAGTAAATCACTGCATACTACAGTACAATTGATTTATTATTTACACAACATACAAAAAAAAAAAATACAGGTGCAAAACATATAAAACATTTTAGTTGCAAAACATACAAACACACAAAAAACATCTTATTGGCCGCTGGTGCTTGGCTGTGGATCGTCGATGTCGTCAGCTGGGGCAGCCTTTGGGGTAGCCGGAGGAGTTGTTTTTTTCATGAACATGGTGAGCTTTGTCTGAATTGTTCGTTTCTTCTTCTCCTCGTAAATTTCTTGATACGGACGAAACGAATTGCGTGCCATCCGCTCAATCCTTGCAAATCGTTCGATGTTTGGGTCCATTCCTTCAAAATGGGCAAGAAGTTTATTCAGTAGAGATAAACCTTCTGATAATCCCTTAGTGGCAGGTTGAGGAGTAGATGAAGACAGTTTCCTCTTGGTAGACATCTTGGGGGGGTGGTGGTTCAAGAAAAATTTCCAAGACAAAAGAAAGGCACAAGGCAAACAGACACGGAGGGAAGTGTGCTGTACCAGCGAGCGTGTTTGTAATTGAGCGCGGGGATGCGCGCGGCTCCAGCTCCCGGCAGCGCCAGGAGGCTGGGGCCAAAACTGTCGTACCGCCGGTCGTAAAGTCGAACAGACGTAAGTCGCATAGGTCGTAAGTCGACGACTACCTGTAGTTAGCCTAACACAAAGGATAGCACAGTCTAAATAAATGTTACATTCATATCTAATAATGAAATCATACAGTAAATGTAACACTTTACCTTGATAAAATATGAATATAACTTGATGGGGGAGAAGGGTGATTTTGAGGTTGATAACATCGAGCTTCTCTTCAAGTGTTATAGCCTTTCTTTTACGATCATCACCGGGAATGAGATCACCAGAACGCTTCTTGGAGATATTCTTCTTTACCATATTCACAGTTAATACCACAAAATTGGAGAAATAGTAAGCAAAAATCGCGTTACAGCAAACAGGCGTTCGCGTTTTACAAGTATCGTTCTTCTATTCATAAATCGCGTTAGAGCCAATTCGAGTTGTCAAAACATGCATTATAGCAGAACTCACTGTATGTGGAACTGTCTTACTCGACAGTTCCAATAACGGGCGTTTGCTTTGTCGCACGCAGGCGCGCATGTCCTGGAAGCAAGCGGGGGCGAGCACTATGGATCACACAGTGCCGATCTGGTTACCAGTGTGGGAGGTAGTGTTTACGCATCATCCTGTGTGGTGCTTACGCGCCGTCTCCTACATCAAGAGTATTTGAATGTGATAAATTGTAGATGATGTGATATCATACTGTATGATATCACATCATCTACAATTTATCACATTCAAATACTCTTGATATAGCAGACGGCGCATAAGCACCTCACAGCATGATGCGTATGATTCATACTCATAGAGACTACATTTTGTATTCATTGTTTTTTCCAGAAACTTTATTGTGTAGAAGAATTTGAATTAATTAAACATGGCCTCCTTGCTTTCCCAAGAAACAAGTTCTGTGACAGTGAGTGAGCTTCAACAACTTAAATTTTCACAGTTGTCTCTTCATGAGAAAGTTGCCATCAAGACAAGAGGCCGTCCCTCACCTGATATTCAAATACCTCAGCCAGGAATAAGCAACAGTAAGAGGTATATTTGTAGCTTTCATTCAGAATGGTACCAAAGGAAAAGTTGGCTCTGTGGTTGTGAAGTAAAAAATACATTAGTATTTTGTTTTCCGTGTTTGTTGTTTGGAATTGGAAGTGATGTAACTTGGACAAAAGACGGCTTTAGAAATATAAACAAAATGAAAGAAAAAACTGAAAAACATGAAAAGTCAAAGAAGCATATTGAAAGTGTGGTTTCACTATCACTTTTAAGAAGCGTAAATATTAAAGAAAAACTTAGTGAAGCCTATATAGACTTTCGATCAATGAGCATAACAGGAAGGTTACCAAGAACCGTGAAATTTTATCCAAGATAATAGACTACGTACATTACATTTTGTGGAAACTTTGAAATTCCTTTACGTGGACATGATGAAAAAGATGATTCAGTAAATCCAGGTGTATTTAGGGGATAAATAAATTTTGCATATAAATTAGACCCAGATATAAAGAACCATTTAGAAACAAGTACAGTCTTCACAGGTATTTCTAAGACTATTCAGAATGAGATACTTGACTGCCTGCTGCAGATATACCATGATGAGATAAAGAAAGAGATTAAAGAAGCTTCATTTGTAGCTGTCATGGCTGATGACACAACAGATGTTTCAGAACACACTCAAATGGTAATTGTTCTATGGTACGTGCTGAATGAAGAAATATTTGAGAGTTTTTGGGGATTCTTTATTCCAGAAAATCAAACTGCAGAATTGCAGATGGCATATCAAAATGTGTTCTAGAGCAGTTAGATATAATCCTTCAAGGAAATAGACAAAAACTGATAGTTCAGACATTTGATGGTGCAAATGTCATGAAAGGCAAAAAAGGGGGCGTTCAGGCAAAAATAAAAGCACATTTCATTCACTGTTATGCGCACCAACTGAATCTGATAATGAGAAATGCAGCAAGTATTAAGCGGGACTCAAGAATATTTTTCTCGAACGTTTTGGTCTATACCAAAATTTTTCTCAAGATCACCAAAACGTGTATCCATTCTCAATAAGCATATGAACGTCAGCATTCCGCGCCCATCCTCTACAAGGTGGAACTTTAACATACGGACCGTGAACAAAGTTCATGAAAATTTGTAACCTTTAAAAAGCTGCTTTGCTGAAATCCAGTCGACGGTAAATGCAGATCGAACCATTTCAGAAGCAACAGGAATTTTGCACTACCTGAATAATGAAAAATTCATGTTCTGGTTGGAGCTTTTTCATCAGATCATGCCTCATGTTGAAGTAATTTACAACCAAATGCAGTCTCGAGAAATTGATGTGTTTAAAGTGAATGATTATATAACAAATTTCAAAACTGCTATTTTAGAAATAAGAAACTCGAAGTACTGAGAGAATCCTTCAAAGACGCTCATGGCTAAAGCAAGGGAAGTATGTGACTGCATATGTGTTGATATAGTGGAGAGATATTCTTTCACTAAACATTTAGTAGCTGCTAAATTATTCAACAAGAAAAGCTTCACTAGTTTTAAGAATAAACTGCCTACAGAAGAGATAGGATTGACCACTGAAGCATATCCCGTGATTGACAAAGAAAAATTTGAAACTGAACTCAGAGTATTCTACAGTAGGTCCGATATGCATGAATATAGCAGGTTAATTAACCTGCTGAAATTTATCTTGGAAAATAATTCAGATGGTGTTCTCAGTGAGATTACAAAACTGAAAAAAATCCTCTTGACAATTCCTATGACTACATCAGAGCCTGAATGCTGCTTTTCAACATTAAAAAGAATAAAAACTTTTCTGAGGAGCACTATGAATCAGGAAAGGCTAAATGCACTTGCAATGATTTCAACGGAGAAAATTTCTTTAACAGTCATCCAAACATCAATGAGAAAGTTGTTGACCTTTTTGCTCAAAAGAAAACAAGAAGAATGGATTTTATTTTTAAATAAATTTGGATCAAGCTAGACTGGAGTATTTTATCTGTAAGTGTTAATGTTTTTTTTTTTTTATTTTTACCATTTTATATATATAGTGGGGTATGCTATAACGAATGGATCCTACTACAAATATTCCTATAACGAACGGTTTTATCTATAAAATTGAGAATGCTATAACGCACGAAACTCCTACAACGAACATTATTTAAATTTTCTTTTTTTTTTTTTTTTACTAATTTATTGTTTTTTTATTACAAGTATTAATGATATTCTTTATTTCAGGGGTTTAGATGCATATTTATGCACTTTTTTACAATTTTTACAATATTATATTTTTCAGTGTTAAGTGGTTGTATTTGGGAGCCTGGAACAGATTAATCCTATAACGAACGAATGCTATAACGAACAAGGTTCTAGAACCAATTAGATTCGTTACAGCATACCCCACTGTGTGTGTATATATATATATATATATATATATATATATATATATATATATATATATATATATATATATATATATATATATATATATATATATATATATATATATATATATATATACTTACTGTATTTCTGTGTGTGTGTGTTTTACACAATATCAAAACAATTCTTAAAAATGTTTTGAAGCAGCACCCTCACGAATTAGAGTCACGAGCCAACAGTGGTCATACAGGCAAGTAATACTAACTGTATAAAGCCTGGTATTTTGAAGCCACAATATATTCTCCTTATGTAGAGAGATGGTTGGTAATGGTGAATACATGGTTCAAAAAGAAAGGAATTCAAAAATGTAAATGGAGAAGATAGAACACAGTTAGACTTTGTGTTGGTGGGAAAGACTAATAGTGCACAGAAGGCTCACAGTAAAAGACTTCTCAAGAAATGAGTCATGAATGGGGGACTGAATTCAAAAATCACTATTTTTGATTGAGAGGCATGATAGTGACAGGTCACCAGTCCCCATGACAGAGTCACTTTGTCACATTTCTGGTAGAGTCAAGGTGCTCTCAACACAGCTACTCTTGCAACGATAGTATTTTGAATAAAGAGTGCTCCTGCAAGATGTTTGCTGCCATTCAGAGCAGAAAATTCACTAAGCCATGGGTATACAGTCAACCCTCGCTTTACGCGGTCCCACTTTACGTGTTCCCACGTTTACGCGGTACCCTGCCGAAACTGGAATGCTCACTTTCCGCGGTGTGTGTACCCTTTTACGCGGAGAGTGGCGCGAGCAGGGTGCGCACAAGGTCGCCCAGTCATCAAAACATTACCGAGTTCTTCACCCGCCACCCACCACAGCCGGCCCAAGTCTTTGAGGGGTTTGACAAAGATGCAAGCCTCTGTGGTGGATAGTGATACAATTGATACAAGTGATACAGGTGAGGGCCAATAATCTGCCATCTTTTCTACTTATGTCAGTGTTAAAAAACCTAATATTATTGATATTTCTCTTAATCATTAATTGTGTGTGCATACCATCATAAAATTAAGAAGTTATTTTTACTACAACGTAGGTATTGTGTCTGAAAAAGTGGAGTTTGGGGGTCGGCCCGGTCTCTATTTCAATTAATCCCATATGTTATGTTGTTCACTTTATGCGGGCCGCCATGGGTTCAATTGACCGCGTAAAGTGAGGGTTCACTGTACAGTATATACAGTACTATACCTCAGTGCATTTGCAAGTTTGACTGCCTCTCAACAGAAAATAGGGTCTCAGGAGACCATCCTGTCCAATAACCAGTGATATCTGTTAGCCGGAACAATTGGTGCAGAGCACTTCTGGGAATAAGAGATTTCTGGGTAACGAGACGACTCTCTGAAAGCGGGAAAATATTCCTCATCCCTGGAATTTTCCGGAATTTCCGGAAAATGCCCCTGATTTTCATCTCTCATCCCTGGAATTTTCTGGAAAATTGTTCCCAAAGCCAGAATTTTCCATATAATTCCAGCTTTGGGAACAATTTTCCGAGAAAATTTCAATTCCGGCTAACAGAGAGTTCTGGGTTTGAGGGATTCCGGCTAACAAAGATATTACTGTACTACACCTTAAGGGTAGAGGGAACATTAATGCATTAATATCTCTGTTAAACAGAATTCCTCTTAACTGTAGCTTTCTGATAGCCGGAATTGAAATTTTCTCAGAAAATTTTTCCCAAAGT
This sequence comes from Homarus gammarus, assembly GCA_958450375.1. NCBI lineage: Eukaryota > Metazoa > Arthropoda > Malacostraca > Decapoda > Nephropidae > Homarus > Homarus gammarus. The sequence continues at coordinate 614,018 of CAUDMG010001364.1, read as the reverse complement.
TGGAATTTTCTGAAAAATAACAGCTTTGGGAACAATTTTGGGTGAGGCACATTCTCTGGAAAATTTCAAGAAAATTTTCCCAGTCCCCGGAAAATTCCGGGGATTTTATTTGTTATTTTTTCCACAGGGTTTGAGAGATGAAAATCATGTGCATTTTCTGGAAATTCTGAGAAAATTTTTTTCATTACCCGAAAAATTTAGGGGATGACTTCTTAGGAGATGGACTTTTTCCGCTTTGATAGACAAATTAATGCATCATTCTGGAAACTTCTGAGAAAATTCCAGGGATGGGAGAATTCTTTCCGGGGTCGAGAGATGATGTAATGTGCAATTTTTGGAACTTCTGAGAAAAATTTCCCGGTACCCGGAAAATTCCGGGAATAAGGGATTTTTTTTCCAGCTTCGAGAGGGTTGCCTTGTTACCCGGAAATCTCTCATTGCCGGAAGTGTTCTGCACCAATTGTTCTGGCTAACAAAGATATCACTTTTGTTTCTCTTTTCATTATAAAATGTTACTGTATACAGGTACAATATAAGGGTAATACTCTTCACATATAATTATGAACCTCAAACTTATTGCAATACAGTACAGGTAACTCGCGTTTTATTTAAGAGTTTTTGGAATAACGCGATTGTTCGATTAATACCAAAAGCTAATTTACGCACACCTATTTTTAAATAACGCGGTCAAGACAATTTAAATTTGCCGCACGTATTCGCCTGGTCGCCTGGCAGTGGAGTCGCGTGTGATGCCTGGTGAGGTGCTTGTAAGTTATTACTCTAAAGTTGTAGTCAAATCAACATCAACGATTTTAATATTATTATTAATAATAACAATTGTTAAAAATAATGTAATAATAAAGATTAGTACTACTAATGATGAAGATAATGAAGTATTCTGTACAACAACTGAGACGGCACCCAGCAAGCTCCCTGCATATCGCTTTCTCAGTTCACACCAGCACCACTTTTTCTCTGTGCTCTCATTTGCATTAAGTTTTTTATCACGTACCTTTTTTGTGTTAAATGCTGTTTTCCCCATTGAGCATGTCTGGAAAATGTCCATCTGCCTCCTCTGGGGCGCCTAAAGCTAAAAAGGCACGACAAACAATCGCAATGGACGTGAAATTAAATGTCATCACCCGCCTTCAGAGAGGAGAGCGTGTCGGAGGTTGGCCTTTTTGCTTGGTTTAAATGAGAGCACTGTTCGGACCCTGTACGGTATATGATGGTTCCCCTAACCTGTACCATTTACATGTATTCTTATGTGAAAATTATGTTTAATTTACGTGTTTTTGAATTAAGCGGTGGTTTTCAAGAATGTAACCCCCGCGTAAAACGAGGTGGGTGTATATAAATGTCATCTAGAAAGATTTGCAGTGGAAAGTAGAGTTATCAAGAAATTAATAAATACTGTTCAAAGAAGGTTTCAATAAACTGTAACAGTTCTTCACAACCTTTAAAACACAGGGACAGCATAACATTTTCTCATCAATAACCTCAAAGCAATTATGTAGGAACTTAGCAATATCAGTGACAAATTTTACATATTTGCATTACCGTAAGATGGGGTGATTATGAACAGAGGTGGCTTTGGACACAATTTGGAAGTAAAAACCGAAGATTGACAGTTTGCAGACAGTTGCAGCAAGCTAAGTTATCTTAGCATCAAAATGTTGCCTTAACTACAGTATATATAGTTTGCATATGCGAGTATCATTTGCTAGTTCAAAGTACAAATAATGAAAAGAAGCAAATAATCAAAATCCATTTTTTCTAAAAATTTCAAACATTGCAAAGCTTTCTCTGGCAGGAGCATACACGAGTACACAGAGTACTATAAGTGGCAAAGAATATTAGAAACATGACTATTTAAAATTTTGAAACAATTTGGGTTACTTGATATATCCTGTACAGTAATACCCCGCTTTACGCGGTTCTCGTTTACGCGTTTCTACATTTACGTGGTACCCTGCCAGAACCGGAATTCCCACTTTACACGGTGCATCTACTCATATACGCGGGTGAAGTATAATTTTTTTATTTAGCTCATAAAATTCATACAAATTACCAGGCCAGAATATAATTTACATTGCTGGAATTCTTACAATATGATAATCATTTTGAATAAAAACATCATAGATTTTGCATTAGACATACAAATTTTAGATCTAATGTAAGAATTTTCTTTACTCAGAGCAAATATGTTATCTTTTGTGCAAAATATATGAAGTGTATATTCAAAATATTCCTGGTCTTGCAAGGAATCCAGCAATGTCAATTATATTACCCTAACTTTAGTTTGAGGTATTATTTATTACTATACCGTAAAATCTAGAATTTTCACCCAAACATTTCTCAGAGAGGGAGTAGCCAGCGAGCGTGGGAAGAGACGGGGGGGGTCGAGTCCATTTTTTGAATGGACATTAACCTGGCGACTGTATTTCTCTTAAATATTAATTGTGTGTGCATACCATCAAAAAATTAAGATGTTGTTTTTACTACAACATACGTAGGTATTGTGTCGGAAAAAGTGGAGTTTGGGAGTCGGCTCAGTCTCTATTTCAATTAATCCCATGTGTTCTGTTATTCCATTTACGCGTTTCTCGTTTTACGCGGACCTCTGCGGGTTCAATTGACTGCGTAAATCAGGGTATTACTGTATACGTACCTGAAAATGTGACTTGAAAGAAGGTACTGTATGTGAAAATTGTCTTAGAATTTGGACAGCTCAAAAATGACTTGGGAGGCACAATCCAAATATAAGTCATGCATATTTGCAACACTGCACGATATAAAACTTGGACAGTAACACTCATCCCACAAGGGGTCACAGCTCAAGGTTGAAGAAGCCACAAATCCAAAAAAACTGTGAGGGCAAACTTTTTATGAAGTGAAAGTTGTGAACTCGTGGAACAATCTGCCAGAGAGTGTTGTGACGGCACCAAGTGTGAGCTGTTTCAAGACCGGACTTGACCAACACTAGAGCAGGTTCAGGTACATTCAGGAGCCAGTGCATGCCCAGTATTTGCCAACAGTGCATAACAGATATATGACCAATCACTCAAGCAGCTAATGAGCCAATCAGTGGTGAAGAGGATAAAAGTAAATAATGATAAAAAAGAGTAATGTACAGCTCTGGGGGAAAAACAAGTGCATGCATAATGTGCACCAGTGTCCCAAATAATTGCAGCATGTTATTTTCACGTAATACAATTTTGAAATTTTTTCTCTTCTCTTGACTCTTCTTCCCTTTTTGACTTACACAGTACTCTAGATGTAATTTTGTTGCTGCACATTTTTACCCCCTTTTTTTTCTAAAATCATTGATTTCCAAAGCCACCCCCAAACTGTCCAGCTACACTCTAACAGGTACAGATAAACTTCAATTAACAATGTCTCAATTAACAATATTTCACTTTATTGATGGTGATGTTTTAAGAACACCTTACATTCGACCCTCGTTAATTTGCACCCCTTTAATCCGGATTTCGGATAATTCGGACAAAATCTGAACGAACTTTTTTTTTGTTTTTTTTAGATTTGTAGGAATATTACCTACTCGAACCTTAAGCTAAAATGCTGGTCCACCCATTGCTGGGATAAAACACCAGCGTCTTTTTGGTTAAATGTAACATCTCCACCACTAGTGTGGTGGGGGGGGGGGGGTGCAACTTTTAGCTTCAGACATGAAAAATATTTACCATTTACTGCCAGTAAACAATGGAAACGTAAAATATGTACCAATTAGTAATGAAAAGTTGTGCAGTTCCTTCAGCAAATGAAGCTCACCAACTTACAATAGGCTAAATTACCTTACAATGTGTTTTCAGTAGTCTATGTTGAAGTTCTTAGCACAGGCTAACTTATCATATCATATACGGTATCACAGTTCTCATTGATCTATAAAAAATACCGGTAATAAAAACCTTTTTGATATTTCACACTTAATATAATACCCGGTAATCTACTTCAACCTCCTATTGTTTACAACGACGCAAGACGCACCACCAGCTGTTGAGTATCAGCTAGACGGTACACATGTTTTTCGAATCGTTTCCAGTTAAAAAACTTACATCACATGTATATTTTACCTTAACTGTGCCTGAATGAATATATTCTCGGAAATAAATAGTAGTTTTCCTGAAACATGATGTATTTTAATGTAAAATAGGATAAAATACATGACGAAAACAAAAGATTTTACCTAACCTTCCGATGTTCAAGAGAAGTTACTCGTTTTTTTTTAATAGTTTTTGGTTAAAATACTGTTATATCATAATGGTATTCTATTCATACTGTGCTTGATATAACGCATTCACGGAAATGTAATATTTTTGCTGAAATGACGTACGTATTACAGTGGAAAGTGGGATAAAATCGTGACGAAAACAATGACTTTCGCTTTCTTTCGTTCAAAAGATGTTACCGTAATCACTTTTCGATTGGTTTTCAGTTAAAAAACTGTTACATCACACGTATATTTTACCTAAACTGCGCCTGAATGAATATATTCTCGGAAATAAATAGTAGTTTTGCTGAAATGTATTTCAATGTAAAATAGGATAAAATACATAACGAAAACAAAAGACTTTACCTTAGCTTCCGATGTTCTTGAGATGTTATTCGTTTTTTTACTAGTTTTCGGTTAAAATACTGTTATATTACAATGATATTCTATTCATACTGTGCTTGATATAATACATTCACGGAAATGTAATATTTTTGCTGAAATTACGTACGTATTACAGTGGAAAGTGGGATAAAATCGTGACGAAAACAATGACTTTGAAATATAATGCAATATTAACCCCTAAATCGGTTAATTCGGACAATCGGCTAAAACGGACACCCTTCCCCCCTATTAGTCCGAATTAACGAGGGTCGACTGTATTTACGAAAAAATAATTTGCATCAATGATGGCCATCGTACGGCCAAACTCACTAACTTGGGAATAGGGAACATGTCTCTTGCTGCACTTCAGCTGCAGTGTCATCTATCCGTGCGCCGCCACCCGGTGCATCTGCCCGTGATCATGTAACTCAATCATTATTGGTCAGTGTCGTTGATGTTACTTATCATTGGTGTTTTTTTTCCCCCTTATAGTGAGGACATCACTAATGTTCAGATTGTACTCTTGTTTTGGTGAATGAAATAATTTTTGCTGTTTTCTGTGATTGAAAAGTGCTTTAGCTCTGTTTTTATGAACATGATGTGAGCAGTGTTGGCTGCTCTCATTATTGTTGCGTTATCAGATTTTTTTTCTTACAGTGAGAGGACATAACTAATGTTTAGATTGTACTCTGTTTTTGTAATTGTGAAGTGCTTTTACTGTTTTTGTGATTGGTGCTTTTGCCCTGTTTTTGTGATTGAAGTGAGCAGTGTAACTTTGTTTATGTCTAGCAAGCATGTTGCCAAGGAAACCAGGAAAACTGTGTTTCCGGAGGTGAAGCTTGATATTGTGAGGTGGAGGTGAAGGAGTGGAGTTATGTGGTTGGCTACCTCTCCAAGCACCTAGTATGCTGCTGAGCAGAACATCATCCAATAAGTTTCTCCTGATCCTCAACAATGCAACTTCACACCCACTTACAATGGGTGAGTGGACAGACAACATCACTGTGATGTTCCTGCCCCCAACACCAACTCATTCATCCAGCCAATGGATCAGGGCACCATTGCAACCTTGATGGCCTACTACTAGAGGAGGTTGATGATGCAGCTGTTTGAGGTGACAGATGAAGAGGGAAAACTGACCATCAAAGAATTCTGGCATAAAAACAACATCAAGTATGCCATACACAACATCAACTAGTCATGGAAGGAGGTTACACAGAGATGCATGAATGACGTGTGGAGGAAAGTGTGGCTGGAGAGCATGCATGATTTTGGCGGCTTCACCAATGTTGTAGCTGCACACCGCGACATCGCCAGCATCTCCAAGGAGGCTGGTTTTCAGGAGGTTGTCCAGGGGAATGTAGATGAGGTCTTTGAGAGCCACTCTGAGGAGCTCAGCACAGAGGACCAGCTGCTCCTGGAACAGCAGCAAGCAGTTGAGAAGTCAGCAGGTGAGGAAGAAATCCCTGCATCCATGACGCTGACTTTGAAGGTGTTGGGCACTGTCATTGACTGTGTGAACTCTGCAATGGAGCTTCTTGCTGAGGATGACCCCAATTTCAACAGGTATTCATTTGTGAGGGCACTTGTGGAGAAGGTCATGCCTTGCTACAGCAGGGAGCTATATCTGAGAAGGAGGAGGCATACCAGACAACAATCACCTCATTTTTCAAAGTCGTAACCCTCGACTTCTGGGGTCATAAGCCACGCAGGGCCCTCTTCATCTGACACCTCTCCAGTCCCACTCATGAGCTTTACCTTATTTAAGGAAAGACTGAAGCCTACACCTCCAGCCTCCATAGTAAAAGACCCTCCTAGAACTCTGACTCCTACTGTGTCTCCAGCCTCTCTGGACTCCCTTGAGGCTGTGTGGGAGTCAGAGTGACGTCTCCACTTCACTTACGAGTCCCCTTAGCCTCGAAGGGGACACGTGATGATGACCAAGCTTGTTCTTAATGATGTGGTGAGTGGTTTAAAGGTTTTCTATTTATTTTATTAGTGTATGAATTATTTCTACGGTGATACATGTGTGTGTCAGACTGACTGGGAACGCATCTCACTGAACCAGGGACAGATCCAGGATATCAAAGGAGGGGGGGGGGGGGGGGTGTTCCAGCCCAAAAAGTTGTGGATGGGGGAACAAGTAAGCACAGCGAGCCCACACAGTATTTTGAGGCCATTTTTGAGCCATGTACACTTGATATTAAGAAACATTCTGAGGTCAATACTAATTACTTTTTACGATACAAAAACACACGAGGACAATACTGCATTTAAGAAAAAGTATTAGAATTTTCTGATAAAGGGGGAGGGGTCCGGACCCCAGAAACACCCCCCCCCCCCCCGATCCATCGTTGCTGAACCTCATGTGATAATGAACTCGATTTACGATGGGGTTTTCAAGAACATATACCTGTACAGCCATTGAATTAACACTGTTGTCTGAAGTAACCTCAGACCCATCCAAAGTCATCCTGTCTTTTGGTGACTTTGGACATCTATGAATCTTATCTTTCCATAAAAAACATATGCAGTTTCTTGAATTTCTGGCAGTTTCTTGAATTTCTGTTGATACATATAGATAACTCATTTGCTTACAAACCAATAATGTACATAACATATGCTTTTAGTCTTCAAACTTAAAATTGCAGCTTACATTATAATGTTATTACAATGCTTCAACATCTGAGACAGAACTCACCGAAGTTAGTACAGCAGTACCAGGAACACATAACCTAAGATACTAACATAGTTTCCTATGAATACTCAGATCTTTTCTAATACAGTACAGTCTATAGATTTCTCCTGATTTGTGGGAAAAAGACATATTTACAGATCGAATTAATGACTTATAAATCTTATAGACCATTCCAAATTACAACTATCACCAATAGGTATGTTTTTAATTTTACAGTGGACTTTATAGTAGAGATCAAGGTTAAGTTACATAAGTGTCTCATTCTTGCATTTATTGTTCTCTATCAATTCTAACTTCATATAGTGATAAAAGATATCTCTTTCTTGATCTCAGAAGCCCTTGCATATCCTTAAAATTATACCTTTGAAGCTCATCAATGATTATCCTACAACTCACATGCAATCTAACTTCCTCCAAAAAACCCCAAAAGGCATGAATGATACATGAAAACTACTCTAAAACAGAGCTGCAGTCATAAGAAGAGCTTCAGTTACAATAAGAGAAGCACCTGGCCTGATAGAAAAATAAGTTTCTTAATTCGTTTAGTGCTCAATAAAGAACTGTGATACTCTTACACAGATGGGGTTTATTCTATATTCTAAAATATCCGAGATTCACAACTGTCTCCATCCACACTCTCCACTCAGTCTTCCCATTAATTAAGATCTTGAAGGAGCCACCTTTCTGAATTACTCGTGTGTTAATTTCAGCTTTTATACTTCCCCAATTGTTAAAGATTTCCCCCAAATATTTAAATCTATTCATAACCTTCAATTATTCTGCAGTAATGGTAACATTACAGTAAGCTTGTCCCTCTCTCTACTTCATTTTCTCCAGTAAACTTCAACAGAATATACAATAATATACTGCCACTCTCTCAGATTCAGCTAACAATACAGTATAATCTGCGCCCACTCTGTGTTATCATGCCTTTATATCATTCCACAATCACCCCTTCTTACTTTGAATTCCATCTATAGACATCAAATAACTAGGATAACATCATACCCCTCTGATGAACTCCCAAACTATCTCAAACCACCCACACACCTAAATATTATCTCGCATGACACATATCCTGTATCTTGCTTTCATCATAAAGACTCTTGACAGCCTTCAGTAAACTTCTGTGTACTGTACTGTATTTACTGCGATGGGTATTTTATTTGTAACAAAACCCCTCTAATTCATATTCCATAAAAGATCTGCTAATCCCTCTTTAATATCTGTTAGGTCAATAGGCGAGGTAGAAAATAATGCAAAACTAGGGTACAACTCAATTATCCTCTGCATTCTATCAATATATGACTTACTTGCGATATAATAAGACGTCTTCACCACCCCAGCCTATAATATCTTCATCAAAACCTTGAACACTAAAAAAATCTGATCTATATTGGCATGTCATTCCATAGCCGAAGTCACGCCAGAATCCTGTGTCTCGAGAAATCACCAATTGGTCCAGTTCCTGTAGAGGAGGGGGAATAATTCTTTTAAGTTTAAAGCATATTGAATAACTAATGTGTATAAGATTTTTTTTGTCATAATAATACTGTACAGGTGCTTCTCTACTTAAGAATGTTCAACTTACAAACTTTCAGATACAAACATCATCACTGAGGGGGGGGGGGGGGGGGGGGGGTTGAGACTGGATTATTTTGAAGAAAATTCCAGACAGAACAAACATTACCGAAGAGAAGAGTGAGCCAGGTTTTAAGGCTGTGTTAAAGGGTATAGCTGCACTAAATATCATAATCTTTTCATTTTTTACAATATGTTTGGTATCTACAAGAGCAAAGTTGGACTTACAAACAAGCCCCAGGAACGTAACTCGTTCGTAAGTAGAGGAGCACCTGTATTACACTATAAAGATTGAAAATGCTGCAGTGAAGAGTATTGACAAGTGAAGCAAGTCAATCAGTCTGGTTACTAAGTAGATAATTGTAAATGCAAGAAAGTTTTAATATAAATTCAATTTAACTCTTGATCTGGTTTTCTCCAACAAGTCCTACTTTGATGCACAGGATTTCTGGTATACAACACATCAAGAAATGCTGCATAAATTTTCAGAGAAAATTGTCAGGGACTTTCTAAAAATGTGTCGACTCTTACAGCTTTACAAAGTGTGTCTGAAGCAGGGTCCATAACTTGAGAGTAAGTGTCTCTGCACAGCATAAATAATAATCCTCTTCCAACCTTGCATGACAATGGGATTAAACCTGTGTCCCAAGAGTTGGGGTACGTACAAACTTGAATTCTTGTTCTAGCTTTAGTCAGTATTAATAAATATCCCAAAAAGTAACTTATGTTATTTATTGAGTTCCATTTAACACTATGATCTATTAAACAATTTATGCAAAATATCTTGAACATTTCCACTCATAATGTTGATGAAAAATTAACATTACCTCAATATTGTATGCAGTAACTTATTCACAAATTCACACATTAGGACAGTAGTACCTAGATCAGTCATCTACTGGAAGCATTAGGCAGCATGCAGTCATCAGGGATAAATTTCTTTAGGATCATACTGTCGTTTAAAGTCACACTTTTCAAGAACACAAAGTTGTTGATAAGCAGGAACTCCCTGTATTTTCTGATCTAACACATTAAATATGTAAAATTTGTACATGTACAGTAAATCAATGGAGGAGGTTTTGATAAAATATTAACAGATTAGGGAACAATTTTCTATAAAAGTTGTGCCTGTCTGATATAACCGATTTTCCTGCAATGAACAGTAAAAATATTCAAACTGTGCACCTGAAACAATGTCTTATGACAACACTGATACCAGCTGACCACCCCTAGCCACTGAATTTGCCTCAGTCAGGTAGCATCAAGTGATATTTTCTGTGATTACTTTGGTGCCAATCTTTTAAAAAACCTACTTTACCAGGAGTGAAAAATTTCCTGAAAGTGCATCCACCAAGAATATGTAGGCAATATTAATTTTACTTAGGTGATTACCATTCATATACTGTACCTGTCTATTTATGCAGATCATATTTTGTGTTCTGTATTAATTTCTTTAATTTGTCTATAATATTGAGTTGAGAAAAGGTTTAAGTTAGGTTAGGTACCCCCAAAATTTGTCCTAGGAATGTATCCTCCAATATAACAGAAAGCTTATGGAAAAATATATCCTATATATGCCAGTCATAATTATGTTGCATTTTCTAAGTACAGTACTCTGTACACACATCCCTGATTGTAAATTGATGACTTTCAGTATATAGAAACATTTAAGGTAATTGAACTCAGTAGATTAAATGAAAAGGTATTCACCCTTCTTGAACCTGGGGCAAAGTGGAGAACTGGGTTCCTTCCCTGTACAGTAGCCTTTGTGCTTTCAGCAGTAAATGAGTACTGTGCTACTAACTACCAGATGTATTTGCCAATGATGGTACAGCCCAGTGATAAACTAGCATCCTGCTATGAATTAGGGATCATCACCTGTCAAACCAACTTGTATCATGACAGAAATCTTGTATGTAAAACCAAACAAAAGCATTGTACTGTATATTACTACACACCTGAGGTACAGGTTTGCCCTGGAGGGGATAAACCATTTGGGGATTGTACAAAGAAAACACAACTGGATAGTATACGGAATGGCCTGGTGAAGCATTCAGGCGACAGCGTTCCAAAAAACGAGTGCTGAACACAACGTCCACATCACACATGAACAACAGTACATCACCCTTGGACCAGTGGGTGGCTCCAACCTGAGAATTAAAAGTAGTAGTCAACATATGATGTACAAAACTTTTGTAATAATAAAGTATTGCAATCAAAGTAAAAACATACAGATGATAGAGAATAAATTATTAACAGCTACGGTATAAGAAATTAAAAGGAAGTATCATCAAGCTGTTAGTTAGGAAAAATACTCTGTACAGTGTAAGCTATATCCTATACAGTACTCTAAGAACAGTATCACAAGCAGTCTTTACTAAGTACTTTAGTGTTGTACAAGTATATAATAATTAATATTCAGTCAATTTGACCAAGTACAGCTGACAAAGCCATGTGGTAGTTTTTTCTGTACAGTCTTTATGCCAACAGCATCTGGTGGTGTTCTTAGGGCTAGAAAGTCACCCATCCAAGTTGACAACCCCTTATCCGAAATTCCGAAAACCTCTGAAAACCGGGATTAGCCCACCCAGACACAGGTCACTGACCCACATCAGGACCTGGGGGAAGAAAATGTAATAATAATAATAAGCTGTTCAATGCCTCAGCTTTATCCTGGTCAGAATCTGCGTAACTACCATCTTCAAGCCTCACGTCTGATACTCCTACTCGCGTTTTTAATTTTGACTTTGCAAAGCGGTAAAACGCCTTTGGGTTTGACTTGACCTCGCTTGCAACCAGCCTTTGGAATTCCTTTTCAGCCCTTCTACACTATATCTTTGCTTGGTTTCTGGCTCTTGCATACATCCTCCTGTCCTGCTCATCGTTTGACCCAGCCCACGTCTTAAATTTCTGGGTTTTCTTCTTAACTTTGTCGACCGCTGCATGGTTTATGTGTAGGGATCCCCTCGTATTCCTAGAGGCACTGGGTTTGGTCTTGGGTATATATTTATCAATCAAATGGGTCACTTTACTAGTTATGATATTCAGCGTAGTGTCTGCATTCTTATGCCTTAACGAGTCAGGCCAGTGGATACCCCTCATCTCTTCCCTCATCCAGTTGTAATTTCCCTTGTAATATTTGCACCTTGGCCTGGCCTTATCTTGAACTAGGTAGCAGTTAAATCTGAATGACAACACTACTGTATATGGTGACTGGTACCAACTGGGGCAAGGTGTTCCAGTTTGGCCACCATACCCTCCTGTTTGTTATGATGAGGTCTAGTGGCTTGGGTGTTTGCTCCCCTTGGAACAGAAAATTATCTCTCCAAGTTTCTATATAAAGAGTAGCAGGGTTATTCAAGTCATTTGGGGTGAAATCGTTTCTCCAGTCGATGTTGCCATAGTTAAAGTCCCCTATGATAAGGAGGTGGCTAGGGTTGAGCTTTGCCTCATTGTCTATTAAGGCTCTTAAGTTCCTTTAATTTAGTGGGCCACAGTTTGGGGATCTGTAGATACACCCGACGATAAGCAAGTCCTCTCCCTTTAATTTAATTTTACACCACTTGGACTCTTCAAAAACATTCTCTCCCTGTACCCTTGCCTGGCTGGCTCTGAGGTCTTGCCTAACATAGATAACCGCACCCCTCTTGCAAGTTTCTTGAGGTTCATAAATGAGTCATATCTATCAATACTGAACTCGCATTCCTCTGGGTCGATTCTCCTGTTCTTGTACAACAGTTTTACAGCTCCTACAATATCTGGTTGGTGTACCTTCAGTAATGTTTCAAACTCCTCTCTTATCAAAGAACGTGTCAGTATTAGTGTACATGACATTCAAGCCAGAATTTGTTCTCCGTAACATCTCTGCCCTTAGTAGTACCCCCCCCCCCCCCCTCCATTCTCAGAAGCTGCAGCATTTGCTAAGTACAGTCGACTCTCGTTAAAACAGACTAACAGAGGGGGATGGGTGTCCGTTTTAGCCGATTGTCCGAATTAACCGAATTAGGGGTTAATATTGCATTATACAGCTATGTGTATGTTTATTTGAGTGCCCCGTCATAGGAGTCCGTTTTCTCTCGCTTCAGGACGCCTGAGTCCTCCGTTTTCTCTTAATCTTGGAGTGCAGTGCACCAGAGACTTCGTTATTCCTTAGTAGTGACACAGAATTTGAAATTGCAACTGGGACAATCCCAGAACCAGAAATTTGATACGGACAGTTCAGATTTTGTCTGATTTATCCGAAATCCGGATTAAACGGGTCCGAATTAACGAGGGTCGACTGTACACTGTATTTTGCAGGGTGTGGTTAGAAATGTCATTGTTTGCATGGCGCTTGCCTCCTCCTGTCTGGTAGGCGAAGCTGGTACCACCTCCTGGGTGGGGGGTAGAGCGGGTGGGGGGTGCGCTGCTACCCCTTGGCCCTATGTCAGCACACTTGCTTCCACTACCCTCCCCCTGAATATAACCCATGTACACATGTCCCCGTTCCTCCTTGACTCTTCCCTTCTCTGCTTCAAGCCCTGCAGGAGCGTCTTGTGCTGTTCCCTCTGTATTACAATGCGATCTGGGTTAATGAATACACTCCGAGATGCCTCGCTCCTTGCTAAGTTTTTTGCCTGCCGAATAACCTCCCATTTCTCCTCCTCACTCACTAGTGTGATCATGAGGGGGCGAGGCTTAACCCCCTGCTTTTGTACCAGTCTCCTCACATCCTGTGGGGTTGATGGCATCTTCAGAACCTCTGTACAAATATTCTTAAACTGCATCTTATCGTGTGTTACCTTACTCTCAGTTCCCTCCGCCTGGCTCTCGGGGACTCCAAAAACTGTTACATTGTTCCTGCTCTGGAAACGTTCCCGTTGTTCCTCATCTCCCCTAACAGTAGGTCCGTTAATTTTCATTTCTTCGACACACTTCTTCAGAGTCCCTAGCTGCTGTAGAACCTGTTCTGATCCTGTATTACTCTCTGCCACCTGCCGTGGCCCTGCTAATGCCTCAGCATAACTCCTCTTAGCAACCCGCAAGGCTCCAGCTTCATCTATTTTCGTCCCTAGGGAACTCGTTCCCCTATTGACCTACTTATATTCCATCACACAATGCCATATTTCATCACTCAACAACACC